>JAGPOW010002514.1:17883293-17897627 GCA_030014935.1 Caiman crocodilus | reverse complement strand
ATGCCTGACTAATCTAGTCTCTTTTTATGACCAGGTTACAAAACAGCTGGATGCAGGAGTAGGGGTTGACATCATTTACTTAGACTTCAGGAAGGCCTTCGATACGGTATCCCACACCATACTGGTGAACAAGTTAAGCGGCTGTGACTTGGATGACTACACAGTCTAGTGGGTGGTGAATTGGCTAGAGGGTCGTATCCAGAGAGTCGTAGTGGATGGGTTGGTATCAACCTGGATGGGTGTGGGCAGTGGGGTCTCACAGGGCTTGGTCCTTGAACTGATACTCTTCAATGTCTTCATCAGCAACTTGCACAAGGGAGTGAAGTGTACTCTGTCCAAGTTTGCAGATGACACAAAACTGGGGAGAAGTGGATACACTGGAGGGCAGGGAACAACTACAAGAAGACCTGGACAGGCTGGACATATGGGCAGAAAACAACAGAATGCAATTCAACAAGGGGAAATGCAAAGTGCTGCACCTAGGGAGGAAAAATGTCCAGCATACCTACTGTCTAGGAATTGACCTGCTTGGTGGCACGGAAGCAGAAAGGGTTCTTGGAGTCCTAGTGGACTCCAAGATGAACATGAGTTGTCAGTGTGACGAAGTCATCAGAAAAGCTAATGGTACTTTATCGTGCATCAACAGATGCATGATGAACAGAACAAGGAGGTGATACTTCCCCTCTATCGGGCACTGGTCAGACCGCAGATGGAATATTGCATGCAATTTTGGAGGCCGCACTTCAAGAGGGATGTGGATAACCTGGAGAGGGTCCAGAGAAGGGCCATTCATATGGTTAAGGGCTTGCAGACCAAGCCCTGTGAGGAGAGACTAGAGAAGCTGGACCTTTTCAGCCTCCGCAAGAGAAGGTTGAAAGGCGACCTTGTGGCTGCCTATAAGTTCATCATGGGTGCACAGAAGGGAATTGGTGAGGCTTTGTTCACCAAGGCGCCGCTGGGGGTTACAAGAAATAATGGTCACAAGCTAGCAGACAGCAGATTTAGACTAGACGTTAGGAAGAACTTCTTTACCGTTAGAGTGGCCAAGGTCTGGAATGGGCTCCCAAGGGAGGCGGTGCTCTGCCCTACCCTGGGGGTCTTCAAGAGAAGGCTAGATAGGCATCTAGCTGGGGTCATCTAAACCCTGCACTCTTTCCTGCCTATGCAGGGGTTCGGACTTGAAGATCTATTGAGGTGCCTTCTGACCCTAACATCTATGAATCTATGAATCTACCTTACAGCAGCAAAAAATAGTTTGCAGTAGTCTAATAGCATTGCATATATAGAGTGTGACACTTTACATAACAGAAAATGAGTCTACTGTGCAGTTAAGCACACATGCAGATTTAACAAACATGCGAGAATTGAAGTTGCCTGTGAAACTTTGATTCAGCTCCATTATGCACATGCTGTACAATACAATCTTTAATCACATGACTGCTTTATGGTGTCTTTCTGCAACAATGGGTGTGTCCACATTAGATGTTATCTGCATGTTAGCCTAAGAACACTGTGCAGTAGCGTGCTGGGCAGAACCTGTGCTAATATGCTACTGTGCAGTAGTATTAGGCTACTGCACATTAGAGTCTGTTAAAACCTGTGTGCCAATGCTACTGCACAGTAGGATGAGGTACTGAGCACTGACTTAGTACTTGGTTATCCAAGTACCAAACTTAATGTGCAGTAACTATGGTGTATTAGTAAAGTGTAGATGCACCCAGTGTGTAGAGATGCCTTGAGCTGGCTTGCACATACTGGCTCCAAAACTGGGAGTAAAGTAGCATGGTAGTCTAACTGCCAGACCTATAGGCCAAGTTGCAATTTTTTTTTTTTTTAAGTTTAGATGGGCACTGGCTTGGAAGGAGGAGAGGGGGTTCCTGGGTTCTGAGCCCACACAGAGACTATTCCACTGCTGTCTATTCAGTTTATTCAGTGAGTATTACATGTTATAACACACTTAGAGCAGGACAAGGGGGCTTCCTGGGCTGTTATCACTCTGTATTGCTGATAGTATGGTTCAATATATTATCTGCTCTTCTCTGCCCAATGATCCAGCTGCAGCAGGAATGGTATAGGGTGTTCATGTCTCTGACCAGTACATAGTTGGAGATTAGGGTCCTTTGCTGGCAGTGAGAAATGTATTTTAAACACCTCTCTGGTTGGATGGCCAGGAATCTGGGTATTCATCCTCTGGGCAAATGACAGAATCACTTGGGCTAATGGGCTAAAAGGTGAGAGGACCTATAGGTAATATGTATGGTTCCTTCCTGAGGGGGTTAGGATCTTAAAACTGTGAAGGTACCCTAAAATACCAGGCAGTTATGTCACCAAAGTGCTACTTTCCTATCATACAGATAGAGCTGGATTTAGTCTATTATGTCTGATTTCACAGAACTTTTGTCTCATTTAGTGCACAGGATGGACAGTGTTTATGTAAGAGTAGTTATTTGATCTTTCTCTTTTTCTCTTAATTATTCAGTGTGTGGCTCCATGCCTTATTTACTGTATATTATTCAAACCCTGTTCTGAAGACAGAATTATTGATTTCTACATAGTCTCTTCTATGGTGCTCACTATTAAATTATGAGTGCTCCATAAATATTAATTTATGCTCACAACACTCTGGTATGATGAGGAAGTATTATTATCAATAATTTGCTTGTAGACCACTAAGATTCAAAGAGGTTAAGATCACAAGCATCCATTAAATTGAGGTGTCCAACTGAAGACACTTAGGACCTGATTTATTAGGGTCATACAATACACTATTATCTTACAATGCACTATTTTCATTGACTTCAATGACAGACCACCTATAAAGAATTTGGTTAAAGTGATTTGCCTGAAATCACTCGTCTGGAAATATTCAGGACAGTTTTTAAGGCAAGTCTACCTTATTCACTACATTTTTTCTGCCTTCTCTAATCAAATGAAGTGAGGGTTCCATAGACAATATTTCTATGCTCCTGATCCATCCCCAGAACATGTTTATTATGTGTGCTAAATGAGGCAGGACTCTCATGGAAAAAATAAGATATGTTAATTTAGTGGAAGGGTCATTTATAATATATAAACACTTGCTGCCAGGGTTGATGATAGGCTGCTGGGGGACTCTCAGAGTCAGGAGACACCAGTTGCCCATGCCACCTGCTGACCCCTGTAAGTGAACATATCTGATATTTCTGCATAAAAAATACATGGTTCTTGGTTCCACCTGAGAACTGAACTAATGTAGGGGATTTTAGCTACAATCCTATGGAGTCTGGAGCCTTAGTGAAACTATTTAGCTTCTTCACACACACACACACACACACACACACACACACACACTCTAACATTATTCAGAATAAGATTAAAGCAACTTTCCACTATTGCCACTTGGCACATCACCCCCACCTGCCTTCTCTGTGCTAGATTTAAAGAATGAAAATTTCTGTATATCCAGCATCTGTGGATAGTGGCTCAAGGATCCATCTGAAGACAAGTTAAACAAAGCACACTTTATGAGAGAGGAGAGTTAATATAAGCAGACTGTTTTTTTTTTCCTCTCAATTTCTGGGGGAAAAAAAAATCAGCACAGCTTTGAGCATCAGCTCTATTTTGAGCTACCTAGCTTAGTCCATTCTCTCTGTTGGTCTGTTAGCCTAAAGAAAACATCCAGGCTGTACTGCCAGTATAATACTGCTCTCTCTTTCTGAAGTTGTCCCCAAGGGTCAAGTCGCATAGAAGGTATTTGGATTGGATAGGGACTGGATAGGGACATTTATTGCACCACAGGGAGAGATGCAGTTGACTACTTTAAAACACTTTGATATACCTATAGAGACTTTTTCCCCTAAGCAGTCACAGCTGCATATACTGACTGTGACACAAAACTGATAGAGAAGGGAGGATGGGTGACATGTCTGTTCCCTGGATCTTGTTGGATTTGTGCTTCAGTTCCTGACTTCCCAAAATCATAAAAATAATCTGAATCATTAATTTTTAATCTCTCTTGTACAGATAACTACAGCACCCTCCTCTGCACCCTTTGCTGACATTAGTATGTACTACAACTATATTAATTGCATTAGTACTGTCTGTAGTAAATCTTGCCCCTGGAGTGAAAGCAAAAAATCCTTATTTTGACATTTCATTGCTTATAAAAGTGCAGCTTCTGCCCATAGCACATTCAGCATCTGGGTAATAATCAAAACATCTCTTGCTTCTGGAAACTTTGATTTGTGCATGCCAATGAAGGAAGAGCTTGATATCAAATCAGATGGATGGCTTTCTGCAGCATGTGATGTTCCCTGTTACCCAAATGGGGCCAACCCATTCTCCCGTCAGTACTTCTGAAACTCTCAGAGCTGTAATTTGTGAAGATTTCTGAATAATAACACTAAGGAAGAGAGAGAAGCAGCAGCCTTCAAGGCAAAGCAAGAGAAGAAAGCAGCATGTAATATATGGCCAAATTAGATTCACAGAGGCTAGGAGGTAGGCCTGTGCAAACAGGCATTTGAAAATAGTATTTGATTCAGATTTGGCTGATTCAGAGGACAATGATTCAATCTGGTGATTCAGATCACTGTCCCCATTCAATTCAGCTGAATCAGAATCTGAGATTCAGCACTGATTTGGTACTGATTCAGAGATTTGCATCAGCTGAGGAGAGGCTGGCTGGGTGGGTGGAGCCATGGGAGAAGACCCCATGGCTGCTCTGCCTAGCCCCATCCCCTGCCTGTCCCCAACCTCCAGCACTCACTGGCTACAGCAACAGGGATCAGGGCCTCTAAGGGCTCATGGAAAAGCCCCCCTGCACAAGGTGGGGCACTGTGGGGCAGTGGGGATCACCCCCCCCAACCTGGTACCTCCCACCAATGGCGCGGGTGCAGCACGGGTTGGCAGGGCACCGTGCTCTGTCTGGGAGCTGGGACCACTGGGGCTGAGCAATGCCAGGCTCCAGCTGACAGGTGGAGCCACCCCAGCTCCCAGACAGTGTGTGGCACCCTGCACCTGCTCAATGCAAGTAGCCCCCATGGCTGCCCTGCCTGGCCCCATTCCCTGCTTTACCCAGCCTCCTGGCACTTAAAAAAAATAATAATAAAAGGCTGGGAGAAAGGGCTATGCACTCTTTCAGCTTGCCCCCTTCCACCTAGAGTGAGCTGTGTCCACATCCCATGCCCCACCTGCCCTGGTTGGGCAAGCAGCAGCAGGGCAGAGCCCCTGCTTGCAGCACTGCTGCATCCACATCCTGCATCCCCCCCCACCCCCCTCCCTGAGTAATGTGCCCCCCAGTTGGGCAGCTTGTCCTAGCCCCAGCCCCAGTCTCTCTCTCCCCCACATCCCTTCCCTCCCCCATCCCCCAAACCCAACAAACTTACCAGCTGGAGGTCTGTTTAGGCTATGGTTAAATTTCCAAAGTGGCCATATCTTTTCTGAAGCTTTTCTGAATCAATTTGGATACTTGGAGTCAATTTGGAGCTTTTAATTGATCTCCCAATTTGATTTAGAGTCAGAGATTTGGTCCCTGAGTTGGGGTAAATCTCCTCCAAATCAAACCAGCTATTGAAGCTTTGCACAGCACTACTAGCAGGTGGAAATTGTTGTGGCTGAGCTTCTGATATCAAACTTAAGTTATGAGGGAAAGCGGCACTACCTTTGTTTTCTGGCCCATCCCTAGTTACAGGCTGCTGTAGTTGTGATCTTCTTATACTAACTTCAGTAATCTTTCCTTTCTCCTCTTACTATTCCCCTGAAACCAAAGACCCTTATGACTTTCCCTGCATCAGGAACAGTTACAGGGCTAACTTGTAATCAGCTTCCCATTGGCCAGCTTCCAGTGTGAGGATCTCAGTTACACACCTACTGTATCAAAATGAAGGACTTCTCCCTAGCTTGCTCCTGTGACCATTGGCTAAGGGCAAGTGAGAGTTGGGGGCATCTGAACCCCAAGTGTCTGGGCTTGGGCCTGCATGCAGGATGCCCGCCAATAGATCTGAAACCCCAAACTGAAAATTCTGGGGTGGAGGATACTTGCTGGTAGCAGTGCCATATATGGCATTTGAATGATTGAGTGTTGCTCAATCAAGAGGATTCAGAACTGGCTTGGCTAATTTGACCTGGAACACCAAAATTTTTCCCCCGCAAAAAAAAGTTGCGGGGGTGGGGAGCTGTAAATTTATACTGTTTTATTTACCCATAAACTAGAACCAGGCCAGAATTTAGAGGTTCCATATATGTATCAGTTATTTGACATTTGTTTTTATTTCTTATTGTTAATTTCTTTTAAAATGTGCATAGTCCCTTTTTGCTCTCACATTACACTGCATCGCTGCAAACCACTTTTGCTTCTGCTTAGGCCATAATGATGCATCTGAATAGATATTGAATAAATAAGACTCTTGTGTGACATCACAAAAGCCAAAGATTTTCATTCTGACAACTGCATTTTTCTTACAAATTTAATGGATATTTTATCCTAATATACCTTTACCTTCCTTTGCCCAAGGCTGTTAGAATGAAATGGCCATATTAAAAGAAAAAGTCCCCGCATTCAAATAGGATTTCAACTTTTAATTAAAATTATGACCACTAAATTGTTGACATTGCTGCCCATTTCATGTCAATCATAGCATCAGAGATATATCCCAGTAAAGATTTTTTTTTTTTAGTTACACTGCAATTTATGCCTATTTAATTGGAATGAGACTTCAGGATTTTAATACACAATTATAATAATTGGTAATTATCAATATATATTTTTATTTTTTTCGAATATTTATGAATAGTAGATAGGCCAAAACTCCACTTCACTTACAGATATATAATGCCTAGATGCTAGCGAAGTCTTGACTTATTTGACCTGAATCAGAGAGGAATTTTAATTCTGCTGAGTAGACGTGTAACTCTCATACTTTCAATGGAGATCTAGTGTAGAGCTAGTATTTCCTGCCCCCCCCGCTGCCTCCCCCCCAGGTTATAGATTATAAGCTTTCTGGGACAGACACTGTCCTCATCTCTAGTTGAATTGACTCTTTCTCAGAGTTCATAAACATGATTTTGTTATTAATAATTATGATTTATTTTATAATTATATGTATTTATTTAGTAAAGCACACTTCTTGAAAATTAATAGACTGTCATGGTAAAAAATCAGACATTTAAAATTTTCCAGCAGGAGTCAGTAAAATATATCAGTTGAAGGCTATCCCTGGCTTATAATTAACTTTGTAAAGTACAGTAATTGCAATGGTAAGGTCAGTGTTTACTAAGAATTACCTCCTTATATTCAAAATATAGGTATGTTTTATGCTTTGAAAGAGTTGGTAAATGCTGGTATTTTTAATGGTATTATTACATATAGTGTGAGAAAAGTATTATTGTCATTTTTGTGGTTGTGCATAGAAAACAGACAATCTACCCTTGTTTGCTAAGCTGGATAGCAACATGCAGACAGTGACAAATTCTGCCTAAACAAGATAGAAAACAAGAGAAGCCCTGCAGATAATATCTGTACATTTTATATTCTTCTCCTTCACTCTAGTTTTTAGGGAAAACTCCCAGAGATATTCCTGTTCATAATATTCTGTTATTTCACCAGAATGTAAAAATCAGGGACTGGCACCAATAACTTTGTTTATCATTATGATTTGAGGAATATAAATAGATATATAAGTCTCTCCAAAGCTTTTTAATATGGCTAGTTTTAGTTGGAAAACAAGTATTTTCCGTAAGGCAGTAGTTGTCATCAGTCATCATATGTAGCTGTCAAGCCCTTCAGTAATAATCTTCTTTGCATATCTTTTGGAATAAAAACCTTTCTAATTAAACTTTTAAAGCTTCTTATCTTTGACGACTGGATGAAACCGCAGTGGAATATATCATTCCCACTAACAATGGGCAAAATTGTAATTCCCCGTATAATACAAATCTAGTTGATTGTAGCACATTATTTTCATTAGAAAGTAATAGATTTTTCCTCTTAATTGATCAAAGCAGCTGCTATTTAATCCAGGCTTAGACAGGATTTTTCATACTTATAGCAGTGATTGTACTGATGAAGCTCTGGAATTACACCAAAACAATCTTCTATTCCATAACACAACTTCATATGACATGCATATCACCAAGCCAGTAGATCTGTTGGGGAACAAATAGACAGCTTGCTAAAAACATAAGCACAATGTTCAACATCAGTCAAAAAGGCAAATGAATTGTTATTAATTATTAAGAAAGTTAGTAAACAAAACAAAGAATCATTATGCCCCTTTATAAATATACAGTGTATCCACACCTTAAATATTGTGCACAGTTTTGGTCTCCACACCTCAAAAAGGATATAGATGAACTAAAAAGGGTACAAAGAAGGACAAGGATGATCAAGAATATGGAGGGACTTCCATATAAGGAAAGCTTAAATAAGATAGGACTTTTCAATTTAGAAAAGAGATGGTTGGTGGGATTGTGGGTAATGGAAGAGGTTTTCAAAATATTAGATGATGCAGAGAAAGTAAGCATGGATTTATTATTTTATGTCTCTCACAATATTAGAACTAGGGAACAGAAATGAAACTATTATGTAGTAGGACTAAAATTAATGTGGGAAGTTTTTTATGCAGGATGTGGATCTCACTGTCACAAGAGGTTGTGGAGACTTAAAAAGTGATTGTAACAATCTAATAAAACAAAAGCCTTAGTTAGTCTGTCTGTCCATAACACGTTTGCCGAACTGGCTGCACTGGTGGGTCCAGCTAAGTTCAAACGGGAGCCCTTTTGCTGGTATTGCCTCCTCTGGCAGCCTCTGATGCAGTGGCTCCCTCCGCCCCCCCCTCCACACATCAGAAAAAAAATCTACTGGGGATCACAATTTAACATCAGTGGAGGCAGCAGAGGAAAAGTGGGGGCCCCTACCCAGGCTCTGCTGCCTCCTCCAGCGTCCCTATGACAGCTCCATCAGCCACTTTCCCCACTCCAAGAAAATCAATTAATTTGTTTTTGCACTTGGTTAGTGGTAGGGTCAGCTCAGAAAAAGCAGGAGAGGGCAGCAGTGATTAGCTGCCTGCCTGGGCTGAGGGGCCCAAGTTTGTGTTGCTGCAGGAGAAGTTTGGCGGTGGGGAACATGGCCCCCCTGGCTGCCTGAGCAGCGGTGCTATCCCTGCTTCCCTGCCTGAGGACAAGGGGAGGATTACAGTGGCAGCACCCCACCCCCGGCCTGGACACCTCCCCGAACAGCTAACAGGGAGGGGAAGGGAGGAGCGGAAGGCATACAAGGGCCAAGTGGATGCAGAGCAGTAGGGAGGTGGATTGGAGTGAGCCAGATGCATCGGAGTGGCCACTCCTTCCCCACACCCAGGCTCATTACCCAGTGCCAGCAGCCTTTGCACCCAAGGGGGCCTGAAGCTGGGGGCCAGAACGGGGCCAGTCTCAGTTGCACCACCAGGCTGGGGGGGGAATAGAGCCTGTGCCCACCCTGCACCATCCCTGCAAAGAGCTCCAGAAGCACAGAAGTTCCTCCAGAAGCAGTGTCGGGGATCCGAGGGGAGCATGCAGTCCCCAATCTGTGTACGGGGCAGGGCAGATGCTGCTGGGCCTCGGCTCTGCTTACTCCCACCTGTGACAGTGGCATGAGGCAGTGCTATGTGCCTTCTGCCTGGCCCACCCCACAGGGTGCCACACTGCTGTCAAAGGTGGAAGCCAGGCGTACAGATCAGGAGCAGGCAGAACCCAGCTTCAGTGTGCCTGTCCTGCCCTGTGTACAGATCAGGGATTACATGATGCCCTTGGCTCCCTGGCATGACCTCTGGAGGAGTCTCTGGGCTGCCAGTACTCTTCATGGGGGCAGCACAGAGTGGGCATGGGAGTGCCAGGGACTCTGACTCCTCTGCCCCAGCAGTGCAGCCAAGGCTGGCCCCACTTTTGCCCACAGCTCCGGGTCCCCTTGGGCAGTACAGAGGTAGCTGGGACCTGTGTGACAGATGGTGGTTTTGTGAGGGCTGCTGGGACTGGGCAATGACCCCAGGTATGAGGGAAGGGGCAGCTGCACAGGCCCAGCAGGCCCCGGCCCCAGCCCTGAGGTTGGCTTTGCTCCACTCCCTTCCAATCTCTGTCTAGTCCAAGCCCCACTCCCCTCTTCCCCTTCCCCATCCACCACAGACTTTCCCACTGGGGGATGCCTTCAGCTGCCTAAATCTAAACTGGGAGTTGCAGAAAAAGTCCAAGGTAAATAAGGGTGAATAGAGAGGTTAGGGGGATTGAGGTGGGGGTGTGGTTTGTGTGTCCAGAAGGGTCTGGCAGGTCTGTGAGTAAGGTGGTGAGTCTACAGGGGAATGTTGTCTGGTCCTCAGAGGGAGAGGAGGGGTACAATAGTCAGGGGCAAGGGATTAAAAATAGCCTGGTTAGGGTAAGGGGGCTGAATCAGGACAACATATCCCTGGTGCTGAGGTAAGTGGCTAGGCTGTCTCATCCTCAGGGCTGTTCAGGCATCCTCTAAATCAGGTTAACTCTTTGCAGATTAGGTTACCTTTTTATTATTCTAAACTGGAACACCATTTTTGAAGAGTTTAAATCCTATGAATGCCAGCACCACTGGGCATTTAGGTTGATGTAACCTTAATTAGATTCATTTAAAACAGCAGCGGGCAGTTATTTGGGCCTGTGGACTGCATAGGAAGTTTTGGTGAGCTGTCATGAGCTGAGTCAGTGCCCTCACCATGTAACAGCTCACCAAATCTCCCTATGTGGGATGAGGCCGCAGGTGGTCAGGGAGCAGTATTTGGAAGCAGGATGGGTAAGTGAGGCTTGGATCATGGGATGGTGACAGTGCAGGACTGGGGTTGGGCTACAGCACCAATTTGCTGCAAACACACGCCTGTGACAAGTACTGGTTCCATGGGCAGGGGCATATAGGTAGTGGATCATAGCCCTGACTTGGCCCCAGCCCTGCACTCTCACCACCCCAAGATCCTGGGCTGAACCCAGGATGCAGTTTCCCACCTGGCTGCAGCCCCATCCCATCCAACCAGCTGTGTATTTTGCCTATGCGGCTCCTGTCCAGTCTCCTTGGGATTCCTAGGATCATGGGGTGGTGACGGTGTGGGGCTAGGGAAGAGCTGTGATTTGCTCCCTGCATATCCTTAACCACAGAACTAGGGCTCTCCCCAGGTCCTGGTTTGATGCATGGCTGGGCAGACTGGATGAGGTGCCTGGTCAGCTGGATGAGATGGAGCTAGGGCCAGGATCTTGGGGTGGCAAAAATGCAGAGTTGGGGCCAGGGCAGAGCTGCT
Organism: Caiman crocodilus; assembly: GCA_030014935.1. NCBI lineage: Eukaryota > Metazoa > Chordata > Crocodylia > Alligatoridae > Caiman > Caiman crocodilus. The sequence goes on along the minus strand of JAGPOW010002514.1, from coordinate 17,886,363 downwards.
ATCTACTCCCCTCATGCCCCTGCCTACAGAACTGGCACCCATTGCAGGGGCATGCAGGCAGCATATCACAGCTCTTCCCTGGGCCCCAGTCCTTGTTCTGTCACCACCCCAAGATCCTGGAGTCTCCCTAGTCCCACCCACCCATCTTGCTTCTGGATGTCTCTCCCTGGCCATCCACACATGGCCCCATCCTAGCTCCCCAGCCAAGTGCCCTGCCTACACAGGTCCTACTCCCAGCAGTAAATGTAGCTAGAAGGAGCCACTGCCACTAGGGGGCTGCTGGGAAAATGGACTGCCCCAGCTCTTCTGCATACATGTGGGTGGCAGGACTGGCTGCATACACCATGGCCTAGGCTGTCCCCCATGCCTGGGTTGGGTGGGACTGAAGGACTCACTGCAGGCAGACATAATCCCTCAGCAAGCCAGATCTGGCCCATGGCCAGTATTTTGTCCACTCCTGATCTAAATGTAACACTTGTATATATTATGGTCTTTTAATTAATTTAATTAGAATTTGAATCAAATCTTGTAAGTGTGCATTTTGGATGCTTAACAACATTTTGAATCAAAGTGAAATACTGTAATCTGAATAAAATTTACAGAATACATCAGGATTTGTGTGCTCTCAGAGTTTTGGTCTCCCTATACTCCTGCTATTCTGGATATGGATTCATGTACCATCTCAAAACAGCAGGAACCATTATGTTCCTGTATGTATGTAGACAAGTTAGAAGGGATACAAACATAACAAAACCTCTCTAACCTTAATGCTGTTTCATTTAGTGTTAAAGTTGGAGTTTTGCTATATTTATACTTCTCAGAGCTTGTTCACATGTAACAAGTAAAATGCAGTAGCTGCTCCCCTTTTGAAATGGCTCTCAGTGTATCCAACTCAGGTGTGCATGGATGGTCTCTTGATCTGGGCATGCCCTCAGGCTGATCTAACTTGTATTTATTTGTAATAATTAAGAGGCCAAAAAGTAGCACTTTGTTTGGAATGTTCTCTCCTTCTCTCTTTCTCCTCTCTAACACATGCAGGCACATATATGCTTGCGTACACGTGTGCACACACACACACAGAGTCGGAGTGATTTGACAGAATTGAAGCATTTTGTGGAAATGTATTGATTTTAGGGATTATCTTTCAAATGCAAACAGGCTGTTGAGGCATTCTGCTTCTAGGGTCTGAAGCAATGCTGATTATTTCTGGACTGGAGACCTCAAAAGTATGTTTACACTGAGTCTCTGATAGGACCAGGAAGAGATATTCCTGAGTCCCCTCTGCTCTGTATATCCTCTTGCATTCTTACATATCAAACTCAGAAAAGGAATGGTGAAGCTGCTCTGGAGGTCATCCTGGACAGCCACTCTCAAGTATATTGAAGATCTAACCTTGAAAGTAGCTGTGGAAAGCCACCTCTGGAGTTATCTCACTGCTCTTTCTCTGAGTTTGGCTTATGCCAGTGAGAGCAGATAGATAAAAATGATTCTGCCTTCCAGTAGAAGTTAGGGTAGATTTGTATCTTGTAGACTACCTAAAATGTGTGTATATGTGTGTGTATGTATAAACCACAAAAAGATTTATATAGATGCAACCTTTCCTGGACATATAAGGAATGAAGTGCAGACAAAAGGGCTTCTATAGGAGCCCAAAGTTGACATGAAAAAATTAGATGGGTTCAAAGAACTCTTGTGCTTGAGGGTATTAAGGTAAAAATATGGAGTGGAGATTTTCTGAAACATAAGAAAGTGAACAAGGTAATATATATGTATATATATATGTATGTATATATATATGTATGTATGTATGTATGTCTTAAAAAAAGAGAAACAAAGATATGGCTAGGAAATGTACTGCTTTTCAGATACTGCTGCTAGAAATGTTGGAGCAGGAAACTGCTTTCTAGAAGAAAGCAGTGACTTTGTGATCAAAACATTGAACACATATTCTTCACGTGTTTTAGCTCACACATTCCTTGTAGCTCTTTACCTCTCAGGCATCTTCTTTGTGTAAAATATTAGTCACTTAAATTTTGTGCAAACCAGGTCCTTCCCAGGCATTCTATGCTACAGGACAATTAAAAAAAATCTAGATAATGGGAGAAAAATGGGAGCCATTTAAAATGCATGCATCAGAAACATGGAACAAGCTATTTATCATAAAAATTAAACATCACTGTCCATATCTGAAAGATGACTAAAGAACAATAATATATTGATAACAGGAGCACGTCTCAAAATCAGAGCACAATTCATCCCCTAATTCTGTGCTCCCCCACCCCATCAGTACAAGCACATGCCTGTAGTGTAGCTGCTCTGAAGTTTGATGAATGATTTATACCATACTGGTTAACTATTTATCAATAGTGATTAAGAGTGGTAGGGTTCTGAATACCTACTGGCCAGTACTCATCCAGTCTTATTTAGGCAGACTTACCCTTTGGTTCTAGGACAAACTGTACATAGATTTCTAGGAAAGTGGCTTTTAACATTTTTAAGTGTCACCACTACTAGTCTGTTGGGTTTACACTTATGTTTATAATCATCTTAGCACTTGTTGATATTTTCTTTTATCATCAGGGCCAGACAGGCATGGGTGAACCAGGCAGTTGCCCAGGGCCTGGACAAGAAAGGGGGCCCCAAAATAGTATTTTTTCTCCATTGTCCGTTTATTATTACCATTATCTCTGACAAAGTAGGGCCCGATAGTAGAGTATATAGGCTCTCTGCCCTTCAATGCAAATGTGACAGGTGGGTGGGACTTCCAGTCCTGCCCTTTTTGCACCACCCCCTTCCCCCTTTTATGGTGTATGACATCACCAGCTTTGCCCCCTGACCCCAGTCACGTGGTGCGTGACATCAGCAACTCCACCCTGACCCCGGTCACGTAGTGCATGACATCAGCAACTCCGCCCCTGACCCCAGTTATGTGGTGTGTGACAGAAGGACAACCCAGGCAGACCCTCAAAGTCCAACCCCTTCATGCTGCAAGATCCACCCTAGATCACATGATGTTGTTATGGCCTATCAGGTCCCTGACCACTAAGCAGAAGTTGAGAATTTGGAAGAT
>JAGPOW010002514.1:17871069-17883193 GCA_030014935.1 Caiman crocodilus | reverse complement strand
CACCCAATTGCCTGTTCACAGGCTCTTCCCCAGCAGGGTCAGGCGTCTCAAAGAGTCTTTGGGGAAGGAGCCGGGTCTCCTCCTCAAAACTATTTCTACAGTAACACTTTCTATAAGGCCATCTTGGGGGTGTAGTGAGCGGGCCTACAGGCATTGTGAAAGAATCCATAGCTGCCCTTGCTTGCCTTAGCACGGTCTCAGATAAACAGAGGGGTCATTTGGGAAAGCAAATAGACCTGGTGGGCTTGCTGCCCTAAACCCCACCCCACTGTCCTCATTCCAATTGGTTCAGCATTGTTCTTGGGAGGTCTGAGGCCTCTGAAACCCCTGCCAATTGGTTGGGGGTGTTGGGGTGGGTTGTTAGAGGGGTCACACCACCACCCTGCAGCATGAGGGGTTGGGCTTTGAGGGCCTGTCTGGGCTGTCCTTCTGATGTCATGAACCATGTGGTGTTGGTGTCACACACCACATGACAGGGGTCAGGGGTGGAATTGCTGATGTCTCGCACCACGTGACCGGGGTCAGGGGCGGAGTTGGTGACATCACACGCCATAAAAGGGAAAAGGGGCAGTGCAAAGTGGGCAGGAGTGGAAGTCCTGCCCACCTGTCACATTTGCATTGAAGGGCAGAGAGCCTATATACTACTCCCGATACTAAAAGTTTGCCCGGACCTGCCAGAAGTCTAGATATGGTGCTGCTTATCTTATCTTGAAAATGAATTTTTATTTTTTTTTTAAATGAAATTAGGGAAAGAAGTGAGACAACATAATTATTCACTTTGACCTCACAAGCTGCAGAATCCCATTGCCCTTCAGCAGTGTGAAAACCAGCTCATTGCACACAGATCAAAGGCAGAGCCAATCACCATGAAATGCCTGGTCAGAATGCCTCATGCTTATTCGAAACATTGAAGACCTGTGTGGCAACAAAACAAGGTGTTCACCTCATAAGTCTGAAATAACATTATGAAGTAAACACACTTCCATGCAACAGATGTTGAGGAACAGTGAATACAGATACAAAAACTGCACAGAAAATTTCAAGTGTAGAAATATCTTTCAGGAAGTTCTTATAAATAACAATAAGGAAAAGGGCTTTAATAAACAGCCTTTCAATCTCATGTTTAAAACATAATTGTATATGTATAGTTATTGTTCTGTAAATTAAATGTTAACATTTCATCAAAGCAAGTTATTTTTCTCCAGTCCTTTTAATTTGTTCTTGGTTTCTTTTTCACACTGATATTTTTATTTTTCAGGTTTTTCTATTTTCTCTTTTTTCTTTCCTTTCCTTTCCTTTCCTTTCCTTTCCCCTCAGTGAAATATTGTTCCTTTTTCAGCTGTCCCTTGTTTCACTTGAATTTTCATTTCATATGTTGTTTTCTTATAAGTTCCCTTTTCACTGGAACTAATAAACATGGGCAGTCTAAATAAATCCAATATAAATTATCCACCCTGAAGTTGTGCTGCTGTGTGCAGATCTGCATGTTAATTTGTGTCACCACTTTTCAGAGCAGTGCTATAGTTCTCTTTGTTTCCAGATATAAAAGAAACTTCATTCTGAAGGGAGAGGTGACAGATGTCTGTCCATATCCTTCACTGTCACTGACAGCAAGAGACAAGTGGACTATATTTAGAATGAGATGCTATAGAAGAGGGTGAGCTGCAAGTCTTTCATGTGCTACATACCTGTGATCACAGGATATTTGTCTATAGATTTGATAAGGGCTCTGGGAGTCAGGGAAGAGAGCACTTGTGAGAAAGACTAAAAAGATGTATATTCCACATGACACTGTGAAGGACTGAAAAAAAATTGAGGGAGATGCCTATATGCAAGTATAAGAATTGTAAAGTTTTATTCAAGTTTTATTATTGTTAATTAACTTCACATAATTTTGGGAGGGGAGATCAATCTCCTCATATATGATGTTTCCCAATAGTCCTGTTTTTCTCCTTTTAATTTTTAATGTCTGCATTTCTCCAGGCTAATCCATAGATCTTCTACATTTCAGATCTCACTTTCTCTAATTTCTTATATTTTTCCCTTTAAAGATTGAGTAGCTCATTTTGCCTTCTCTCAAAACCATTCAGGCATCATGGATTTGAAAATATTCTTCAAACACTATGGGGTACATGATCTGTGTAGGCACTACTGTGAAAGAAAAAAAGAAAGAAATAATGTAGTGGAATAAAAATGGGGGAGAGAGAGTGAAAACCATATATATGCTTGAATGGTTTTGAGAGTAGGCAAAAATGAGCTACTCAATCTTTAAAGAGAAAATATATGAAATTAGTGAAAGGGAGATCTAGAAATGTAGAAGATCTATGGATTAGCCTGGAGAAATGAAGACATTAAAAATTAAAAGAAAAAAATAGGACTATTGGGAAACATCAGTAAGAAAATGAGGATAAAATTAGATAAAGGTAACAAAGCCAATTGTGTCTGATTTTTTCTTGAAAATTATTTATAGGAAAGAGTTATATATTTTGGTTTTGATTTTGTTTTAATTCATATTCTCTATTTTAGGCTGGCAAAAGTTCTATTTTTTTCCCCTAAAACCTGTTACAAACTTAGTTTGTGCCAGAAAGTAAATGTCAGAATTTTCTTGGATTCTTTTGCCACTCCAGTGTAGAGGGCTTAAAAACAAATTCAATAAAATGATTGTAAACATATATCTCTCATGTCTAGATGTATTAAATTCTTACTTACATCAGGGAATATAGAGCAAAATGTAAAAAAGGAACCATTTGAAATCTGACTGTGCAAGATCTATCATGACACATTTTTATCTGAGGTCTAAAATAATCCCAGGATCCTGTCAGATTTAATCAATCAGCCTATGAGTGGTGAATCATCAGACGGGTTCAGTGACACACAAACAAATTCTGGACTCTGTCTGTATGCCAATCTATGGCTGAATGCTGATGAAAATCAACTGCTGTTATAAGTATCGATTTCACTAAGCCAGAAATGGATGTTGCTAAGGTATTTTTATGTATAACTTAAAAATCAGTGTGTCATTCTTAACTAGGAGGGGACAATCTATAGGGACCAAGAAAAAAGCATCTATCCAGATATTACACTGATATATGGGCTAGATGATTATTTACAAATAGTGGAATTGATCATAGTCATAATTTAATTTAAGCAGGAGAGTATCCCACATGTTTGAAATTCATGACCTGGTGTGAACAATGTACAGCTCTTAATCTGAAGTGGCCTCAATTAATTGAAAATTTAGGCTATGAAAATCTTACCTTGCTTGGTGATAACACCCTTAGTCATGCTGGGTAGGTTACCTCCTAAACCAACAGCAGTATAGTTATATTCATACATGCCATAGATTGTCTAATTAACTTGGTAATGGACTAACTGGGGACCCATACAGACATTCAGTTTCTCCAGGGAAAGTCGCTGCTATCCCAGAAGAAACCACAAGTGTACAGATGTTCAGGCTTTTTCTCTCAGAGTAAAAATGGCTGCTTCGGGAGAAAAATAACCTAGGAATAGCCAGACTTAACCACTCCCAGGAGAGTTTCTCATGGGAGAGCAAATGTCTACACATACCATGGCTTCTCTCATAAAAGAACATAGTCCTCCAGCACTCTTCCTGCCTCCTCCTCATCCCTACCCCCCACAAAGACTGTGTGTGGCTCCAACAGACAGCAGAACATGCCCCCTTCACAATCCCCACATTTTGCTGCAGCAAAACACAGGGCAGTCTGGGTCATCCAGTCAGGGTTCTCCTGTGCACTACTGCCATCTCTCAAAAGGTAGACTAAGGGATCCTGCAAAGCAAACTGAAATGCCCAGTGTCAGCTCTGTAAGCTGCTCACTCTTCAGGGCCTCAGCATATGAATGTCTGTACAAGCAACTTTGGGTAAGTTTTTCTGCTGGGAGAACAAATAGTTCTCCCAGATAATGTTCCCAGACAATTTGAATGTGTTTAAATAGCCTGGCATTGCCATTCCTTCCCCTATGTTATTTTGGTATTTACCTTGTCCAAAGTGCTGTTTGGATGTGGCTATTCTATTTCTAGATTAGAAAGCATCTTGTCCAATGTAACACATCATGCTTGATGGTGTCTGTGCAAGACATACTAAGTTTACAATGAAGATTTGGACTTAGATACAATTCATAGTCTTTTATACATGGTAGTAGTCCCAATCAACTGATTTTCTTTATCATGGATGGACAGAAAAAGTATATAGAAACCTTCCTGGCTCTAAAAGAAAATTATAAAATATTGATCATGGCAATGTTTGTTCAAATAGTCTTTCAATCCCCTTTCTATTTGGTATAACAGATGATTTTAAAAGACCATCCATTAAAATGACACAATAAATTGTTCATGGTGTCACACTAGTTAACAAGTTGTAAAATAACTTGCATTTCAATCAGTAGATACAATACCTTTGTAGTGCTTATTCTATTCTATGCATTGTGTCTGCTCCCCATTTTGTATTCTCTTCATCTGTCATTATTTCTCCTTCAGATCAATGTTAAATAAGCTGTTGTTGTTGTTGTTGTTCTGATACAATACTATTTGCCAGTTTTATCCTAAGCAAGTCTTACTACTAGGGTATAATGTTCTTCTGTAGTAGGTATTAAAGGTAGCATTTTATTGTAATGAATACAAAAGTGGTGTGGGATAAAGACTAGACTTTTTTTCTGTTTTTGCTCCCTCATTTTGAGACTAGCATTCTGCAGCATAAATTATTACCATATATGTCTTTCTAAGGCTATACCTGAACTAAGTAGCCTTGGTGGAACCTCTGGCTCTAGTGAACATGTATATGTTATTGTCCAGTTTTTTTTCTGAATTCCCATTTGTCAACCTGTTTGTATCAAAGAAATCATTTGGTTCTATTGCTTAATGTTAGTCAAGCAACGACACATCACATTAGTGTTAATTATACAAAGAATAACAAGTCTGTATGGTACTTGTGTGAATGTGCATGTGTGTGTGTGCTGTTGTTGAGCTGTCTATATATCGAGCTGAACGTATATACAGTCTATGAATACTATAACTGTTTCAAAATTACTTTGATTCTGTAATAGCAGCAACATTTTGTGCTGCATTAGATAGCCATTTAAATATACACTTCCCCCAAATTAAGATATTTTAAAATATGTATATATGTGTATATATTATGGATAACATGATAACAGACACCAAGGGTTTGGAATTCCTGGAACAAGCAAACTTGTCTTGTATTAAATTCTATTGAGTGTCATCATCTTAGATTAGAATTAATGGATGGCTTTGGCTATTCTACTATTTGTAGAACAGCCTGAGCCAGGTTTTGTACAGTATACTTCTGTGGATAGCCATTTTTGAAATCACACTTCTGCTCACATTTTTTTAAATTTAATTTCTTTTTCCTACCTTTTAAAAAATTCTGAAAATGTAAATAAGTAATAGAAAACTGTATTCATACCCTCAAATAATTAATCTAATGCTGTTTTAAGTTGTTCATGGAATTTTCTAGGTTATCTATTATTATAGTGTCTCATATCTGGATTTACAGAGCTAATCAGTTATTTTTCAACAATATATTTTCATGAAAACATCCCCATGTGTCAAAATTAAAGCTGGCCTGTATTTTTTATGTTTAAAATGTTTTGGTAAAATGTTTCCTACCTGTCAAAATGACCTTGCTTCAACATTATTAAATAAAAAAAGGTGCTTTTTCAATTCAAAGCATTTTTTTTTAATTTCAGAAATGAAACTATTTAAAACTATTATATGGAATTAAAATACTAAAAAAATCAAAACCAAAATTAAGTATCTTGGAAATACCAACCCAAAACGTCTTGAACAGTGCCATATGATTGTTTTATTATTGGTGTGGGTTTTTTTATTTTTTTTTTCATCTCGAGTTGGTGATGAAACATATTCTTGAAATCTCAAAAATCACTTGTATCAGGAAAAACCTGCAAGATGTCCCACTGTGAATTCAGTCAAAAGGTCTACCTGATACAATTTAGAGTCATTCTTATCAAGACTTTATTGATAGGAACCTTAATCCAAAGAGAGTTTAACTAACTTGTTCACTCCAGCTTTTCCTGGCCAAATAGCAAGACACATAGCAATATGAAATGGTAAAAATTCAGAATGTCTTTTATTATTTAGAGGAATTAAAAATGTAAGATGTGCATATGTAACAATGTCTACTTTACCATTGCTATAGTGACACATAATCAGCATGTTTACTAGGGCTGTACAAAGCTTCAGTCCCTGATTCAATTTGGTGGAGATTTGGCCCAATTTGGTGGTTGAATCTCTGAATCCAAATCAAATCAGGAGACCCTTTAATCTTTCCAAATCAAATCTGAATGTTTCAAATTGATTCAGAGAGATTTGGAAAGATTAAACAATTTGGATGTAGACACAGCTTTAAATGTTTTTTCTACATACCTCGAGGTACCAGGCACAGCTTGTGTAGTCTGCGATGGTGGGGCAGATGAAGTGTCCCACAGGAGTGCAGATGGGTCCCCAGTGCACTCAGCAGCAGACCCAGAAGTGGACCAGAAGCACTTCTGCTACACTTCTGAGTCTGCCAGTGACCGCGCTGCCTACCCCAACATGTCCCCTGGCTCAGTGACTGATGTCTCCTGGGTCTGGTGGGGTACTCAGGGTTCCCCTATGGCTTATTTCTGAGCCAGAGTGGTACAGGGGGACCCCCAGTGCTCTCATCGGCAGACCAGTCCACTTCTGGGTTCACCACAAAGCACACCGGGGGCCCCCTGCTCTCCTGTGGACACTCCATCTACCCCATCACTGCAGGATTCATGATCTGCACCTGGTACTTGTAGAATAAACTTTTAAAGTTGTGTCTATGGCTAAATCACTGATTCTCCCAATCAGCATCAAATCTTCAGATTCTGATTCATCCAAATTGAATCGGGGACAGTGATCCAAATCAACTAATTGAACCACTGTCTGCACTTTGGCCTGAATCAGAATCCAAATAGAATATGGCCTATTTCACACACCCCTAAGGTTTACTCTATAACATATGAACATGAATTCTTATCCTACTGTGGCAGGGCACTGTTTCTGCCTGCCACTTTAAGACCTGCAGCCAGCAGGTACCTAATCACAGCAGCTATTTTAGAGCTCTGGCTGCCCATATAAACAGGGCAGTTTGCTGCTGGCAGCCCAGGCAGCAACATTGCCTGGCTGGGAGGCTTCTTGCATCACTCTGGAGGAAAGGGAGGAGCTGTAGGGGGTGGTCTGGAGGCTCCTGGTCCTGGGCATGACCTAAAATTGCACACTGCCAGGAGTGGGTAGCCTGGTGGGGCTCTCAGTGGAGCAGAAGGCCCCAGGAAATGCCAGGCCAGTTACCACTGCAGTGAAAGGTGGGTCAGAGCACCTTAACCCCAGCTCCCACAACCAGGTGGATTAACCCCGAGTAGGGGACAGAATGCAGGCCCCAGGAGTAAGAGTGGGGCTAGAGGCTCAGAGGCCTGACCAAGAATATCCTCAACTGATCTGGGCTGGGACCAGGACCAGAACAGTCAAAAGGGCCAGGGGCCCATGATGAGGGATGCCCAGAGCTTGGAGGGCCTGCGGTTCCTGACTGGCCTCGGAGGCAAGGCCAGGGCCTGTGTGGCCAAAGGTTCCAGGAGGGGACCATGCCTGAGAAGGGAAAGAGTTTCAGGGAGTGAAGCAGCTCTGAATAAGGGTGGGGTAGGATGCCTGAATGGAGGTATCATGGAGGGGTCCTGATAGGAGGATTCTGGGGCCCAGCATGGGAGCAGTGATGTTGATAACAGTTGGATGCCATCTGCAAGGCATGGGTTTACAGTACGGAGCCTCAGATAGTGCCGCCTGGCATTGGGGCAAGAAATGGGTAGCCTCCTGGTTAATTAACAACAATTCATTAATTAACATCAAGGCATGGTGGAAGAGAAGGCAGGTGGTTAGCTCAGAAACAGGTGGGTGGGCCACAGGCAAACCAGCCCAAACAAGGCCCCCTGTTACACCTACATCCTTGCAAAACTGCAAATCTCATAATATGGATCTAGCTTCAGATCTAATGTGTTAGAGGTTTATGGAGTGACACTTTTTGGAGTAATGAGATTAAAATTTATTTATTCAACCTTAACTTATTAGCATCACCAGAATTACTCGGAGGATGAATTTGGTTAATGATCAGTATTCAATCATTACTAATTTCATAGCTAAGGTAAATTGTGTTGTGATTCAAGTTCAGAGTGCCTTGTTACACATGCTAAATATGTAGCAGAAACAGTTATACTTTCACTGAAAGTCAGTGATATTTGAAGTACTTTTAGACTTGCACTGGAAAGAGCAGTCAAAACAAATAGTCTGAGAGAAATGTTAATGATGGGTTATCACTGACAATGCTTTCTACTAATGTCAGATATCACATAAAGGACAAAGACTATGTATTGCATGGCTATATGTCAAGTCAGTTTTGCCATCATGAAAAACTGGTTTACAAAAAGGAAATGATAGGGCCTGCAGCCTGACAAAGAAATAAAAGTTTTCTGGTGCATTTGTAATGGTGCTGCAGCATGCCACTAGAGCTGTGCTATAACACAAACAGCCCCAAACAGTAACCATTTAAATACAGCATCTGAACCCACAGAGAAATACAACTTATACAACAGGCCAAATCTGTCTGTTCTTAAGTAGACAGAAGTCTAACTGTACAGTGTATAGACCTCATATTTAAAAACTTATTGTGTTATTCCTTTCCCAAGGCACTGGCTGTACAAAAAGGTTCCTTCCTTTACACATTACATACTTTCAGTTGTTCTTGGAAAAAAAACATGACCTATGTCATAACTACCAGTATGTTCAGTGTATAGGTATTGTTTAATATTTTCCAAATATTTTCTAATATTAATTTGTATTTTTAAATCAATAATACCCATAATGTAAACTAATATATTTATTGGTTTGGGGTGATACAAGATTTTTCATATTCGCCAGGCTTATGAAGTCAAATGTTCATATTTTTTCTCAGAAGGATTTTTTCTGCTTTTAACAAGTAGAATAATTCCAAAGAGCTTTTTTTTCTTAATACATATAATAAAAACAAGAAAATCTCCCTTACCCCCCTTATTTTTTATGGATAACATTGTGCTTTTCATTTTTATTGATTATACAATACATTGGTGAACACTTATGGTCATGGTTTCATAGTAATTTCATACTTTAGTGCCAGGTAAAAAAAAAGTTTTCCTTTGATATACAGTGGGCACATCTCCACGTACATATTAATGCAATGCAATAAACTCCTATGCTTATTGCACTGGAGTTTACTGCTCCTGGGTACACATTTACATGTGCACCTGGTATTGAAGCCTGTTGAGCCCCGGTCAGAGCATACCCAGCTGGCAGAGGGCCTAGTGGGGGTCAGCCTGTCAACCTGGGGATGCTCTCTCCAACTAACATGCTGTGGAAGGGCTGGCTGAGGCAAGAGGGTGCTTCAGTTTGGGGCTAACCAGCAGGCAGCCCCTGCACTGAAGCATCCTCATGCCCTAGTCACTATGGGTTACATCTACACATGCACTGTTGTGGAATAAATTAGTTTACTCCAGCCTAGTAGGGGTACACATGTAGACATGCAGCATTTACTGTGCAACTAAGTCAACTGAACAGTATACATTTTGTATAGACACACCCAGTGTGTATTATTAATGGTATGACCATTGCTTAAACATCTGGTTGTAAAAAGCCATGTTTAGCTTTATTCAATGGGCTGTACATGTCTTGTATTCAGCATATTAGTTCAAGGAAACTTTGAGGTTGGAGATGGTTGCAAAATTTCTGATGGGGAAATTTTCCATCAGAAAATGCTAATTCAATAAAAATAAAAATATTTTAAGGATCATAATATTTTAAGGTTCATTTCATTAACATTTTCAATAGGATTTTTTTATCAAAACAAAATTATTTGTGTACTAAAACTGGAATATTTTGACTATATGGCTACAACTCATAATATTAAAACCTGTAATATAGTTGAAATTATATGCTATGTTAAGAATTATAATATAAAGTCTAAATAAAATATTTTGATCTTATTAAAAATAAATGCCCCTTTGATATTTCCAAATAATATTTAATTTATTTTCCTTCACAGAAAATTTCAATATTTTGCCACCTTGTTTCACTTTGAAATGAGCAAAGTCATTTAACATAAGTAACTTTTGTAACTGTCCAAAGAACAGAAGTTCCAATTTTTTACCAACTTTTTTGGAGTATAGCCTGAGGAAGGTAAAAGGCAGGCTCTTTGACCCAACTTGGGGATGTGCAGAAATAAGTCAATGTGCTGTCTTGGTCATACTGTTTTCTTCAAGTAAAAGTTCAACTACCTGAAAAAAATTGTAATGACTCTATTTACGGTTGACAATGAACAATTATGCTTATACATGCACCAGTGTGGGATCTTACACTGCAATTCAAACAGTATCAAATACCTGTATTTCTTCTATTTTAAAAAGTTTCTCCTAGTTCCTATTCATAGATGTGAAGCTATTCTACTCTTTCCATTGTGAAAATTATCTATCTTAGTTCATGGATTTCAAACATATGGTCCACAGAACTACTTCTTCCAAGTTGGGCCCAGAAATTCAGAAGCAGGATGAGCAGGGTTCAGGGCTATGGGGCCCTGTGGATGTTCACTCCACCTCTGCTAGGTCTAAATCAGGCCCTCAAGGGGTGCATCCAGATAAGCACGCATATGCCTCTTGCAGCATCTCAAACCCCTTTGAGATGATGAAGAGGTATGTGCAGGAATGAAAATATGTTCCCTGTGCTGCAAGTTTTCAGTGTGGGGACAAAATGAAAACCCTGGATATCCAGGGGTTAAAAAAAAATGCTCCACAGAACAGTGGGGCAAGGCACAGTCCCAGACTATGCTTGGAGCCAGTATAGGAGTCAGTCCTTTGGGAGTGATGCTATGGTTTTTGGCCAGAACATCTCTGTGGTGCTCCTGCTGCCCCAGCTCTGTCAAATGTAAGTTAGAGGAATGGCAGGAAGATGTTGGGGGAGTGTTGAGAGTGAAGCGGGTTGTCGCAGCCTATGGGGATTGGAGGGGGAAGTCAGGGGGGGTGTGGGGAGTGGCAGGGGAGGATGTACCAGTGGGTGGGTAGAAGAGGGGCTTAAGCAGGGGTTGCCACACACTTTCCCTCCCAACCAAGCCCCTGTGGCACTGGTGGCAGCAGGTAGTATGGCTGTGGCTCTGCTGCACGCATAGTGGGCAGTGACGCGGCACTGTGTGACCCATAATCCTACATGCTGAAAGGACCCTGCCTAGCCTGCTAGTGCTTGGCCTTGCAGATTTATAGATTTATAGATATTAGGGTCAGAAGGGACCTCAATAGATCATAGAATCTGACCTCCTGCATAGGCAGGAAAGTGTACCAGGTTCAGATGACCCCAGCCAGATGCCAGTCTAACCTCCTCTTGAAGACCCCCAGGGTAGGGGAGAGCACCACCTCACTTGGAAGCCCATTTCAGATTTTGGCCACTCTAACTGTGAAGTTCTTCCCAATGTCCAGTCTAAATCTGCTCACTGCTAGCTTATGACCATTATTTCTTGTAACCCCCAGGGGTTCCTTGGTGACTAGAGCCTCACAAACTCCCTTCTTCACTCCCATGATAAATTTATAGGCAGCCACAAGGTCACCTCTCAACCTTCTCTTATGGAAGCTGAACAGGTCCAGGTGCCCTAGTTTTTCCTCGTAGGGCTTGGCCTGCAAGCCTTTAACCATATGAGTGGCCTTTCTCTGGACCCTCTCCAGGTTATCCACATCTCTTTTAAAGTGTGGTGCCCAAAACTGGATGCAGTACTCCAACTGTGGTTTGACCAGTGGCCGATAGAGGGGAAGTATCACCTCCTTGGTTCTGTTTGTCATGCATCTGCTGATGCATGATAAAGTGCAGTTAGCTTTGATAATGACTTCATCACACTGATAAGTCATGTTCATCTTGGGGTCTACTAGGACTCCAAGAACACTTTCCGCTTCTGTGCTGCTGAGTAGGTCATTTCCTAGGCAGTAGGTGTGCTGGACATTTTTCCTCCCTAGGTGCAGCACTTTGCATTTCTCCTTGTTGAACTGCATTCTATTGTTTTCTGCC
>JAGPOW010002514.1:17855604-17870969 GCA_030014935.1 Caiman crocodilus | reverse complement strand
AGGCAGTAGGTGTGCTGGACATTTTTCCTCCCTAGGTGCAGCACTTTGCATTTCTCCTTGTTGAACTGCATTCTATTGTTTTCTGCCCATTTGTCCAACGTGTCCAGGTTTGCCTGTAGTTGTTCCCTGCCCTCTGGTGTGTCCACTTCTCCCCACAGTTTTGTGTCATCCACAAACTTGGACAGAGTACACTTCACTCCCTCATCCAAGTCACTGATGAAGGACTGAGCATTGCGGGTCCCCACTGCCCATGTCCTTTCAGGTTGATACCGACCCATCCACCACCACTGTACGGGTACAAACCCTCTAGCCAATTTTCCACCCACCGGACTGTGTAATCATCCAAGTCAGAGCCTCTTAATTTGTTCACCGATATGGGGTGGGATATCATATCAAAGGCCTTCCTGAAGTCTAAGTAAATGATATCTAACCCTGCTCCTGCATTCGGGTGTTTTGTAACCTGGTCATAAAAAGAGACTAGATTAGTCATGCATGATCTACCTGCTATGAACCCATGCTGGTTTCCCCTCATCATAATTTTTCCTGCTGGGCTTTTCAATGGGTTGGGCCATGTCCATTCAGCATGTAGGAGTGAGGGTCACACAGTGCTGTTTCACTGCCTGTTATGCCTGCAGCAAAGCCACAGCCATGCTACCTGCTGCTGCTGGTGCTGCAGGGGTGGGTGGGGGGACAGGTGTGTGGCAGCCCAAAAGCCAGCTCTGGGTATGCAGGTCCAAGGCATAGTAGCCTGTATGGGGCAGTGGGGTGGTGAGGGGAGGTCAAGTGGCCATAGCAGCCATGGTGAAGTTGGCAGTGTGTGGTGGGACCCAGCCCAGGCCAGTGTGGCTCACTAGTTCTGCTTTGCGCTGGAGCAGGTCACATGGCTCTGGGAGGTATGCATCAGAGCCATGCTTCCCAAAGCTACGCAACTCACTCCAGTGCAAAGCTAGAATAGCAAGCCATGTTGGGCTGGGTCCTGCCTTGAGCCACCTCCCTGCAGGCACAGTGAGGCAAGCCTACGAGGCAGGGCCCAGCAAGGCACACAGGGGCAGCGTGCCAAGCTGAACTCGGTCCTGCTGACATTGGAGCTGCTTGTGCTGCCAGGCTGGGTCAGTCCCATAGCACGCAGTCCCTGCACACTGTGCCAGGACCTGTCACCATTGGATCAGCCTGGCCTGGCAGCACAAGCAGCCTCAATGCTGGCAGGACCCAGGTTGGCTCGGCGCGCTGTCCCTGTGCACCACACCAGGTCCTGCCACCATGGAACCAGCCCAGTCTGACAGCACGAGTGGCCCCTGTGCTGGGAAGACCTGGCTTGTTTGGGAGCATTGTCCCTGAGAGCTGGCAGCTGGCAACAGCGGGCTCAGAATTCCCCACTTCAACCACTGCTGCAGGAGGTAAATTATGGGCCCTGCATGGGGAGGCTGTGGCCCTGCATGGTGCCTGGGACCCTGTGCAGGGGTGGAAATGGCTCTGTAGGGTACCTGGGACCCTGTGCAGGATGGGGGCTGTAGCCCTGCAGGGAGAAGCTAGGGATCTGTGGGAGATGGGGGATGTGGTCCTCCAGGGGGGAGCTAGGGCCCTGCAAGGAGGGGCAATCCATGTGCTGGGGGGTGCTGCACCTTGTGTGGACCAGGGGACCCACCACTCCTGAGCAGTCCTTCTGAAAGGTCCCCACACCCACACTCCCCTCCAAATTGCCCCACGCCTACCCACATCCCTCCACACAAACTCACACACCCACCTGTCTTCTCTCACACCCCTTCTCATCTCCTTCTTGCACATACCACATCCTCCCTATCACATGCCCATCATGTGTGATACCAATTGGTCAGGCCCCAGGAGCTCCTGTCTATTTGTATCTTCTGAAGATCATGGGCTTTAAGGCCCACCTAGTTACCTAATAGCCCCCACTATTATGTGGGGCCAAGGTTTGAAAGATACAACTAATTTTTTATTTAATTTTTTTGTGGGACAACTGAGGAAGAAAAGGGTAGGAGTGATATAGGGTTATAGGTTCAAAATATGAAAAGAAGTTTGCTGGAGGAGGACACCAAGCAGAGCCCCCCAGGCTGTACCCACCTGCCTCAAAGGCATCGGAGGATCCTGTGGACACTGCCCACTGGTACGCTGCCCAGAAATATGCACGGACAAGTGAAAGGAAAATGACCCTACAGTCCCCAGGAGCTCCTGAGAGCAAGTATCCCTGAGCTGCTTGCTAGGACAGGTTTTTATACTGATGGGGCCAGGACAGGGCAGCTTTTCATACTGCTGGGGACAGCACAGGTGCTGGCCCTAGACTTTAGCTCCCCCTGGCTGCAGATCCAGGAGGAGCCAGGCAGGGTTACTTTGCCCCAAGTGGCACAATTTGCTTCACACCAAAGTGCTCAGCACATGTGCTGAGGCAAAAAGCCCCAGTTTAAATTTGCACGGCTTCTATTTGAGCTGCTGCAAGTACATGTGCTTGCATATGTGGATGCAGCCAAGAAGTCCCACAGTCTGGATCTGGCTTGCGGGTTGGAGGAGTCAAAGTGAGTTTGACACACTTGTTTTAGCTTGAATAAACTGTATAATTCCTTGACTTCAGACTGAATCTTTATATCCAGATTAGGAAAATGTATCTATTTTGAACTACTTTTTTTGTAATCTAACCAACAATGGTGATGATCAGGCTAACGAATTTAATCACACAAGTGACATTATCAAAAATTCCTTCTAAAGTACTTGAAATTTAAGCAAACTTTGTTCTGTCATTAATCTCATGAAAAAGATAACTTTTTATCCTAAAGGTTCATTTAAATCCCTAATTAAGTCATGTGGTATGTATTTAAAGGTTGTATAACAAGCCAGTTTGGCACCTAGGGCAAACCCTGTTGGAGACTGTGGTGGGGCGGGGCACATGTGGTTCTGGAAGTGCGGGGACAGGTGAGAGAGGTGCTGCTTCTGGAAGTTAGGGAGGTGCAAGAGGTGGAGTCCTCAC
The DNA here is from genome assembly GCA_030014935.1 of Caiman crocodilus. Lineage (NCBI taxonomy): Eukaryota > Metazoa > Chordata > Crocodylia > Alligatoridae > Caiman > Caiman crocodilus. The sequence goes on along the minus strand of JAGPOW010002514.1, from coordinate 17,867,989 downwards.
ACTTGATGCATTGCCTGGCAGGATGGGTTGCAATTCTGGCATGCTTCCCAACTTGGTGCCCAGGACGTGTTCCCCTCTTGCCCAACCCCAGTTGCACTGCTGGTAATTAGACTGGCAATCAATTACAATACAATATTACAATTATAATAGATAAATACAAAATTGTACCTATCAGTTGTTCTTGACTGAAGTGTGTCTTTTCATTTATAGACCCACACATTCCTCTTCTCACTGACAGCTCTTTCTCTGCTGAGAGAATTCTTTGTAAACTAAAGGAATCATCTAATCACTAAGTATCCTTCTCTAGTGTTTGGTGTTGTGATGCTCCCTGTGGTTCTTTTAAGTAAATTGAAAATGCCCTATTTTTACTTCATGCTTCCTAGGTTAGAAGCTTAACTCCTTTTAGTCATCCGGAGCAATATATGAAAGTCGGGAAAAATGTACTTGGATTAAAATCAGTTGTCATTTTGATCCATCTCTCATTACAAAACTATCTGCTACCAACCAGTTAAACTTCTGAAATTTATAACCTTAAGGAACAGCTACAATGAAAGAATATGTTTAATTATTAACTTCAGGAAACTTATACATAAGGGCATGATGAATCAATAAAGTTAGCAGAATTTTTTTTCTTATTTTATCTATTTTCACTGTACCTGTACATGGGGGAAAAATACTAGCTTACAAAATGTTGATTGTCAGCAACTTCAGCTCAGTGTCAGGGCCTGAGTTTTTTGTGGGAAATGCTCAGAATTTAGAAATTTTTTGCTCGCTTTTTATCATTAAACATTTTTATATGAAATTATAATCTAATTATCAGACTGCACCTTGTTCAGATGAAGAGTTGTAATGATTTGCCAAAGTTACTTCTTGCCCCTCCTTCTCATCAGCACATTTGTCTAACCTAGTTTTTCTGTTCATTTTTTAACAATTAGCAACTTAATGTAATACCCAAAGTGCATATTAAGCTGTTAGGACACATACAGATATTATCTCTCACTTTTTGTATTATGGATTATTTTCTTTCCTATTTAGCAAGCTCCAATGAAAGCCATAAGGAATGCTGAGTCTGCTAATCTGGCTGCTGGGTCATGTCTCTCTTTCTTATTGGTTTTCAATTAAACAGTTGATATTCTGAAATGTGACTACTCTACTCATTATATGAGTAGCTGAGATAGGAGTTTGTGTCTTTTAAGATATATAACACATTTAATAGGATGATCATCTCCCTATTCCTTTCCTTTATGTTAAATGCATTTATTTCTGTTTTTTTTTTTCTGTGAAAATTAAACTTCCCTATCTTCAATGACCTTCCAGACTTTTTAACATTAGCTTAGGTTTCCATATATATGGTATCAATCTTTTTTTTTTTTTTTGCCTAAGTATCCTTATGTTTTGTATGCCTGATATCTTCACTTTTCATCTTTCATCTTAACTTATGTTAGATACCTAGGTTTCCTGTGTATAGGAAGAGATGAATGTTTAAGAACTGGATTTACAAATGGAAATATTCTGAGCTATGAGCTAACTAAGTTAGTGGATAGGACATGCTGAGGAGAAGGGGGTGTCTTGAGACATACTCTTCTCTGCAATTTATGTTCCTGACTCTGGGTTCCCTGTCAGGCTTCCCAATCCTAAAACTACTCCAAGAGTTTGGCAGGACAGTTCTCCTGTGGACCTAGTTCCTATTATTCGCTTCTCGGCCTCCTGAAGGCTCAGATCAAGTGTAGCTTTATGTTACAAACATTTACCAATTGCTCAAATCAAGAGTGAGACCTTATAAAGGGGGATAAGGCAAAACACCGCATTTATTGATTACATGAATTAGACATAGAGGTTTGGACACACCACTCATATAGACACACAGAGATTATCATGTACATCATTACACACAGGCACACACAAACACAAAACAACCATTCCATTCAGACATTATAGTTACCAGCGGCAGTTGTTCGATAACAGCACTGAGTGGCCAGCCCAGGCCTTATTGAGAGAAAATGCAGATAGCAGGTAGCATGTTTATTATGAGAGAAAGATCATGTAGATAACAGCTTGGAGCAGGGTGAAACAGATGTATCTGTGCTCCAGGTAAACAGCAGTTGGGAGAGAGAGACTCGTCCAACTTGGAATTTTTTAAGTCTTTTTTTATAGGGATTGACATCCTTTGTTTCAGTACTTAGGGATTTTTCCATACTCAGCTTCTGTTTTTGCAGTTGTTCTTCATTTGTTTTCTGCTTATCTCAGCCCAAGGTCAGTTTGGTTGTCAAAGTTCATATCTGAGCCTTGGAGTGTCCTTGCTGCCCGTCTGGCAGGATGGGAGCATTCTTCCTCCTCATTATCTTCTTTGTGCCCTCAGCCTAAAAGGGATTCTTCAGCCATTCATTAATTAGTTTACTGCCTGGTAACTTACATTTGGCGCCTTGTTGCTTACATAAACAGTTAAATCTTTTCTCCCTTCTCTATGCCATTCTCTCACCATTCACCCTTTCACATACATTTATTCATAAAAGGGCATACAGAGTTCATTCACTTATGTCAAGCAAAGAATACAAAATAGTTTTCAAGTTACTTACAAGACAAAACTAGCATGATTAAATTTCAGTACTATTATACTTTATGTTAACATCAGCTACATTAGTTCAGTTCATGCTACCTTTATAACTTTTGATGACTGGTATTATGTTGAAAGTAAATACTAATTATTTATTGTGTTGACAGTAAAGTGAAATGCGCTGACATCCATATTAATTAAACCTGCTTTGAAATGAAGAAACAAATATGATTCTTAAAATATTAACATTAACTATTGATATATTAGCCTAAAATACTAATACTACCGTTGCTGAAACACCTTCCCCCCAAATTAAATAATCATGGTAAGAACAGATCATGTACCTATGTTTTTTAGATTATGACTTGGACTATGGATTTATGTACGAAAATTATAATGCCATTTAGAACAGTGATTTTCAACCTTTTAGACGCTGTGTACCCCTCAGAAAATGCCAGTTCTTAGCTTTCACTCGTCTCTTGACTAGAGAAAAAAATATAAAGAAATATTTATGTTACCAAGAACTCACAGGGTGTATCCAGATGAGTCTGCACATGCCTCTTGCAGCATCTCAAACTCCTCTGAGATACTGCAGGAGGCACATGCAGGAACAACAAATGTTCCCCATGCTGCCAATTTGCAGCATGGGAGCAAAATTAGAACCCTGGATATCCAGGGGTCAAAAAACCCCACAGACAAAACAAGTGGGGCAGGCAACTGAAGGTTGGGTCTTCTGTAGAGAAGCTCTGGATGCCAGAGTACCTCTATGATTAGCCCTCACCCTGGTGCTGAAACATGTCAGCAGCAGGGAGTTGGACCCAGGCTGAAGTGTTGATAAATAAGGGGCTGGGGGGTTGAAGGAGGTGGGGAGGGGACCATGGAGGCCCTGCCCATTCCCCCAGCTCTCCCAATCCCTGCCCTACCCAGCCCCAGCCCCCACCTGACCCTGAACTCCCTGATCCCTTTGCCTGGCCCCACCCCCTGCCTGTCTCCCCAGCCCCCAATACCTCCCCCACCTGGCCCCAACCGTGCCTGTTCCCAACCCTTCAATCACTGCTCCACCCAACCCCACCTACTGCCTGTCCCTCCAGCCCCCCAATCCCTTCCCCATGAAGGCCCATCCCCTGCCTGCCCCCTGAGCGCCTCCATGGCTGCCCCCCAGCCCCACCTCTCAACCCTTGCTCCACCTGGCCCCAGCCCCCTGCCCTAGCATCCCAGCAATTAAAAAAAAAAAATCCCCAGCACTCACTTACTAGCAGTAAGTAACTTCTTACTGGCAGTCCACACTTCTCTGTGTGGACAGGTCCTAATATAGGTTTCTCCACCAATCAGGGAACTGTCTTGGTGGATCTTTCTGGAAACTTATAGACCCTTCAATCATCTAAAACTGGGTCATGAGTGTTTAACCCTTCATAACCATGCTCAATCTATAAGTAGCTTGCTCTCTGCTACTGCATTACTTTATCATAGTCCTGTCACTTAACTCTTCTTGAACTATATAGACATTACTAAGACTGGTAAGTTTCCAATTAGCTGGAGGGTAATAAAGTAATGAACAGCAATGTAATAAACAACATGAAAGACAACCGAATGCAGCAATCTGGAGGGAATCATAACTTCTACATAATCTCAGCACAGGGTTAGGGCCAGGTGAGGCAGCAATCCACTGGGGTGGAGCATGTGGGGCCTGCAGGAGGGATAGCCCTTGTGGGTGGGCTATAGCCCCTGTGGGGGCTCTGTAACCTCTGTGGGGAGCAGCAAAAAATATATTCATGTATGCATGAAACGTGTGTTTAGAATTCACTTTATTATGGTAGAGACACTGGTAGGCTTCCAAATTGCTTTAACACTGTCGATATTGCCCAACTGATCTGTCTCTGTGTGCGTGTGTGTGTATGTGTGTGTGTGTGTGTGTATTATATATCATATATATATATAGTGATCTTTTGTTTTAATTGTGGAGGAACACAGATTTGGGGGTATTTTACAGAGTGACTTTGGGATTTTTTTATCATGGATTTTTCAGTTTTCCAATAGGGAACACCAGAATTCCTGTTGGGGAAGCAGTGACCCTGCCTGCTCAAAGCTGGCACCTTGGATCCAGCTGGAGGTGGCTGACCTCCTGGCCAGTTGGTGCCAGGAGAACATACTTTGACAATTCAAAGCAGGCCACCATACCCAGAATATATTTCAGGCAATAGCTGCCCAGATGACCAGGCACACATGGCAGAAGTGCTGCACAAAGGCCAATCCTGCAGCCACTGGCAACCCACTGGCAGCTGGCCCAGAGGGTCAGATGTCTCTACTGACTGTGCAATCCCCATCCAGGTTTGGCAGGTGCACAGCAGGTCAGAGCCAAGCAGCAGCCCCCACTGCCAGACTGCTGCAGTGGGTAAAGGCTGCAGGAAACTCTTAGGGCTGTTTCAGCAGTCCAGCTGGCACAAGGGGTACTGGTCCCCATGTACTAATTAGCAGGGACCCAGAAGCTCCTGAGAATGAGTAGCCCCAAGCTACTTGCCAGGGCAGCTTTTTGTACTGCTGGGGACAGCACAGGTGCTGGCTCCAGGCTCTAGCTCACCCTAGTTGCAGATCTGGGAGGAGCCAGGCAGGGTTATTTTGCCTCAAGTGGCACAATTTGCTCCACAACAAAGTGCATATCCAAGCATGTGCACTGAGGCATAAATCCTGGACTCAAATTTGTACCACTTCTATTTGAGATACTGCAAAAGCACATGCTGGCATGTGTGGATGCACCCACAAAGACCACAACAGTTTTGGGAATGTTCTTGTAACTATGGATTCCTTTTTAAAAATTCTGTATTTAGATTCTGAATCTATGTGTTTATCTTGTGATGTTGGAGTAAGTGGTATTCCCTGTCTATTTATTAGGGCTGTGCAAAACAGCACTATTCCATTTTGACTTGCCTTTTGATGTTTCAACAGAACAGTGTTTTGAATTTTGTTTCAATTCAAAACCACTGTTCCATTTCATTTAATTGAAACACTTTCACTGTTTTGATGCTGTTTCGACATTTTGCTCATAGGCTATAATGGGGAAGCTCAAAACAGCCTATAACTTTGTCATTTGTGGCCTGATTTGGATGAAACGTGAAAATGGTAACCCCTGCAGAGGCTACAAAGCCTGCCAAGTTTCAAGGAGATAGGTGTAGTGGTTTGGCGGGGGGAGGTCAGTCAAAACTGCGTTAGAATGAAACTGATGGCAAAATTTCACACAACCCTACTATTTATTGTCTTCAGAAATTTGGGGTAGGAAGAAGCACACCTTTGTTTCTGCCCCTGATATTTTCAGTGGTAAATGCTGAGGGAAACAATTTCATTGTCCTAAGGTCTACATTAAATCACTGCCCCAAAAATGAATTCGACCCCAGCTTCCCTTTGTGATTCAGAAATATATCCCAAAGTCCCCAAACTTTCAAACACTTGCTAGATGCTGTGTTTAAAACTACTGTCTAGTTCAGTATAACCTTCTTATTTAACGTTGTTCACTGATTTTATATACATTTGATTACTTCTGCTCCTCAGATGTCCAGACTATTACATCAGCAATTTTCTATTATTGTATCTGAAGTTTCTTTTTAAGACTACTTTTCTTTCTTGCTCTAATTGTAAAAGAAGAGGGTTTAGCTATCTAGCCATGGCTTTGATCTGAAAGAAAAGAGTGATTGAGAAAAAGAGGCAGTCTACTTGTTGCCCTGTGGAGCCAGGCCAACCCTCAGGATCTCAATATTGTGCTGTTAGACAGGAAAGCGTGATATACAGTTGCACATGCACATACTCAAAAATCAATTAGATGCATACACACACAATCTAGGTGAATACACACACTCTAGGTGCATGCACCATCAGGTGTGCACATACACACTACCAATCTAGGCCCTCTACCAATCCAGGCATATGCACATCCAAAATTACCAGCCTAGGCAAATGCATGCCTATCACCAATTCAAGCACCTACATACACTATACAGACCAAAAGAAATTAGACCAGAATGAATTATCAATACCTGCACACCCAATACACATACATGGATTATTAATTCGTATACACAGGTGATTTCCTAACTTGGGTGTTGTGATGTGAGACTTGGGGGTTACTTTAGGTCAATTGACCTTAATTGATTGAAGGGCAATGCCCAAAGCCTACAGAACAGGGGAGTGATGCCGGAAAGAAGCTGGCACAGAGGCTGGGACCCAAGTCAGAGCTATAGGGGAACCAAAAGGTAAGTAGGGAGAGGGAAACTGGGACAGAGGGTACAGGGGAACTAGAGAGGTTGTGGAAACAGGGCTGGCTCTGGGAACCAGGGGAGGGGCTGCCAGTGCTGGGAACTGGAGAAGGGCTCTGGCTGCTGGGAAACCTGTGGTAAAGTTGGTGGCAGGCCAGAGGACTGTGGGGGAGAAGGGGAAGCTAGACTGAGTGTGAGAAAAAGCTGGAGAACACAGAGGAAAGGGAGAAAGGGGCAGGGAAGGTTAGGAACTGAAGGCGAAGAGAATGATGGGGAGAGACAGCAGGAGGCAGAAATGAGCAGAGCAGAGAGGCTAAAAGTGGCAGGAAGAGCTGCAAAAAGATCTGGGAAAGAGGCGGTGGATGGCAGAAATGAGGCCAGGAGGCTCAAAGTGGCAGAAATGGTGGGAAAGGCTGTAGGAAGACATGAGCAGAAGGCGATGGACGACAGGAATGGGACTGAGAGACAGCAGAAAGCAACAGGGCCAAGAGGCTGCAGAAGGGGAACAGAGAAGGGACAGAGAGAATCTGAGAGGTGGCAGGAAAAGGGTGTGGGGGAAGCTGAGAGAGAGAGACAAAGACCAGAATTTAAGATAGGAAAGGGACCGGGGCTTAGTAACATACAACCCAACTCCAGGTTAGAAATGCCAGTGTTTTTATTGAACAGGGGAGATGGTGACCCAATATCTTATTGGTTCCTTTGTGCATGTGTAAGCATGTGCGCGCGCACACACACACACACACAATGGCAGCAGGGGTTAAAGAGGCTACATTCAGGGGCTGAAGTTTTGGAGGAGAGAGAGAAAGAGAGGGTCCAAATTGAAGGAGGAAATGTGCAGGTGATATCGACTTATCCCAGGCTGAAAGTTGGTCCTCAATGGTCAGTCAGGGTCTCCTTCAGCTTGGTGTTGTCCAGAGGGGGTTACCAGCAGGGTCTCTGGGGTAGATAGACAGCATGACATGGAGCTGGCCTGGTTAGGTAGAAATGACATTCCCACTTGGTCTGTCTTCACTACCCCTTTTTATAGGGGCAGACCTTGTATGACCCTAATGACAGGAGGCATGCCCAGGCCAGGGTCAGCCCCTGGTGTACTAAGCATGTGAGCTTCATGCAGGGATGTGCAGTTTCGGGTGTCTGTAATGGTGGGGTACAATGGTAGGGTTGCTGGTTCCGCAGGGTCTTTTGTCTTTCAAATGCTGGGCTCTTGTCTGTGTTCCTGGGTGAGGTCCGTGGTTCCTGGCCTATCAATGTAAAGTGATGGGCCAGTCATTACAGGCCATTCAGTAGAGGCTTGCTACCATTGTATTTCAATCATTCCCAATGACACCCATTCATCTGGGAACCAATTTACATGGGAGGGGTACATGAGTCATACAGCTGCAACACAGGGGATGCCTGGGCAAAGGACACAAGATGGACGCTTGACATACAAAATGGAAAATTGACATGGCTTATGCTAATTTACATATATAGGTCTAGAACAGTAATCACACAATATAAAAGCAGTACAAACATAATAATTATCACTGATAAAACAGCGGGTATCAATATCAAAATAGCAGGGAACTTATTTGCAAAGAGGGGAGAGAAAAATAAAACTTACTACCCAAAATAAAATGTTAAAGCTTATGCTATATCTTATCTTACTTATAATTATCTATAGGGAACAGAGAGGGAGAGGAAAAGTCAGAAATAGTTGGAGGAGGGAAGGAAATATATACATATACATACATATATATATACATATGTATATGAGAAAGGTAGAGAGAAACTGGGGGGCTATGTTACATACTAAGTTATTATAATGTCCTTGGAAATTAACAAGCCTAATCCTAAAATAAAAGCCATTATAAAAAAAAAATGTGCCAAAGAGACTGCAGTAAATCAGTCTTAAAGAAGAAATGCTGAGTTGCTCAGCCCTAGCATGGGCTTCAGACCTGTCCAGTAGGGATGTGTGAAATGGGCCATATTCAATTCAGATTCAGCCTGAATCAGGGACAATGATTTGATTAGTTGATTTGGATCACTGTCCCGATTCAATTCAGCCAAATCCAAATCTGAAGAGTCAATACTGGTTCAGAAAATCAGCACTTTGGCCATAGACACAGCTTTAAATGTTTTTTATACATACCTTGAGGTATGAAGTCAGCTCATGAATCCTGCAATGCTGGGACAGATGGAGCATCCTACAGGAAAGTGGGGTGAGGGGTTCCCTGCATGCTTGGTGGTGAACCTAGCAGTGGACCGGAAATACTTCTGGTCAGCAATTGGCTGCAGGGGGACCTGGGTGCCCCCCCAGACCCAGGAGCCACCAGTTGCTGAGCTGGGAGGCAGAGGCAGAGTCGCCTCACACTCCCTGGTGGACCCAGATGTACTTCTGGTCCACCTTCAGGTCTGCCAAGTGTGCTGGGGAAACTCCTGCACTCCCGTGCAATGTGCCATCTGCCCCAGCATCTCAGCATTCACGAGCCACCTGGCACCTTGAGGTATGTAGAAAAAACGTTTAAATCTGTGTCTAAGTCCAAATCATCAAATCTTTCTAAATCTCTCCGAATTGATTCAGAGTGTTACTATTCGATTCAAATAGATTAAAGTGTCTCCTGATTCGATTCAGATCCAAAGATTTGACTGCTGAACTGGCAGCATCTTTGCCAGATTGAACCAGTGACCAAAGCTTTGTGCAGCCCTACTGTCCAGTAGCTTAAATAGTGTAGGGGTAACAAATATACTGTATCACTCTTTTTCTCAGGCTTTGGATCTTGCAAATTCATACAATGCTTGAACACCCTCTGGGCAAGTATACAAACAATATAGTTTTGTCTACAACAAAATATTTTTATTTGTTTTCCATCATCACTACACCTGCTTCAGTTTTATCAGTGTGTAAGGGTTAGAATAGGGCAAGGTACATTTGTCCATCTTTCTCAGAAAATACTGAAGCTACATTAGCACTTTCATTGGTCCTACCAGCAGTACAACAGTACCATTATTGGAAAATGGGGATAACATTTTCTATTTTATGGATAGCACTTTTAGGGAAACAACTTCTATAGTTTCCTTCATTGTGTTATATAGCAGGATGTGAAGTATTCTTTCATGGATTGTTTTCCTGAAACAGAACTTGAACAGAAATGTAACTTTTTCACCAATTTCTGCATTAGAGCTGCTTAGGAATTTTCTGACCAAATAGTTTTGATTAACTTCCAAGAAAACAGCATAGATTTGATGGAAATCCATTTGGCTTCCTGACAGCTCCCATGGCAGGCTTCAGGGACCCCTGTCTTAGAGATCATGGTTCCAGGGTAGCACTGCCATACTGTCATCCTCAGGGATGGAATCCATATGACTTCCAAGATCTGCAGTTCTGGAGAAGCTCTACCACATGAGTTGAGGAACATTAAGAACATTTTATTTCCTTATACTCTGTTCTAAACCATCTGGAAATGATCTGTTCTTCAAAGAATACAGCATTCTAAGTATACCGCGCGCGTACTGTCATTGGTCATTTTTGGGGTTGTTCGTTTTATTTTGGTGCCTTTGCTTGAGCATTATGCATCTGTCAAGCGGCCATTCAAACTGGTGATGTGTTTACCACCAGCCCTATTTTTATTGTTGTATTTTCTGTGGTTGGAATGAAGTAAACACCTTGGCTATGCCAGCAAAAAACCTGGCTGGTGTCCACAGCTTTTATTGTTTGATTATGAGTGAAATTAAACATATTGGTGGGCTCCCAATGGGTTGCATGATAAGCACACATAAACAGCAGCAGAAGCTGTTTCTTAGTGACCAGCACCAGTTCTATAGTACCTGACCTATCTGCATTTACAAGTGCATGTTAGGTTATGTTTTCCATTAGTCCTTTTTTAGACTCTTCTTTTCTACTAGTTAGGGAGTTGGTGATTCAGATAAATCTATTTTTATAAGCCTTTATTTTGCTTTTTTACTGTTGTTAATAACAGCAGTAGTTGTATTGAGGTAGTGGGTAGAGACTATGACAGATTAAAGGCAGAAGACTGCAGTGAATACAAGTATGTGTGTTTTACAAAAGACAACCCTAGTTTTGTACATTATTTTGGATTATCTTTAGTGATGGCATTCCATAAACTATAAACCCTACTAATAATATTTTTTCTTACTTGTTTTCTTCAAGAGTACAGCATTCTGAAGAAAATATCTCAAATGTACAGCTTTAGCATTTTTTGACCTTGGCAGGCCCTATGAGGATGTAACAATTTAAAAAAAAAAATCTTTACTTGTATAAGCTGATTATGTTCAGTAAAGTTGGCATTTAAAAATCATTTATTATCACATTTGGAGGTGATTCCTCTCATGACTCTTGGCAAAGACTTTTCTTAACCCAGTGTTGCTTGTACATAATATGCAGCTAGATCCAGACGGAGCAAAATTCCTGTCAACTGAACAGAATTTTTTAATATGTGAGGGGACAAACAGTTCCAAGTGTAGACCAAACCAAGTGGCTGCCCAGAAGTAACTCTTCAGAGGTTTAGGTTGATGTGAACTCTGGATGAATTAACTTGATAGAAAATATCTTTGAATAAGCCAAGTTCATCTTACAAAATGATGATTTATTTTTTGTGTGAAATTCTAGTTTTGCATGAAACTGAAAAGATCATGCTAAATCTTTATCTGAAAATCCATGTATTTCTCAGGGGGAGATACAAATTCATAATCTTTAGAACAGATTTTACAAAAAATGAATACATGCAGTCATCTAGCAACAGCTCTGATATGGGGTAGAAGCAGCGCAGACACACACAGAAAAGCATCAAGAAAATACAATTAAAATAAAACAAATTTATCTTCCTCCAGGCTCAGTGGCAACTTTCCTTCCCTCCAATGTCCCCTCCTTTACCTACCATGGCCTTTCACTAATCTAGACATGAGGAGAGCTCCAGAGCTGTTCCTGCCCTCCTCCAGCCAGACTACATGTGGATCTAGACTCAGCTGCAGACAGGAACAGTGGCTGTGTGCAGGTTCCCTGTTTCTACATCTGCTGGGGAGCTCCCAGTCAGGGAAGGAGGAACCCATCTGCTGCTGCTGTCCCCAGCTGAAGTGGCTCTGAGCTCCCCCACACCCAAATCAGTTGGAGGCAGTGAAGGGAAGGGAAAGAATATCAGGAGAGGGAAGGTGTTGCTGAGCATAGAACGAAAGGGAGGGAGGACTCACCTGCTTTGGAGACGTAAACATGTTCCTATCTGCTGCTCCCACAGTATGGTCCAGAAGCTGGATGCCGCCACAGCATTGCACCTACACTGGATCTGCCCCTGCCATCTGTTAATCTGTTTATAAATACGTACCTACTCATTCACACTTGAGCATTAAATATATAATGATAACCCTGGTTATAGTTGTGGGCTGTTTTTAATTGCACTATCTCAGAGGGCCATTTACACACAGGTAAAACTTTCTTCTTTTTTTTCGGCTGGTGACCCTATGCTGAAGGGAAACCAGCATGGTTTTGTTAAGAGCAGGTCCTGTCAGACCAACCTGGTTGCCTTCTATGACCAGGTGACCAAATCCATGGATGTGGGCGCCCCTGTTGACGTAGTCTTTTTAGACTTCAGGA
>JAGPOW010002514.1:17779871-17855504 GCA_030014935.1 Caiman crocodilus | reverse complement strand
GGATGTGGAACCGGCTTCCTAGGGAAGTGGTTCTTGCTCCTACTTTGGGCATCTTCAAGAGTAGATTGGATAGGTACTTGGCTGGGGTCCTGTGACCCTAGCACTCATTCCTGCTATTGGTGGAGAGTCAGACTAGGTGGCCTGCTCTAGGCCCCTTCTGACCCTAGTTAATACGAAACTATGAAACTATTTTATTTTGGCCAGCTTCTTTTGTGATAGCGCTGTAGAGGCTACGAATTGTGAGAACTTATCAGATCTTCTGAACAGTTTATATATAATCAGTCTCCTAACTTTGGGAATAGGATACCAAATTCTGAGCTGCTTCATCCTTTTAAATATTTATCATGTTCCCTGATATCCTACACCTCCTATTCAAGCTAGCTTATAACTTAGATGCATAGATATTTGGGTTTGAAGGGACCTTACCAGATCATTGAGTCCAATCCGCTGCCTAGGAAGGAAAGATCACTGGGGTCAGACAATCCCAGCCAGGTGTATGTTTAGCCTCTACTTAAAGACCTGCAAGGCAGGGGAGAGAACCACCTTCCTTGGAATGCCACTCCAGATTTTGGCAACTTTACTGTAAAGAAGTTCTTCCTTATGTCTAACCTAAATCTGCTTTCCATCAGTTTGTGGTCGTTGTTTCTAGTTACCCCATGGAGTGCCCTGGTAAGCAGCATCTCCTGTTCCTTGTCATTCCCCTCTGATGAATTTGTAGGTGGCCACAAGATCACCTTTCAACCTTTCCTTGTGGAGTCTGAAGAGATCCTGGGCCCTTAATCTCTCCTCATAGGGCTTTGCCTGCAGTCCCGTAACCATACCAGTGGCCCTCCTTTGAACCCTCTCAAAGTTGTTCACATCCCTCTTGAAGTGCAGCGCCCAAAACTGGACACAGTACTCCAACTGTGGCCTGACGAATGCTACATAAAGGGGAAGTATCACTTCCATGGACCTGTTTGCCATGCACCTGCTAATGCATGATAAAATACAGTTAGCTTTACTGATCATATCATCACATTGATTACTCATGTTCAATCTGATAAATCCATGTCTAAAGCCTGGTCATCCACCTTATTTTTATGGTATGCAGAGAGTACTACACCTCTACCATCTTTTCTGCTTTGCACTTAAGTAGACCAACCACTAAGTCTCTGTCTGTTTTCATCCTCTATGCAAGACTTTACAGAGTAGAGAAATATCCTTTAATTTTCCTTCCCCTTATACATTGGGTCATGAGTTAGGGAGGAAATAATTTATTGTGAATTTATTATCAATTTATTTTATATTTATTTGACTGTATTTTACATTTATGAATTCATTTTTTTGATTTTGACAGAAAGTATAAGAAACAAATATTTAATAAATGTAATAGAAAAATAGCAAAGGTGAAGCATATATTTTTGGAAAACTGCTTTATTTTGTAGCAAACATCATAGTGACACTGTGAACACTTTCTTAATTTTTCATGTTAGTAAAACTGAGCTACTGGTAAATGGTTGAAAAGCTGATATATTATGAAAACAAGAACATTGACACATTCCTCTTCATTGGAGTTTTCAAGAATATCACACACAGACATTGCATTGCAACAGAAACAAATATTTCATAAACTGCAGTTGAAGTCTGACCTCATTTCAAAACATTGTCTCTTCATTTTTTCAGGTTAGAGTGTAGCTGCTAAAATGAAATATTTCCCCACTTTCAGGTATGTTTTTGTTTGAGGCTTGTATTGTGTAAGCTAATGTTTCTTTGATATTTTAATATTAAAAGTGTAAATTGGTAGAAATGTTTTAGAATGTGCATCAAGTTTGTCAGACATGTACTCTTCTTCTATAAAACTTGTGTAAGTATAAAGGATGTATTTGGTAGTCATGTTGGTCTGAGACGAAATAAATGCAAAATTCTAGAACTGATGGTTCAGAGACGATTCCCTTTATTAGACCAACCATGCATTTGAAAACAAAATCTTTGTTTGCAAGCTTTCAGGCACACACATCGTTTCTCAGGCTCAGGGAAAATTTGAAGATGGTAAAAATTCCCCAGAGTTGGAAAATAAATTTAATTTTTCCTAACAAGTGAAAGAGAATAGCGCATAGGCTTTCTCTCTCTCTTTTTTTGGCCCAGTGCAATTTTGATTAACCTAAGAAAGCCTAAATGACATCCAGAGTGGGAAATCAAGTTGCCGCCTTCTTCTTCAAAAAACTTATGGTCTGTTGTTAAGAACACTCTTAGGAGATGCAGGAGAAAAATAATATGGGAATAACCAGAATTAAATCAATCCCAGGAGAATTTATCCTGGGAGAGTGCATGCTGTGGCTTCTCTAAGAAGAGAACTTATCCCTCCAGCTTCTCCCCTCTGAGTCTCTAGGAAGATAGCATATTGCTTACTGGGTCACAATATACCCTTTTACGATCTCCACATTGTGCTGCAAGGAAACACAGGCTAGCCATGGGCAGTCTGGGTCATCCAATTAGGGCTTCCCTGTACACCGCTTCCATTTGCAGCCAAGTAGGCTGAGGAAACCTGTTGAGTATGCTGAGATGTGTGCACAGCTGCCTCACTTCTACCTTCATCCCCACAAATGCATTGTCAGCATTGCAAGCGCTTCACTTTTCAGGGCTTCAACATTTGAATGTCTGTATACACAGTTCTAGGTATTGTAACTCTGCCAGAAGAACAGACCTCAGAGAATCTCCCAGATTATTTAAATGTGTATCCAGCCTTAGGCAAAAAAGAGTGAGTGATTCTCATCTCATGACTGAGTAATCTAATCCCTTGTCTAGTATACAACAAGTGAATAATATAGAATGCTCTTTATTTGATTTAGTTTTCTTTAAAGTTACTGAAATAACATTTTCAGGTTTAATGGGATATATTTTATTTTATTAAAACTATCTTTTCCTTTCTCTTTTTTTATTTCACTGAGGAAGAACAAATGTTAAATATGGTTTGATCAGGACCAAGATTTGTATTGGATTTTAATAGCTCTCTAGCCAATGGATAAAATGTAAATTGAACAGGGACTGAGTTCTGTCACTAAGATAAGTGTCCTAACTACCAGGATAGAGAATTAGTTTAATTTATTTTCCCTTTTCTTGATGAGTATTTAAGTCTATCCATGCAATTCAATTATTTTCACAATATTACTTAGGACTAAAATTTGGGATATTTATTTATTTGTTATTGTATTGCACTTGCATGGCTTGGGATACATTAGGAGTGTCTAGCTTTTTGTTTGTTTGTTTTTGCTGCTCTTCACTAAAATCAAGTAGGAAGTTCCCCTAATGGAAACTGAAAAAATGCCTTTGCCAATTTAGCATGTTTTTTGATTTATGAAGTGAAAATTTTTAGCTCTTTCAGAATGTTGCTTTCTGAATAAGATGGCATTTTTGCAAAGTTGGTTCCTTGGAGCCAAAACAAGAAAACAAAGAAAAAAAGAAAATAAATAAATATATTCTCCTGTAACAACTTTGAAAACATGCAACACAGATGTCCTTGTTTAGGGATTTGTTATTGGATTTGATGCCTGATCTTTTAAAAATTTGATTAAACTGAGATGGTATTTCAGCAAAGGTTATTTATCATCTTGAGGATATTTATTTTCCAAAAATGAAAGCATTTAATTATTTAGCCAACATTTCAGAGATTTTTTTTTCCAAACAAGCTGATTTTTCTTCTTTAAAGTGTATCAATAACTAATAAACTTTTCTCCTACTATTTAAGGATACCTTCCTTTTCTTTTCAGTTTGGTATTATATTCTTGAGTATAATATTTTAAAAAATCAATAGTTATTAGTAACATCAGTGAAATACATTTTTCTTTATTTTCAATGAAACTCAGTATCTTGTCTGGCTTGATGCATTATTTTACGTCACTAATATAGATGTGTCACTAATTATAATAGATGTATGTACACTATTTTTAAAAAGAACAGTTTTTATTTGTACCCCACTTTTCACCAATTTTGATAGATACCAGACATAATGGCTAAATTCCTTTCTGGTGTAAGCTGACACAGCAGTATGTTTTTAGGGCAGTCATACCGATGTGACAGAGAATCTAGTGCTTCCTTCTCAGAAATATAATTTCATCTAAAGTATATAATTTTATTGTTACACCTCAAACAAAAATGGGAGACCCTAACATCTGAAAAAAAAACAAAACTCCTTCCTGAGCCCTTTAGCACTTGTAAGAGAGACTAATTTTGAGGTCCAACCAGCTGCACTAATGAGCTACTAATGGCAGCTCTTTGCTGGATGATTACTGAAAGAAGGATGACCTACACTTAGGAGTTATTGGTAGATAATTCTTAAACATTACTTAATAAGCATTTGCTTATTTACATCACACTACTAATGCTTTGCCTTTCTTCTTGTGATTACTAAACCAAACCAAAGTGGTTACTGTAGCAGAATACTATCTCTGTCTCTCCCCAAACTCTGCTAGCTGACAATTTGGGTACCCTGCTCACTGCAGAGGGCAGACTCTTCTGCCCCATATCTTCAGGTAACCCTGAGATGTAACTTGAGCTAAATACATTCCTGAGGAAGGGGGGAAACCTGTTTCCTCTGCCTTCATGACTGGCATCACATCCCTGAGCAGCAGGGCTTAAGCTCCCTGTTGTTCTAAGCAATGCCAACATAACTGGGAGGGGGCTAGAGACCCAGCCAGTCTACCTGGCAACCAGTGATGCATTTCAAATTGGTTGGCTGGCAGCCAACAGTTGCTGGCCTTCATTGGATCAGGTAAATGAGGTCATAAGGGCTATATAAAAGTGAAGTACTGCCCAGTAGCCATGATGAAAAGAGAGAAACTATACCAGCTGAAACTCTCTCAACTCATATTCAATGAACTATTTGCCTCCAGAGGGATCCTCTACCTGCCACTGGGTGATACTTGTGAGTAAGCTACCTAAGATGTAACTAGGTATATAGCCTGCAGTAAGTCAGATGCATGATCAAAGGCAACCATGACACTTTGCTCTAAGGGTTTTCTTTGATATTGCTCTACCCTGTACCCTATTCCAAACCTACTCCATGTAACCAATAAAGTTTTCCTTTGTACCTAATGTGGGAGACTTACTGGGAGAGGGTCTAAATTATGCCTTGAGGTCCCCTTCATTCCTCTGACTAAGGGAATCCATTATTTGTGCTTCAGACTGAGGGAAGCACCCCATGTTCTTGCAGTGAGTCAGGTATCCTCGAGGGCTACTAGACCTATGTTTGCCAGAGATCACAGGTTCCCAATCAGTCCAGACTCTAGGTGGTGGCAGCGATACCCCTAGGCTGGTGAGTATGCTCCAGGAAGGAGGTCAGCTGGATGCAAGGTACCTCCAGGGAGGCACTTAGAGCCTGGAAGTTGGTCAGGCACAGTGAGATGGGTGGCTCAAAGCAAGAGCACCCCCTACTGGCCCACGACAGTTACCACTTAACACAAAATAAAGTAAAAAACTGAAGTCACCCAACTAAAACCAGAAGATTTGAAGATTTTTTTTTAAGTGTCTCCTGTGATGTTTCTCTAAAGTAGGGTTAGAAATATTCTATTCTTTGTTACCTCAAAAAAAAGAAGTATAACATCCCCTATTCTTCCTGGCAGAGAGTGGAGAAACTTCAAAATGAATAATTTAGAAATTGTAAGGGAATTCTCAATTCCATCTCAGACTTAAGTACATAGTATGAATGGCAATCTTGCTCTCCAGGGTGATCTTGGAATTTTAGACTGCTATTTTTTTACCAGCCCTCTTTTAGCTCTTAAAGCACTACATTTTATATTAAAATTTGAATTTAACAGCAGAGTGACAAAAATTCCCACAACAAAATCACACACACACTTAGTAATTCCAATTCATCTGTTTTTTACACACATGGGTGGAAAATGCATTTGGAATGATAGTAAAACCAGACAAAGAGGGATGGCATACATTTCAGTTTCCTTGAAGCTCTTGGGCTTAATGTACTACAATACTGATTCATGATAGAATTCCAAGGCAATAAGCTTTGGAGGAAGAAAAATACATCAAAAGCTTTTCAGTTATGACAAGTATCATGGGGAATAAACATTACTAGAATGTTAGATTCATTTATTATAGCTTGTGTGCTTGAATCCAGGGCATATGTAAGATGTTTAAATTGTCACACGTCTGTTTACCCAGAGAAAAAATGTTAATGACCTTTATAAATTATGCCTTTCCTTCACTAGGATCCCTAAACACTTTATAAGCAGGCTTAAAAGCTCAGGCCATTATTCCATATTGGAACAGTGTACTCCATTAGAACACTTCTGTTGAATTTATTCTTGAGACAAAAAAAAAAAGAAGATCCTGCGGAAAAAAAAGCAAAACCTCCCTTTCTATATATTATTTTTGCTGTTGTTATTGCTAAGAGAACTGTTAAAACAATTTCATGGACTAGTGTCCATCCATAATATGACAAACTTTCATTTTCTTCCTGAGGTCAACTATATTCTGCGAAGTCAAGGTTTTGAAACAGACAGAAGATAAGGCAGGGTCTCATATTAAAGTCTTACTGGTTCCTGAGAGGCATAAGCATTTTTGGGCAGTAACCTACTCCATCAAATGCTAAAAACAGATGCTAGATAGTGGTTCACAAAGGAAAAAGCACTACATTCCTAAGGTGGCAACCCCATTTCTACTTGACTAGACTAAGATGGCACACCAAATCTGTGAGTATGGAAGATGTCTGGAATAAATGCTTTTTAGAAATTCCGGACAGTGATGGAAATACCCAGACCACTGAAGTGATCTTGAAAGACATTCAATAAAGTTTCTAAGCACCTTTGGTAATCAGAATAATGTTAGACTGCCAATTGCCCATCAGAAATGATGGGAGAGGGGAGGGAGGAGAGACAGAGCTTCACCACCTTGTGCCACCACCTCCTCCCAGGAGCGGGGGTGGGAGAGAAGCTTGCCCCACCATCCCCTCCATCTCCCTTGGCCAGCAGCCTTTGCCACTGCCTACTCCAGGTAGCAAGGGGGGGGAGGTGGGAAGCCAAGGCCTGCTCAATTTACTTTCACTGCCACCTCCAGGGAGCAGGCCTGGGGGGTGAAGCAGGAAGGCCCACTCTGTTTCCACTGCCTCCGTGGAGCAAGGCCAAGGTTGGGGAGGGAGCAAGGATCACTTCATCCTCTCCATTGCCACTGCCACCACTGCATCCTGTCCAGAATGCTTTCGGAGCACTCTAACTGGCTGCTGCAAAAATGAATCAGAGTGCGAATAAAGCATTACAGACAGTCAGACTAAGGCTTTTATTATATTGGAATTTTCTTTCCATGTATTTTCTAATTCCATTCTTGGGATTTGATACTTGGAGATTTCTTTCTTCTCCTTTCCCTCTCTTTTTTAGATATTAATCTCAAGAATAAACAGCTTCTAAAATAGATTTTTTTTTTATTGGTATGGTCCTAATATCTTCTAAATTAGTATGATTCCTGGCCCATGGAAGATTAACTAGTTAATCATGTTTTAAGCAGTAACCTGGCCACATGTTCAAGCAATCAATGATACAGGAAAACAGGAAATAAGCAACAAAATTATTACACAAAATATGTAATAAATTTTTTGACTGGATTCCATCACAGGTAGCAGCCTGATTTGGGCTGCATAGTAGGGTCCTGGGACTGGGCCAAATCAAGCTAATTGTTGACGTCCAACCTGGGGCAACATCAGACTTCAACTGGCTTCAGAGTGGTTCCAGGACTACTGTTGGTCTCTACCATGGAACCATACTAGTTGACCAGGCATCTGGCTTTTACTTGATGGTGCAGGGAGTACCTGGGATCATGATTATGATCTGGTAAATTATAAAGGTGCAATTAGGATCCGATTCCCAATCTTAAACTTGAGTTTGTTGCCTTGCACATGTGCTGTGGCAGGAAGAAAATTTGCTGGGAATTGCCAAACAGATTACATTGTGCTATTAAAAGCATGAGTCCCAGGAGCCCCTATGGTATTAAACTCAGACTGTTTCCTCTTAAAATTTGATCTTTTTTGCTAGATATTTTTCTCTGTTCCAAACTGTAGACAATTCTATCTTGATCAATCTTAATCTGGGTTAAATCTGACTTTGCATACATTTTAAGATCATCCATGTAGAGGAGAATATCATCCATACTGAGAATTTGTATCACAAAGCAAGTCTGACTTTTCCTTAAAGAGCTAAATAATTAAAAGATGCAAATAATAAAAATCTGGAGAATAAAGAAAATTTAAAAGTTACCTGGCAAATAATATCTTGTTAATGACCTTTACATTAAATAGTAAATCCTGTCTTCCACATAAGAAGATGATATATATCCATCCCTATGAATACAGGAGTGACTCAAAATCTTCCTATAAGAACCCTTCCCACTTCCCTAATATTTCTTTTTACATTTTGGCAACCTCCATAATCAGCCTGTCCATCAGTTGTTGATTCTTTATACCTCTTGTCTTTCTTTTACATGCAATTTTCTCATGTGCAATATCTAGACCTTATTAGGTAGTGACTGGTTTTCATAATTAGTATTATCTCATCATATTTTTTTCCTTATTTCAGCAACTTATCTTGATATAATTGGTGCCATTCTACATCTCATTTTCTTAAGGTCTACCTTGACTTGTGTTATACTTAGATTATTCTATTATTGAACTATGTCTTCATTCCATGCAATGTTTTAGTTGTGGTTAATGAGGCTGTCCCAGAATTTAAGAACTGGATGGACTTTCCAGGTCTAGAACTATGGGCCTGCTTTTTCTAACTTTCCAGAACATTTCTGATAATCTACTTTGTTATAGAACAGTTTATTTTGCTTGTGCCTTAATTTTTGGATCATAGTATTTAATTCTCTGAGACTTAAGCAATGTCTTCTCTTATTTCTTTTATGAATGTTTTAAGTTGGTTATCTTCTGCACCTTTCCTGAGACATTCTTTCTTGCTTTGCTTTTATGTTATTCCATGTTGGAATGGCTTTAAGTTCATCTAGCTTCTTTAATTATTTTCAGTTTTATTATTTCAAGATGCCATGTCCATAGAAGTAGCTGATGTTTCTGAGAAGGTGATGGAAGTGGATGAGTTGACTTTATCCTCATTATTCACAGACTACTTGGATATTAAATACTGTGTCTAAAATGATTCAACAGGCTTGTATGTGGGACAAAATTTGATTTACTTTTCTTACTGCCTCTCTTAGCTCAAAATAATGTATAGTTTATATACATGGAATACTGCTGTATGTATAGTAATATGTATACTGATTGGAAAACAACAAATATAGTTTTTATTTCAAAGAAAATAAAGGGGGAGGTTTAACAAGGGCCAATATCTTTGTCACTTTAAGAAGGGAGAGCAGCTGATTGCTGCATCAAGCACCTAGCTGCTACATTAGAGGATGACACGCTGACCATCAACCCCAAATGGAAACCCCTGTGTGAGTGGCTGGGGAGCCACAAGACAGGAAAGGGTGTGGCTTCCCAACACACAAACCCAGTGCCTAAGGCCTAGCAGGCAGTGAGGAGTTCTCAGGAGAGAAGGGCAGCTGCCATGGATAGGGCCAGAAGGGCCATAACTTTGTTCCTGAGGGGCAAGATTGGGGGCCAGCTGGGTATGAGAGGTACCAGCCAGCTAAAGTGAACAAGGGCTTACTCTGGGACCACAGAGAAGCCTCTTTCAACACAATTCCATCAAGGCATGGCAAAGCCTCCCTCAATGCAATCAAGGCATGGCATTTAATGAAAAGGGAGAGTACCCTGAGGAGCAAGAATGAGGGCAGAAGTTGTGTGGCCATCAAGAAGCATCATCACCATACCTGGGGAGTGGTTCTGCCACAGGAGGTAGAGAAGAAAGATCTGTGGAATTACAGATCAGTGAGTCTAACTTTTAAATCCAAAAACTTATTACAAAACAAGCAACTTGTAAGCACCTAGAAGGTAATAAGATAAGGTAAGTAACAGCCAACATGCATTTTTCACTGACAAATAATGCGTAACTCCACTGACTGCCTTGCATGACAGGACCGCAAGTTTTGTGAATGACTGGGACCTTCCCTGGTTGTAATATTTCAATTGTAGTAGGGCTTTTGAAACTGCCTCCCACAGTATTCTCATAAAAAGTTAAAGAAATTTGGTCTAGATGAAACTAATATAGGAGGAGGTATAATTGGTTGGATAATTGTACTCAGAGTAATCAATGGCTGAATAGGTAGAAGTAGGTATGAAGTGGGGTTTTCAAGGGTCTGTTATAGGCATGGTACTGTTCAATAATTTCATTAATGTTTGGAGAATGGAATTTTGTGCACACTTATTAAATTATGAGACTGGCATCAAGCTGTGTAGTTTAACAGACCCTAGAGCACCAATTTAGGAAAATTGCCTGGATAATCTGGAATGTGGCCTAAAAGAAATGGAATGAAATTAATCAGACAAGCACAAAGAACTACATAATGAATTGCAAAATTATAAACTGAGGAATGACTATGAACACTATGACCTAGAGATTGTGGCAGATCACACCCTTGAAGTGGATCAGCAATATAATATTAATGTAAACAGAAGCAAATGCACAAAGGGAAGTACTAAGACAAGTCCTGTATACAAATACTGGGGGGTAGCTTCCATTTGATTATTTTTCTCCATCCATCATAAAGAGACTTTACCTGGTGCATTGTGTCCTGGTTTACGCACAGTGTTTCAAGAAAAAAGTAAAAAAAAAATGGAAAAAGTTAAGACCTAAATAAAAATAAATATGAAGTTAAGGTCTGGAAAATAAGAAAATACTGTTAAGTACCCCAATACCTGTTTCCTTCTTTAAGGACATCAATAAAGCAATTTTAAATTTGAAATGTTAACCAATGCATCTGATTTTGTGAGAGATGGAAAGACAATTTGAGACTAGATTTTTTTTATTGACTTAATCATTATGAGTCAGAATTTATGGTTCTATTTTTTCCAAGTACTTCAAATTCAACTTCCTCAATTTCTTTCTAACTAAACTAATTAAACCTCAAAATGCCACATCTTTGAAGTACTAGTCCATATGTTTGTGTGTGTATAAATCCAGCCAAGTGGAATAAGATTAGTGTTGTGTGTCTAGTTCATCTGGTCTAGATTTGAAATAGACTTTTTTTCCTCTACAGTCCATTGATGTCTTCTGGGAGGTTCTTTGTGCTCTACACCAGTCCATTACATTTACCATTGTGCTGTCTCCCCAGAAGTTTGTCTGTGGCAGAGCACCTTTGGGGTGCTCACCAATGTCAGGGGCTGCAGTAGGCTGGGGAGCCCAGCAGGGAAGGCAGCCAAGTGAACCTACTCAGATCTCATTCTAAGGGGGGAGGTGTGTGTAAGAACACTTTTGGGGGTGCTTGCCAGTTGAGGGCTCTCACAGTCTCTAAGCAGACCCTGCTTTGGAGGAGCAGCAAGGGAAATCTTCCCCAAGCACCATTTTAAGGGGGGAGGTGTGTGACAGGTTACTGTTGGTGCCTGCCACTTTAACACCTGAGCCAAGCAGCCAGCAGGTACTTGATTGTGGAAGCCATTTTAGATCCCTGGCTGCCTGTATAAACAGGTCAGTTCCCTGCTGGCAGAAGGGCAGCAACATTGCCTGGTTGCAAGGTTTCATCTATCATCCTGGAGTTAAAGGAGAAGCTGTAGGAGATGGCTAGGAGGCTCCTGGTTCTGGCCATGACGTAAAACTGCACCGTGCCAGGAATGGGTGGTCTGGTGGGGTTCTCAGTGGTGCTAGAACCCCCAGGAAATGCCAGGCCAGTTATCAACCTGGTGAAAGGCAGGTAGGGGTGCCTTAACATTAGCCTTGACCTTCAGGTGGGTTAAGTAACACTGGAGGTAGTTGGAGGTCAGGCACGGCTGAGGCCACCTGAGCCTTTTGGCATGTAAGACCCTGCGGAGGAAGAGTTAGGGGCCAGGCACAGCTGGGGCCACCTGAGCCTTTTGGTGTGCAAGACCCTGTGGAAAAGAAGTTGGGGGCCAGGGACAGCTAAGGCCACTGGGGAAGGAAGCCCCATGGCCCTGAGTGAGATTGGCAGAGATGAATAGCCTCAAGTGAAAGGGGTGGTATGGAGCCCTGAGTGAAGGGGAGTAGGCCCAGGTATGTTTCTAGATACCTGAGGCTGTAATTTGGGCCAGAGGCTGAGTAAAGGGGGCTCAGACTGAGACAAGGGTGAGTCCTGACTCCGATAAGTCTTCCACTGCTGGGAGGCCAAGTGTGGGTCAAAAGCAAGATCTATAGTGACCACAATGACATGCTGCTCCGGGGGTGGGGGGAGTGAGAGACCTGTGAGACCCTGGAACACCAGTCATGGTGCAAGTTACGCCAGCTCCCCCAACTGGGTGTGTAACCCCCAGTAGGGGCCAGAAGGCAGACCCTAGAGAGAAAGTGGGGCAAGAGTGGCAAAGGCCTGCCTATAGAATGCCCTGGACTGGTCAATGCTGGGGCCAGGACCTGCCCAGTCAAAAGGGCTAGGGGCCTACCATGAGGGACACCCAGAGCTCAGGGTTTGGGGTCCCAACTGGCCTTGGAGGTGAGGCCAGGGCCTGTGTAGCCAAAGGTCCCAGGGGGACTAAGCCCAAGAGAGGAAATGGTTTCAGGGAGCTAGACAGCCCAAATGAAGGCAGGGTAGGCTGCCTGAATGGAGGGACATTAGAGGGATCCTGATTAGAGAATTCTGGGTCCTAGTGTGGGACAGGTGAGATTAACATCAGTGGATGCCATCTGCGAGGCATGGGCGGCAGTGTAGGGAAGGTACAAAGCCACAGATAGTGCCCCCTGGCACTGGGGCATGAATGGGCAGCCTACTGCCGCAGTTAACATCCTAATTAATTAAGAACAAGGCGTGGCAAGAGAGTCAGGAGAGTGGCATGCCCAAAGGCAAGTGGGAAACCTAGCACTGTGGCTAGGTGGGGAGCCCCACTTTGCCACATTGTCCATGTCTTATTTGATTTTAGAGAACAAGCAAAAGGAATAGAGCATATTTCAGTGGACAGATTCCAATCTGGTATGGATTTATTTTTTATTTTTTGCACCGTTTACACGGTACAAAAATGGTGGTGACCTATCCTTTATGGCAGTAGCCAGCAACTTTTCAGGGCTGAGCAGAACAATTTAGCTCAGGTTTGGGGTGAGCCTTTGTTCTGAGCCAGCTGCCAATTCTCCCCAGTCCCCACCTGTGGCATGGGTGCAGATCCCTACCAGCCAGCCATGGTGCAGCTCCTCACTACCCAGTCCTGGCACGGAGGCAGGTTAACTAGAATGCTGGCAGATCCTCTACTACTGAGACAAATTTGAGGCCCCACCAGCTCCGTGGGCTGGATGTAGTGACTCTGAGGGTTAGTTCCAGCCCACAGGCCTTATGTTGCTGACCCCCAATTTTAAGGCAATGTTTCCAAACCCATAGGAAGTCCTTGGAGTAGGAGGGAAGGGGGATAAAAAAGGTTCCTAGGGATGACACAACTTAGTACAAAGTATTATCAAAAAAATGTCTGGATAAGCACCAAAATATTAACTAAAATGTGGTAGATAAAGTAAAACTTTACTGTTGTGTTGTATAATCTCAAAATTTTGGGAAATACTGCCCTAAGGCAAGTGCCCTTTCTTCTTTTTATGAACTGGTGGTACTATGCTTGACATTAGCAAAAATATCCAAATCAATATCTGTTCAGATGATCATAAAATGTAAAGGATAAAGTATAATCCTAATCCAATTAAAATATGTGTAAAAAATGCAACAAATTTATAATTAAAAATAAATCTGACAACACTGGTCTCTTTACTTGCCAAGCACAGGAGCAGAGCAACAGTTCCCTTTCCCTAAGCAAACCTGCCCAGAAGCCTGTCCAAGTGTTGCAAGGCTTTGAGTTTATGAACTCAGGGCAGGCTACATGAAAGGGCAGTCTATGAAGCCTGGCCTTCCTAGTAGAAAATTAGAGTTCTGTCTGTGTGTCACTAAAGATTTATTGAAGCCAGTAATTTTCCACAAAATTCTAGCTTTTGTCAGAAATTACCAACCACCTCTACTTTTGAATTTTTCTATACCAGACAGTTTACTCAGGCCCTCTCTACATATTACACTTATGCCAGGATTAAATGGAATTGCCATAAATGATCCATATACAATGTAGACCATTTAATGGCTGGTTTTTATGGTACTTTAAATTTTAAAGTGTATCCAGGGCTGAATGTCATCTGATTGTCAGTCCCAGGGCCAGAACTGCACCAAGGTTCTGAAACTGGCCAGGCAGGAGAAGGATAGATAAAAGCAAATGGCTTCTCCTGCTGGGAACTTTAAATCTTGTATCTCACATCTCTGGCCAGAATGTTGGGCACAGAGGATCAGAGACTTCCATTGGGGTTGAAGATTGATTATTTTCCCTGACTCAACTTGCTGATGTAGGGGGAGTCCAGGATTATAATCCCAGGATTTCCCTACACTGGCTAGTAATAATAATATAATTTGGATCTGATACTTCATCCTGAATCACACTTCTTGAAATGTCCATTTGAAATGGCAGGAGGCATAATGGTTGGGATCAGGAATTAGATTTTTATTGTACCGTTAGTAAAGCTGACTTTAACCAGGTTTTGATACAGTTTTCCACAACATTCCCACAAGTGAATTAACAAATTATGGGTTGGATTAATGGAGTGTAAGGTGGGTAAAAAACTGATTGGATCATTGGGCTTAAAGGGTAATGATCAATGGCTCAATGTCTAGTTGCCAGCCGGTATCAAGGGAAGTCGGGGGGTCAGTCGTGTTCAATATCTTCATCAGGGACTTGGAAGATGTGATGGAATGCACCCTCAAGCAAGTGTGCAGATGACAGGAAGTTGGATGGAATAGTAGATACACAGGAGGGTGGTGCTAGGACTCAGACAGGGCTTGACAAATTGGAGGACTGGATTAAAAGAAGTCTCATGAGGTTCAATAAGGACAAGTGCAAAGTCCTGCATTTAGGACAGAACAACCCTGTGCACTGGTACAGGCTAGGGACTGACTGGCTAAGCAGCAACTCTGGAGAAAATGACCTGAGGGTTAGAGTTGACAATAATATGAATATGAACAGTATGTCCTTGTTGTGAAGAAGAAAGTGTCATACTGGGCTACATTAGTAGGAGTGTTGCCAGCAGGTTGAGGGAAGTGATTATTCCCCTTAATTAAACACTAGTGAGTCCACAGCTGGAGTACTGTGTCCAGTTTTTGCCCCTCCCCCATAGAAAGGATATGGACAAACTGAAGAGAATCCAGTGGAGGGCAAAGAAAATAGTTTGAGTGCTGGGGCATATGACTTGAGGAGAGTCTGATGGAAGTGGGCTAATTCAGCCTAGAAAAGAGAAGACTGAGGGAGGATTTAATAACAGCCTTCAACTGCCTGAAGTGTTGTTACAAAGACTATAGTGCTAGACTGTCATCATTGGTGCCAGCTAACACAACAAGGAGCAGTGATCTCAATATTCAGCAAGGGAAGTTGAAGTTGGATATAAGGAAAAACTTTCAAGGAGGTTTTAGTAAAACACTGGAACAGGCTACCCACAGAGGTTGTGGAATCTCTATCCTTGAAGGTTAAGACTTAGCTGGCATAATATAGTTTGGGATGGTCCTGCTTTAAACAAGGTGTTAGACTAGATGACCCCCTGAGGTCCCTTCTAGCCCGAATTTCTTGTGTTTTTATGTTTAAGTGACTGTGCCAGTCACCTGAATCTCATTACTCATTAGACATGTTTCAAGAATATAGCTGGCACCTATGCTTAAAGTAATTACTATTTTGTTAATCAATTAGTAATTATTTTTCTCTATTTACTTCATTTAATTATTATACATATTTATAAAGAGCCATCATTTTAGCATTAATAGAATGTGAGTTGTTGGTTTTTTTTGTATAGGTCAGGCATCAATGGGAGGATTTCCTAAGTGAGGATACAGCATTCTTCCATTAAACCTGTTTCTGAGTGGCGTCAAGAACCTTCTGTGAATTGTCAGGAACTCTGAACTTCTGCTGAATTCAGTGAAAGCTGAAAGCACCTCCCATCCAACCTGTTTAGGGCTATTCTTTCTGTATCCAGTTTGCTTATTTCCTGACAAAAAACATACTTGGTGATTTTTGTTTTGTTTGCTCTTAACTTATTCCCACATGTTATGTTAGGCAGCTGTTGGACACAGAATAAATAATTTTTAGATCAGGGATTGGAATTCGAAAGTCACCCTTCCCAGCTTCCCCAAGCAACAGAGTCAGGCTTCTCTCTTCTTCTTACTTACTGTACTTAACTGTGCTGTACATGGTTGGCATGCTCTGAGCATACCTAATTGTCTTTGGGGACTTAGGCAAAGGATAAGCACTTTCCTACCTTTAATCTGGATCACAGTCAAGCTTGGGTAGGAACTAAGAGCTCCTAAGCTCTTAGTTTTGAACTAAGTCCAAAATGAAGGTCCTTAAATTTATTTGGCACCTAGCAGTCCATGGACAGTGAAATAGGTATTCTACATCCTTTGTACCTTAGACATCTAAATTCTGCTTAAATCCTCTTTAGGCAATAGGCATCTAGTTTACTTGTTTAGATCTGGCTCATATTTATTCATTTATAATAGACATTAAAAAAAAAGCCAAATCCCTTTTCTTTTAAATGTTGAATATTAAAAAAAAAGGAAAAAGTGGAGCTATCAATACTTTTTGATTAACCAGAGATGATATGACTTTAAGCTTAATTCACCTTCAGTTCATAAAGATGCTCAATGTAAAAATTGCTCCTCTCAGCAAGAATGCATTAATACTGCAAATAGCAGGGCTCAAACACTGCTAGAATTAGTGATGGTTTTTCTGTCCTCTTGCCATTAAAAATATATGCCAGTCCTAATGGGGAAAAACAGTAAGAATCATGAGCATAGTCAGAGCCTAGCATTTTACTATTTATGTTAATATATTGTAAAAGTATGGAAAATGTTTTGGGGCTCATCTTGTGTTTAAAGTAGGTTAAATTCAAAGATACTCAGCACGTGATAATGATGTCATATTTAAGGCACAAAAATTTCATTTTCATATTAATTTACATATACAAGTTGAGTTTCCACTTTGATTTTGACCTTGCTTCACCAAATAACTGCACATTATTACCACAATGTTTAATATAAGTTTGTTATATAAATATAGAACTTGGGGACAAAAGAGAGAACACATTTCAGCCGCAAGTTTCTAATAAATGGTTATCTTTGCATTCAAAGGAGAAAGTGTTTAGTTAAGTTCCAATCAGTTTCTTATTCTTTCCGCTGGAGTAACTATGGATATACCCTTAAGTGCAGCAGAATTTAGTACTTTATTACATCTGATTTAACTTAACACTTTTGTCCAACCTACCATTGCATGGCATAGTATGTCTCTGCTTTATATATTCAGAAAAACTCTTCAGGTTTTTCAGGACATACCAATAGTGAATCTTCTGCAAAATAGTATAAACACCTGTCACCAGCATGGAAAAGAAAGCCTAGTAAAATGCACAGTAGTTTAAAAATAGCCTAGAGGGGTGGAAATTATTTTCTACATCATGGTACCAAAATGATTTTTTAGAAAGGATTAATTTAAAATAATGTAAAAGCTGTCTTTCCCCTAAAGTACAAAATAGGTCACATATTTATTCTTAATTTATTGCATCTCATCTCCCTTCATACTATAATGCAGCTTACCGTACCCAACACTAAAATAGAGGGCTCAAACCTCAATGTATTTATAACAGGTGATAATGACTCCCAGAAAGTACTCTTATTTGATCACAATAAAATGCATCAAAAACTTATAGAATAGAAGAACATGGAGTGAAAATCTTTAAGCCAGCTCAGGCTTAAACCTCCAAAGTTTATAAAAGGGATGAATGCCAATATTGAGTTATTGGTTTGAAACATTATTTGGTTTATTCATTTATATTCACGTATGTGTTTGCCTTGTGTTGTCTAAACATGGCTTAAATTTTTAAAGTGATAAATTGTTACTTGCAGAAGGGAGATATTTCAGGGGACACTTTTTTTAAAAAAATTCCCTCTTGGCTACAAAAACATAATATGCAACCCAAAGAGGAAAACTCCTCTTCATTATTTTACTTGTTTCCAGGGGAAGCAGGGTGAAGGGTGTGGAAAGAAAAAGCCTGCATAAACAAAGGAGGGGTTTTGTTTTTCATCGTCTCCTGATAGACATCATTTCTCCCTTCCAGTAGAACTCATCTGTGAACTTCACAGCCACAGCTCACACCCCAAGAATGTTTTGCTATCGATTCCCTCATGCCTTAGATGGTTGCAACCTACCACAGGATCAGAAGAGGATACAGGTCATTTCAGACCTAGCTAGGAGCCAAACTGTTTAGGGCTTGAAAGATCAATACCGTTGCCTAACACCTATACCTGGAAATTGATTGGTAGTAAACACAGATCATGTACTCTGAGAGAGACACATTGCTTAATAAAAGGAGAAAAAATTCAGGAAGCTGTTGTTTCTGAATGGTTTTACTATAATTGCAATGATTTCCCTTCAAAATCTCTTTGAATTGTAAATGAACAAACCTACTACAGAAACAGAAATGTGACCAGCCTTCGTTTTTAATTCTTGAACTTTGTGGATGCATGTGCACTTGCAGCAGCTCAAATAAGAGTGGCACAAATTTGTGCCAGGGATTTTTGCCTAAGCAATGGAACCACCAGCATTCCTGGATCTTACAGCTGCACCTCCAGAAATATAATCTCTCACCCATTGACTCCTCAATTTACATCTTCACTGACTGCCTTTCTTGTACACATGCTAACCTCTGGCCTCTATGCTATTCATTCCATCCGGGAAGAGCATATACCAACTGCAGATGCTTCGTCAGCCTGACTAAAGGTATTTATATCTGAAAGCTTGCTAAGAATAATTTTTCCAACTATTTGAGTTGGTCTAATAAAAGATATCAGATTTACCCAAAGAAACTTGTCTTCTTTTAGGAAGTTGTTTGTAGTTTACACTACTGGACAAAATAAAAATATTAACTAAATTAATGCTCACTGACATTTTCCTCAGCTTGCTGAATATATATGTGGATTCATCATTTGTGGCACAGCTAAAGCATTAAGAGTTTTAAACAATATTTAGTCTAACATAGTTCTATACACTTTTCTTCTCATCTGATTAATGAAAATACCATATTCACTTGATTCCAAAATGAGATGCCTCCCCACATTTAAGTTGGGGGATGCGGGGGGGGGGGGGTCTTCCTCTTAGAATAGCGTATGAGGATGGGGGAGTGGGTAACTGTAGCTCTTACCTAGGGACAGGGCTATAACTGCAGCTGCTGTTTACCTTTTCTCTCCTTCCCCCACTGCTTCTGCACCCTGCTATCTCCTCCCTGCTGCTGCTTCCCACTCACCCCACCATGACCCCTCTGCTCCCCTGTCCACTTCTCTCTCTCCCCAACTTACATTTACTCCATACCAGCAGGATCTGTATACACTGCAACCTGGGGCACTGAGCACAACCCAAGCCCAACCCTGCTGCAGCAGCAAATGGCCCACACACTTCTACAGGGGCTAACCTCTGTGTTCGGTGCCCCAGGCTAGAACAGGGATAATGAATGCCAGCATGAAGCAGAGGCTGGGGTTGAAGGGGGTGGAAGTACAGGCTGGCAGGGAAGCAAGGAGCAGAAGCTGGATATGAGGAAGGGACCCAAAACTCTGAGGGGGAAGGTAAGTGGATGACAGAGGTGGCAGGGGACAGGCTGAAGCATCTGCTTGACCTCCCCACACTATCTCCCCCCCTGCCCCGTCTATTCCCCTATAGCAGTATGAGGCATGAATTGAAGATGACCATCCAATAATTAGATTCTATACATGCAAGATTATGTCAAATTTATATATATATATATATATAGTCCTTAAATTTAGATTTAAGTAAATATTGTCATGACTTTAAGACAATGTTTTATACTTAAATTGTATTCAGGGCTCCTCTCCCAAGTATATTTTCATTAGATTTATTCTTGTTAAAGCTATATTTGACTGATCAAATAGCTTGTGTTCATATGAAATTATATTAAATCTCGAAAAATAAATCACTCAGAAAGAATAACTGTGTGAAAAACTGTAACATTTTACATGTAATTTTACATGAATTATTATTTGTAATTTAATTTTAGACCCACAAAAGATCTTTTGTTACCCACAAATGTTTTTTTTCCCCCCAGATAAATATTTTTATGACGTTATTTGAATTGGAATCTATGCCATTTTGAAATCTATGTGGATTTTGGAATGGAAGTTGTGTTTTTCACAGAGATATAACTAAAAAGTTATGAAAATGAGGTTATTAAAAAGAAATTATTATTAATACACAAGTAAATCCAAAAGTGACAGAGAGAGCACACATACAAATATATGTGTATACATATGAAATAGAGATGGTAAAAATAACTTCAGATTAAAAATTGACATTACATTAAATTTTAAACTGGATTCTGCCCATGGTCTCCAGGAAGATATACTGTTCTGTTAGCACCAATGCAAGACAACTGCATGAAATTCTATGAGACTTATTTCCATCTATCTATATATCATTTGCTTTTTTGATTGATTTGAATACATTCTTCACTTATGTTAGTGTATATGCATCTCAAATCTCTAATGCCAGTGCTAGAATGCCAATAACTACAATGGTTATAGTCTCTTTTTATTTCTTAACAGTGAGCTTCCCAACCATTGCTGAAGGCTCACAAACACTCAACAAAAACTGGCCTGTGTCAGACATACATTTTTCAGCATCTCCTTTATGAAGTCAGAAGAGCATTTCACAGGTGCAGTACAGAGCTTTTATTCAGTTTAACAGAAGCAAAAATGTACAGGGAAGGAGTTATTAAAACAATGACAATTTTTTAAAGTATTATGGCTTAACAAATAAAAGAAAGCACTTGTTATACAAGGTCCATAAACATGCATGGACACAAAAATAAAATATATTATTGTTAAAGTACAGTGATATATTAAACAGATTTCTTATTAAATTCATTTATTACACTATGGATAAAATTATCCCTATTTAGGAGAAACAGTATGAAGGCATTCAAATCAGTAAAGCTTCATCAAAGGTCTAGTTCAGGAACTTTTCTAGGTTAATATGTACAAAAGTATAATGAACAAATAGTTATTATGAGATGCAAAGATTTGGACTGGTCTCACCAACACTCTTATTGGCATTCTTAATAGGTGCCTTTTATTGACTCTTTGAGGCTAACATTTCTTGAGTGTTGTAATTCTCAGATGGAACTGTTTTCTTAGAAAGTGAGACATATACATGCTGTAGAAACATAAAAGCTGTTTCTTTTCAGTAAGAGGGCTTACCTAGTAAAAATAACAATCTGCTTGTGGTCTGCTAAATAAGCAAGCAAGCAAAATATTGTTTTGTTTTTTCTGTGCAGGGGTAGCTAGTGTAAGGATTAAGGAAACAATGGAATAGGACAGTCCTGGATTTAGTAGAAGCAGCTGTGTCATGGTTATGGCCTAAGGATGCTTGCTGTTGCAATGGAAAGTCATGGTGAAGTTTGTGAAATGGAGTAAAAACTCTTCACATAGGAAAACCAGGCTATTTAACTCCTTGACCTGAGTCCCAAAGTGGTCAGTTTGATGCAATGAAGGCAGAAGGACTTGTTTTGTTAAACATTGTTTGGGGTTGTTGCTTTCTACATTTATTTGACCCCAGAAGAAGTGTTATTTTTTCATAGGTCAGAGGGTAAAATAAATCCCTTTATTAGCCTGTGAAAGGAAGTATTTGACTGGAAAGTTGATGGTCAAATTCTCCTAATTATCAAAGAAGCACAGACTTCCTTACAAAGGAAATTGAGGTGAAGAGTCCAAAATATATTCTGATGAATACCTAAATTACTGTAGTATAACTGTTGAAGGGTTAAAATTATTCTTGCACTTGTGTTTACCAATTCTCACTTTAAGTATCATGAATGTAGGCCATGGATGGTATGCACAGACATGCCCTAGTCCTGGTTGCTGCATAGGAAACCAGATTAAGTAGCTCAGGGTGGAAGTAGGGGTAAGTGGGACCAAGAGAGCTACTGGACCAGCAGCAGGGTTTGATGGGTCTGTTGGGAGGTTCTGTCCAAAGGTACAGTGGTGAGAGATTAAAAATAGCCTGGTAAGGGTAGGGAAAAGCAGGAAGAGCTGGAATGACTGGCTGGGCTTTCCTAGTCTTAGGGCTCCTCTCTGAATGTGTCCAAGTGTTCAATAAATCAGGCCAACCTGGTCCCAAGCTAAGTTTAATCACCCCCACAGGTGAACAAACTTAGATAGGACTTTCCCTATTAATGAAAATAACATATTCACTTGATTCTAAGATGAGATGCCGCCTCATATTTAATTTGCGGGGAAGCAGGGTTCTTCATCATAGAATAACATGAGGATGGGGGAGTGGGTGAATGTAGCTCCTACCTGGGGACACGGTGATAGAAGCAGTGGGGGAAGGAAAGAAAAGACAGAGAAAAGCAACTGCTGCTATCTCCCCTCATGCACCCTCTGGTCCCCTGCCTGCTCCTCTCCCTCCCCCACTTACTTTTACTCCATACTAGCAGGATCTGTACACAAGCAGTTAAGTCCATCTAAATGTAACTTCTGTATGTACCCAGACCTGTTGCCATATTGGAATCAAGTTCAATTATTTTCTACTTTTGTTCTTATTTCTTTGATAGTTGTAACAGGTGGGTTTCTCAAGGCCAGTTGTCACAATGGCCCACTCGCCTGTCTGGGCAGTCTGCCCACCTATCTTTCCTGTGATGTCTTTGATGTAATGAATAAGTTATTTCTAGGCAAGAGGCTGCCCTTTTAATATCCCGCTGTCTAGGGTTTACACACAACTCCAACCTCCCCTTTATTATGTCCCAAGCCCCACAGGTGTTACTACCCTCTATCACTTCTGAGCCCCTCTTGTGCTTGGCTTTCTGCGTCCCTGTATCTGTGCCCCTCTGGCACTAGGGCTTCTCACTCTTTGTGTGCCTGTCACTACCACTACCAAAATTATGAGACCGTTTCTTCACGCACTGATGAGGCCTCAAAACCTCCCCTTATAGCGTCATTCTGGTCTTCTAGTGTAAAGAAAACACAAGCATAAGCCCTTAGGCTATAACTTAAACATTAAAGAAACATAGCACTGTTGTTATTGATAAAGGAACAAATTTCCAACCTTTAAGCAACATATCCATAGCCCTAGGTACCTGAGAAGCTTCTGGGTTCTTGCAGCACTTGAGTAGCAAAGCAGGCAACACCGGTTCTCAGGCAGTTTTCACATGCAGGACCAACGTCTCTGATGGTTGACAGAGAGAGGGTATCTTGCTATTTCCAGCCCTGAGCTTATATGTCCCACAACCCTGCCTCCTTCTGGTCATGTGACTCCTGTAGGTGCTACCCAATTACCTCTTTATGGTGTTACCATGGTACGCGCAGCTGGGAAGCTCTGCTGGCTAGGCTGCTTCAGCCTTAAAGAAGCCAGGTACATCTCAGTACCCTGCTACAATAGTGATGATGATAATGAAGGTTTGCTGAAAAGTAATAGATTACAAATTTACTATAAGTTTTAATTTAAGTTCATGTTTTCAACCTTCTTATAGGCTTTATGGCATCCTTTATCTGTCCTTAATTTTTGCTTCATTTCACATTGTAATAAATGGCATAAATGTTAGTTCTATAGTTAAATGTAGAAATGTGATCTCAGCACATATTTATTATAAATCTTGGTGCTTCAGAATTGTGGTTACAATTATGTCAAAGAGGGCATCAGTCATTTCACTGAAGCTTTGCAAATGGCAAACCAATTTTATATATGTTCTCCAGTTGCTAGCTGGTTATTAGGATGATGGGAAATGTGAAACTCAGTTGACAGTGATACTTGAGTAGATTCATCGGGACATCATTTATTAAAGATGTAACTAAGCAACTCTCCCCTTTTTATCCAAATTATATTGAACGAAACATTTGCTAGACTACTACAGAGATTATTGAAAACAGCTTAATTGCCCGGAATAGTGAAACTTTAAATTACTTCTTTTGCATTCTCTCTCTCTCCCCCACCCCCTCCCCCATAATTTATATATTCAAAAAGAAAATTATTGTACTCATTTATAATTGTGTAAGAAAATACATATTCTACCACATAGAGAAATATTTGGAGGAAATCCCTACTGGTAGAAAGCCCCATTTCCCAAGGATCTTGAGAGAATGTTAAAAGTCTGTTCATTAATTCCAAGTTCTTCTGTTTGAGAAGAAAGTTTAACCTAGTAAACAGCAAACATGACATTAATTTCTTGGTTTAACTTTCACTTTAATATTATATGTGATTTGTTTTTAATACTTAGACCATTTGTTTGGAAATTACATGACTTGGACAAGAAAAACTGCAGGATGTCTAATTTACTTGGCAAATCAGGACAGAAATCAACAAAATCTACCTTTAACTTTATCACCTATTTATTGTTCCTGGTTTTCTCCTTTCTCTTCTTTTTAACCTACTCTTATTTCTCAGTAGTTCTCAGAATGAGATTATAATCTTATAACTATTATAATACACAAATCTGTATATCTCAAAAATAGCTTCTATGCTTGTGTACCAATTTGCAGTGGTGGGTTTTTCAAGGTATGCAATGATGTATGTCTTGAATTTCAGATTAGAATCTTTCCTTTTATATCAAATCAGAAGGGTAAATAAGCAATTCTTCCCAGAACATGAATGCAACTGCAGTGCTGTAGGCTATAGCATAAATGAAGTGTCCAGAAAGGGAGTGTTGCATAGTGCATTTTAATGTTAAAGCATTTAACATAAGGGAAAGAATATGACTCAGTTTTTCCTATCAATGGACAAATCAATTGAAAATATGTATTGTGATACAGCCAAAATTAAAGAACTGGTAGGCTGGCAAGATTCATAAGCATGTTTTAGGTTCATGGTCATGGAGCATCTGAGTAACTTCAGTTGACACAGCTGTATTAAAACTTATACTTTCATCAATAGCAATATTTAGGTTTCATTATGGAAAAAAAAATTAAAGGTTTTTTTGTGGGGGTTGTTTTTTTATGTTGGGACTTTCAGAAAACAATCGCAAGTAAAGAAGCAGGATTGATAATTTATTTTGCAAAGGTTTTGAAAATCCTGACTCAAACACGCAAATACACACATCTACACACACAAGTATATATTTGAGGGTTCGAAAATTATGGCCCAAGGACACAAATATACATGTCTATAAAATGGGACACACATACAATTTTAAATAGTTTGGAAGAACACTGTTCTGTTTTGGGTCAATGGAAGTCCCACGTTAGGGTCTCACATCGGTACAAAAATATACCTCCTTTGCATTGCAGCATTCCTTGTCCTTTTGCCCTTTCACTAGCTAGTAAATGTCTATTCTCTGACAACAGCCATTTTCTTTACATTTTAACTATGAAACTTGAAATTCTGAGTGGATAGATAGGTGCCAACATCTTTCTCTTCTATTTGATTAGATATGATTAATGAAGACTGCAGTTTATATCTTCTTTTATTTTAATAACTAGAGCCAATAGCAATTTCCTGCTCATAACCTGAGAGTATTTCAAAAACAGAAATAAAAAACTTAAAGATAAAGAAAAACCTTCCTTCCTGCCTTCCTTCCATAAGGACAAAATAAAACAATATTATTAAAGATTAAAGCCCTGAAATTCTTACTTGAAGTGTGAGAACGCCTTTTCCTAGAGTTTCCTTATCTCTGTTTTCCACACTTAAGGACTTTAGTCATCTTGCTTCTATCCTATTAACTTAGACAACTGAGCAACTTTGCATGTAAGTGGTTCTACTGAATTAATTGTCACATGCACATAAGTACTTTTAGGATTTGAAGATGAATATAGTGCTTTGTTATTACCACAGTTCTGAAACATAAAGAACTTGATTTTTTTCAGGTTCTTTAGACAGAGGCTAAAGAAAATATTCCTGCAAAATAGCAAATACGTAAAAGAAAAGTGTCCAGATTTACAAACAACATGTATCATCATTGTCAATCCCTTGCAATTGAGGTTGATTGTCTTCCATGATTGGCTTATTGGTGGGTCTGTAGATGGCTGATGAGGTCTATCCGGGATTGACAGACTCTGTTGCAGCTTGGGTATAAGTTTCCATGTGAGCTGGGTGGTTCTTGGTTTCATCCAGGACGTGATGTTTCTGCTGCTCCCATATGTCAATCTTCTGTTGTCATTATAAGGTTTCAAAGTACTGAGACGCTCACAGCAGACATCCTCCATTTGTGGTAGTCCTGGACAATAGTCTCCCATGAGTTATCAATATTACATTTTTTTCAAGTTGGCCTTCTCTGCCTTCTCTTGAGCATACACCTTGACTGATCTGAGAAAATAAAGCTTGCAAGGCTAATACAACAAAGTTGATGTAGGTTGATCATCACCTCAGTGCTCATGGTGTTTGCTTGTGAGAGGACACTAATGTTGATGCATCTGTCTACCCACTGGATTCAAAGGATCTTGCACAGGAGAATATGGACACCGAGGCAGGCTCTGGGTGGCAGCGGAGGTCCTCATGCCTGATGCACATCAGGTGAGGTGACTGGGGGGTAGCACCAACCCAGGTGTGCTCGGGGTCCTGGGTAGATGGAGCCTCACAGTGGGAGCAGAGAACTCCGGAGACAGGGCAAAGGTAAACGTAGAAAACTTTACTTACTGGAACTTATATACACAGATGAGGTACAGGATGAGGCAGTCAGTCAGTACAGGATACAGACAGAACACAGGTCGTGAAATCAGTGCGGCGGCTGCAACCAGTTGGCGGCGTACTGCAGCGCTTGCTTTCGAAGTCGGCGGTCCCCAAGTCTCAGCTGGGGAGACTCCTGAGAGAGGTGTGTCACCACCCTAACTGAGAACCACAACTCTCAGAATAGGCCTCTGATCTCTATACCTCAGCTCACAACACTCACCAATGCTCCTAACTCGCTCCTCACGCCAACAACACCCACACCTACTCTAGGGAGAGGTCCCTTATATAGGCTCTTTCGCCAATCAGAGCGTTAGTTCAATCGACCCTTCTGGAAGCCTGTCAATCTCCCATATACGTCAAGCATCTTCTATATAGGTCAAATCTTTAACCCTTTTCAAAACAATGTCAGCTATAACATAACAATCATAACACTTTAACATATTGTCTGGTTGAAGCCAACAACCTGGCAGGAGTCACTAACTATGTTCACTTCCCACATGTCCCCTTGACTTCAGCCAGGTTACTAGGTTTGTGTCTCATCCATTAAGTCAAAATGCATCGAGACATAATCAGGCTTATCTTCTTCATTGTTGTTGTCAATGTCCTCATTCTCGGATGACAACATATATTCCAGATTGTGGCTCGACAACAAACATATCTTAGTGGATAAGACAGTTACTCTCCTTTTTATGGCATTGAATATACAGCAACGTATACATATGACACATAATATACCTAACAGAGGCACACATAACATTATAATTGGTGTTAATAATGAAATTAGCCACGAAGAGGGTTTCCACCCCAGAGATGTGAATATATCCGCTAGCCATCCTGACCCCACGTCATTGATCTTATTCAGATTTGCAGCTGCTCTTTTTAGATCTTCAATCTGTCGATTCAATGGTCTTGTAACATTGGGTATACAACAATATCTATACAACAATGATCCCTTGTTAGGTTCACATAGGCACATACCCCTCCCTCTTTTAGAAGCATCAGTTCTAGTGCTAAACGATTCTGAATCGACATTTGAGATGCTGCTTGTAGCTGTTGGTTTATCAGGGCAAACCCTACGACTTTGTCATTTGCAATAGTCTCCACTTCTTCATTAAGCAATTCAATAGCCAAATGTGTTTCAGCTATATCTAGTCTTGTTCTCAGCATACTTGCTAGTCCGCCCCATATCCCCATCCACCAATACGCCCCTTCAGTAGCCCAGTTCCAAAATTTGTTAACCTTTTTGTGGTGAGAAAGCGAGTTCTAGTTGGTTCTCCTTCTTTCCCTGATTAACATGGGGCTATGTGGAGTGGCACTATCGGCTGATAGCGGCGAGCATAACAGTACCTGAGCAATAAAGCAGCTCATGTTGGCTAAGGTGCTGGGGATGCTGGTGTATAAGTGCTCGTCAGAGCAGGCCCACAGCATCCCGTGAGGAGCAGGTGTACTAAGCTCGTTACAATCCCGTTTCTCCCATTTATCACTAGACAACTCTATAGGCAAAGCAACATTACTCTGGGGCAATTTGTACCCGTGGCAAAGCTGGCTAAGGATTGTTGCTTTTGGCATGGGGTAAAAATAAGATCCCCAGTTTCTAATACCTGTTATGTCTATAGAATTTTTCTCATTCCAATTCACGAGGGGTGCTTTATAATCTAATTTGGCATACTTTACTCGGATTAGACTTGGTGGTAATACCTGGCAATGCTGCAGATATAGATTAGATGACATAGATGGATCAGATAGCTGATATGGACCTGGAGGCAGTTTTATGAACCAGGCTGGCTCACTCTTCATTGGCTCCCACATGAGGGAGTCATCTACTTTTATCCCTTGTATTTCATGAGGGTTCATCCCCCATGGGACTTGGGAACATTTAATAGGCATGGGTCCATTTGATATCGGCATGGGCTTTTCAGTAAATTTCTTAATGTGTCCCTTGCATGCTTTTAAATCCATGTTATCTATGGTCGAACCACCTTTCTAAATTAAGAGATTGTACATACGGGACAATCACAGAATCATCCACCGACAGTGGAGCATACCAACAAGCCATCAGTCCATCCACATTGGGGTCTCCGATGATCTTTGCCCAGATTGATAGTAGTTTCAGTGTGGAGTTCTCACGGTACTTAGTCATGTTGGTTTTGGGAGCCTTTTCTGGCAGAACTGGCATTGACTCTGCTGCAATCATTATGACAACAAGGAGAGTGCGTAGAGCCTCTGCCTCCATCTGATATGGTCTTATCCTAAAATGAAGGTAAGTATTTACAAATGAGTTTCCTGATAGGTGGTGTTCCTCCGGTAAGTACTAGCTCTAAATGTCATGCGACTAGCAGGTTGGACAGCGGGTCTGTACTGTGTATGTGGACAAGACCGTACACAAATAACATAAATAACTAGTAAGAAAAACATAATGAAGATCAGGGGCATCACAAAAGCCTCAGGAGGTATCTGCTGGTTGCTATGTGGAGTCAGCTGCACCCTTGGAATCAAGCGTCGGTTGATGTCCGTCTGGTTCACCAACGTCCATGGGTACCACAGATTCCAGGACTGGACCTCACTCCCTTGGACCTCCACGGTTATCAGGACAGCCACCAGCGCAGCGAAGACTAGGACCCCCATTCTGTTGAGTAGCTAAAAGAAAACTCAAAACTTCATTAGTATTTACATATTTACACTATTATTCTGGACATCCTACCTCTAACCTCTCCTGCTCATCCAGTTGTGATGGGCTAGGATGGTGTGTGGAGGTATGGCTTCTATCAAAGAGACATGATATGTGTTTGGATAAATCCCTGTTCCTATCACAACTCCTGTGACTGGAGTTGGTCTGGGTGTCATTGCCATCGGCACGGTCACCCATACTTTCTCTTGCACTTTGTAGCAGGGATTCCATGGTGGACGTGGTGTTGCTGATCGTCTTTCCCACATGTCTTTCGTCCTGTTCATCATTATCAAAACTTTGTTGTTGACTTTAGTCCATCCCTTATAGGACCCATTATTCTCTAATCGAAGATGTTCCTTATACTTTCCGATGGCGCTTTCAATCACCCTGTTGGATTGCGGGTGATAGGGCAAATGCAGGTGCCATCGGATATTGTATCCTGCCGCAAAATTCTCTATAACCTTGGCTGAGAAAGGTGGTCCCCCATCCAAGCGGATCTCGTGGGGAACCTGCCATCTGCTGAACATCTGCAGCAGGGCTTCTTTAACCTTTATCGCCGTTGTCTTTCTTAATGGAATCACTTGTAGTTGTCGGGAGCCCAAGTCAACTATCGCTAACCCCTTATTAGGGACCTTGGCTTCAGGGAGTGGGCCTAGTAAATCCACCTGCCAGGTCTTCCCCAGTGTAAAATACTTCTTATTATATGCCCCATGGTTATATCTGTGGTGCCGGGGTTTTTCCTTTACGCAGGCTAGACACTCCTGGACCGCCTCCTGCCATTTCCTTATTGTTGGCCCTTCAGCTGTTTCTAATCACCAGATCTCCCTGGCCTGTTTGGCAGAGGGATGGCCCCAGAACCCATGGAGCCACTGTACAAGCTCTTTATCACTTGAGGTATCAAGGTCGGTAGCGACATTAACTTCGCTTTTATTCTTTAATTCCTCTTTCCCAGTCAATGCTCTGTGTTCGAGCAATTGATCGATATATTCGTGCACTGGGTCCGTATCATTTCTATGAGAGCGCGTGTGCCTTACCATTGGTAAAGTTCCGAGCTGGGCTAGTGTACCTCGGATATTCTCCCAGATAGGGTAGTGTTCCCTCGGCACCGCAACTCCAGTCACAATCCTGTAAATATATTCTGAGTCCACAGTAATTATTGGGACCGGTAGGGTGTTGTTATGTCTGTCCTTCACATGCAAGAGTGCCAAGTGGAAGCCTCGTAGCTCCGATGCTTGGACTGACTCCCCTTCCTCAGCATTATGGATATCATCGAGCTGACAAGGCTCA
The DNA here is from genome assembly GCA_030014935.1 of Caiman crocodilus. Classification (NCBI taxonomy): domain Eukaryota; kingdom Metazoa; phylum Chordata; order Crocodylia; family Alligatoridae; genus Caiman; species Caiman crocodilus. The sequence continues at coordinate 17,824,803 of JAGPOW010002514.1, read as the reverse complement.
CAGTAAATGCCATACGCCCCCACCCCACCCCTCTCTGGAGGTGGTGTCTGAGGCAACCCACCCGGGCTCCATTGTCCCGTATAGCCTTGGAATCTGGGGTCCTTCTTTCTCTTCTGGTATTAATTCCCCATCTAACTTTTTCCACACTTGCCAGTAATAGTGGAACCTCAGCACCATTGAGCACCATGTCTTTTGTGTCCCCTGGTACTCAGAGATGGAGGGGCCATGTTCACTAACTATGTTCACTTCCCACAGCGACACTGATGGTACTTTTCCAGTAACTGTATGCATCTCCTATATGTTGTCTATCTCTCAGCTGCAGATTTCAGGCAATGTTGGATTTCTTTGTCAACATAAGCCTTCTGTGAGAGATGGCTTCTGAGATACAGGAAATACTCAACAAATTTTTTTATACATTCTATATAGAAGTGAAGTAATTTAATCTCCAAAGGGAAAATGGCATTAACATGTTTAGATTAACCTGACTTTCTGAACTATATTTATGCTTGAATTTGGTGAATATAATGTGTGCAATAATGTATCATAATTACAAAGCTAATATGAAACTCGCACAGAAAAGGTAATTATATCCTAACCGCTTCCATTTTACTGTTAGCAAAATATTTTAATGCTATTAAACTACTATAAAATATATCGGATCTACCTTGGAGGCTGGAGGAAATGTTTGTTTGAATTTTGCATAAAATGAGTAGCTTCTTCCTTTTAAAACAAAACAAAATAAACAAAAACCCTACTAACAAAAACATTCTTAGCAACTACTTTTTTAATTATCTCTTCATAAATATAGTGTCCTACTATATATACAATTTAGAATTTGTCTCTACATTTTCATTAATAGTCTAATTTACCATATTGTTTTGCTTACCATTTTCCCTTGAATAAGATATGCACCCTGTTTCTGGAAGGAGGAACTGGGGAAAATGATCTTTCTTTGAAAATACTGGAAAGTATTTTTGCAGGCAAAACACAAGCAGTTGCTGTAAGAAAGACGCAGAAACTTACAACTGCTCTGTTAACCCCCTACCAGCCAGAAGTGACAGGTACTTCTGACTGCCCACCTGATTTGAGAAGAAGGGGTAGACAGTTTGGTTCTCACATGATTAGCCTGTGTATTTCTTCATTCAAGATGTGTTTTCCAATTTCCAGAAGCTAGTTTTTTGGGGAAGAAGGCCTCTGTTGTAGTTGAGTAAATACAGTGGTATCTAAATTTTATTTTACACATGCTTACAGATAAAAACAAACAAAACCAAACAAACTTGCCTAGGCAAAACACTAAGAGATACTTCCAGATTGTTAAATTTTCCCTCAACACCCAAATTCAACACAATTTCCACTGTTTTGGAATAGGCTGTAAACTTGTAGAGATGCTGGGTGTGGGTACAGGATTGCTCAGAGCCATTTCTAAAGGGGAATGTTTGAAAAAGGCAGCAGCTAGTACCTTCTAATTGTTATGTGTAAACAAACTGATAATGATTCAAATGCAGCAAACCCACTCCAGCTTTAACCCTGGATGTAATAGTGATAAAGGTGGAGCATATAAGCATATTCTCAGCATTCATGCATAACAATTAGAATGAATCAGCTTTTGCCCTTCATTTCCCTTTCAGAAGGACTCTAAGCCTTCCTGTGCCCACACACACTAAGTACTTTAACAGGAAAGTCAGTTGTTCTATCTCAGAGCAGTTACTAAAACTTTATCTCAGACTGATCTTTTCTCTCTCATCTCATTCATAATCAACTGAAAGTATAACTGCTAGTTTTTAAATATTCTGCAGCTTGGATTCAAGCAGTGATGAGTAGCTATTTAATCTGTTCTCAGCTTTAACTAATCTCAGCTGTGAAATAGGAGCAGATAGCATTTGTTTCTTTAACTATCACTACCATATCAGTACTGCTGCCTGCACTGATAGCACACCTATTGTTCAGGCATGATGTTCCCTATCCATAATGGGCAGTTAAGCAGAAATCTGACATCTCAATGCTAAGGCACATAAATAACAAGAATGTAACTTGTATATATGCTGGTATGGCATCACCATAGGATAATTTAGTTTCCCTCACTGTAAGATTTCTTCCAGAGTATAATTTTGGTTTTATTTTCATTTTTTACCACCTGGATACAGTTTTATTTTTGAAATATTGAGAAAATAAAACCTTTCAAATGCAACGTTTCACCCTTGAAAAACGTACACAGGAATATATATTGTATGTGTTAGGAAGCTCAGTAGGGTTTCATGCTGAATCTAGAAACAAAGGGAATTTCCAAATGTTTTGATGGAAAAAAAGACAATTTGATTATTCTAGATATTCCTCATTCATACACTTCCCTCTACTTGCCACTTGCTGAGAAAGGATATAGAACTAGATTTATCACTGGTCTGACCCAGTATGATACTTCTTATGGTCTTATCTTTTAACACGCATGGTAGTAGGCTTCCTGTCCCTTATGTTCACCATTCAAATTGTATCTCTTGTGCTTTAAATATAAACTCTGTATCAATTCAAATTTTCTTGAAACTGACATATTTTTTCAACTTTAAAAAGAGGACACCTGTAGAGGAGAGGGCAAGGAGAGGGGGAAGGGGCATATGGTTGTGAAGGGACAGTGATATGCCCCCTGCCCTCTTAGCCCTGATGGTACCCTGCTCTCCTTCCCTGCAGTCCCCTCAGTACTTCCCAGTCTTGCCAGTGCACCTCATTCTTGACCCACAGCACCTTACTCCCTCCCAGCCCTGCTGTCCATTCAGCTTACCCGGGCATGCACACATACACACGCACATGCACACACACACACACACACTCACCTGCTAGCAGCTGCTGGGGCCTTGCAAGCAGAGCATGCGATCTCCCTACAGCCAATCAGCTTGCCTTGCTGCCCCCAGCCCCAAGCAAAAACAAATGCAAAAGAAAAACCCAGACATTTACTTGCATTTTATAAATCCCACCCAGATGGAGGACCAGGGGCCAAAAAAGAGGACATGTCTGGGAAAACCCTATATTAAGACAAGCCTGTAAGGGGAGAGGATTTATATTAGAGATTTGATTCTTTGAGAAACATTAGCAGTAGTCTATGCAAAAGATTAGGCTAAGCAATCAGGAACAGGCAGTTAATTTGTTAACAAAAAGGGAAGTTAACACAGTTAACCCTTGGGAAAACCAAGGGCTTGGCGTTAGAATGCATTCTCTACTATCTTTCTGTAAAAAACACATAATAACATATTTTTCTCTTTCTAAGCCCCCTGACACATAACATGTATTATGCCATTAACTGGTTAATTGTATAAAATAATTAGGCATGCAAAATAATTATCACACAATAAAAATGCCCAAGATATAAAAATGGCCACTGTGGCAGTGTATCTTTGGTGCCTGCCACTTGAAGGGCAGGAGCAGGCAGCCACAAGGTGCCTGATGAGGATGGCCATTTTAAAACATAGGCCAGAGAGGGACCATAGACAACATTGATTATGTTGAGCAACAGAGAGACAATGTCAAGAGACAACATTGACTGAGTTGCTCCTGAAACACCCTGGAGGTAAGGGTGAATCTATGGGGGTAGAAGAGGCCTCATTGGTCCTGGCCATAATTTGAAACTGCACCCTGCCAGGGGTGGCTAGCCTGATGGGGCTGTTCATGGTGGGACAGCCCCCAAGAAATGTTAGGCCTGTTACTGACCCGGTGAAAGGTGAGGAGGGGTGCCTCATAACCCTAGCCCCCACATCTCAGTGGGTAAGCCGGCAAGGAGGTTAGCAGGACCAAGGTGGTCTATAGTGGGGTGGGGAGCTCAGAGTGAATGAGGGGCAAGGAGCCCCAAGTCTGGAAAAGGACATGGAGCTTAGAGAGAGGCAAGAAGCCCAGAGGCAAGGAGCTCAGTGTGTGTGAGGGACATGGAGCCTAGCAAGTGGCAGGGAGCCTAGTGAGAGTCAAGAGGCCCAGAGTTTAGAATCTCCTTGTGTGTGGGGGGCAAGGAGTCCTGAATGAGTGAGGACCACTGAGTCCAATGAGTATGACTGAATTTAGGGGCCAGGATGATAACCTGAATGCCATCTGCCAAGTGTGGGGAAGGTATGGAGCCATGAATAGTGCTCCCTGGCAATGGGGCATATAAGGGGCAGTCTCCTAAATTTACCACCAGTCTATTGTAATAGCAAAGTTGTGGCAGGTGAGACTGGGCAGATTGCCCTATGTAGACAGGTGGGTGGGCTGACTTGAGACACAGCCCCAAGCTTGCCCCCTGTCACAGCCACAAAGCTGTAAGTCTGTTACATGAAAAATATGGAACATCTTTATCATTGATCTCCATCAGGCTTTAATTAGAACATGTGGCACATCACAGTTTGGCCAGGACCTCCAATACCCCCCAGTAGACTGCTCTTCTCTCTTTGTTCAGAAGCCCACGGGCAGGACAAGCATATACACAAAAACACCTCATGAAGAAGAATGTGAGCTTTGCCTCTCCTGCCCCTCTCCTGCCCTTCACACACATCTCTCCAGACATGCACAAGGGCTGGGGGAGTAACTCTTTCACACAGCAGGAGCCCAGCTGACTTCTCATTCCCATCACAACTAGAGAGAGAGATGACTGCTCCTGCCAGCAGCTCTCTAGCTCTTGCTCCTATTGCTGGTGAGTGCTGAAAGAGCAAGTTCCCAAGATACCTTTTTCCCCTCTAGTTAATCTTGCCCTTTGAACATAAAACAGGTCACATGGTGTGATAGTTTCTGTTGTGATAATGGCTGTTACTTGATAGAAATAACATTTGTTGGGGGCCTAATGGTGTTATTAAATGTTACTAGTATTGCCAACTCCACCATGCCAAAAATCACAAAAAACTGTTTAAAACATCAAGAGATTGCATATAAATCATGAGATGCTATTTTTTGAAGTGTGTGGAGGGTTTGTTTTTTGGGGTGGGGCATTGTTTATGAAGATGTGGGAAGCAGAGGGTGCGAGTCCAGAGTTTGAAGCCTGGAGGAAAGGGGGATCCTCTGAACACCCTGGCAGGATATGGGGTACTGTGGGTCAGGAGTGAGAGGCAGTAGCAGGGCTGGGGGTGCTGTGGCTTGGGAGTGAGGGGCAGGCATGCAGCGACAAATACACACATCCAGCTGGTAAGTGGAGTGGAGGGGGTGGGGGGAGAGATCAAGGCCCCTACAGTGAGGAAGGGAATGGGTCACAAGCAGGGGTTGGGGCAAATTGTCCAGAGGCATGGGGAGGGTGTGGCTCTCTGCAGCTGCATGTACCCCTCAGGGGTGGTTTGGAGCAGAGGTGGGCTGCCTGCTGCAGGTTTTGGGCTCTGCACCCTTCTGCCTTTTCCCTGGGAGTTCAGCTGCATGGCCATTGCTTCTCCCCAGGCAGGCAGGAAATGTGGGGTGTGCTAGCCACACAGCATATCCCCTGCCCACCTGGTGGCAGGAAGCACACTGGTGTTGTGTGGCTAATATCTCAGGGCAAAGGCAGCAGGGCACAGAGCCCTGAGCCCACAGTGGGAAGCCTGCCTCTGCCTTGTGAGGGGCACATGACCCCTATGCCTCCTCCAGGGGTGTGCACAGCTGTGGGAAGCTGCATCCCTGCCCCACACCTCTGGATGACTCATCCTGGCCCTGGGGCCCCATTCACTCAAGACCCTGCTCCTGCCCCACTCCCCCTCTCACTGTGGGTGCCTAAATCCCTACCTTCCACCACCCCTTCCCCTACACAGGCTTACCAGCTGGGAAAATCTGGATAGTTGAGGTTTTAATCAGGTGATCATGAGTTGGAGTCATTTTGACTAAGAAATCCCAAGTCTTACAATGTTTTTCTTGACAGTTGGCATTACTGTTACAGTTAGCACATGCTAACTCTAAGGAATGTTACCTTGTGCTGTTTGTAGTTGCACACTGTGGTTTCAGACCATCTCTAATGTGTACAGCTCTGACTTGCTGCTAGAGGGCTGGCGAACATGGGACTGGTTAGGAGCTGCAAAGTCTTCCCAATGGTTCCATGTTCTCCAGCAGCACCCCACCAACCTGAGCCTCCAACACCCCATAGCTCCCCTACAGTTCCCTGCTCACTTGCCTCTTTCCCCACTTACACAAAACTGTCTGGTATCCCTATCTGTCTGTCAATCCAGAGCAGTAGAGCTCTGGATGATACATTGTTTACATGGGCTGAGAGTGGTGCATCCTGGGATACTGGAGGACTGCAAATGGCTGGTATTAGCCCTGTGGAGCTAACTGATGTTAATGCAACGCAAGCTGTTTAACACCAGCTGGAGATAACCCTAGCCCAAAGAAGTATAAATTTGAGATGCTCAAAGGACATGTAGTTCATCTTTTCCTGCATGATTCATGGACATTCCCATCTTAATGTCTATCACAACCCTAAAAGGTATTCTCTAATTTAGATTAATTCAGGGAAGTACTATGTTCTACATTATAAAAAGATCAGACTAAATGATCCTAGAGTATCTTTTATAGTCCTATAATCTATAAATAAATTGTCTGACATAGACTTGAACTAAACCCAGGTTCAAGAGTTTGTTGCTCTCCTATGATTTGGCTCTGATGCTGCTAAGATTAAATGCATATAGTTAAGAAATTCCTGAGTTTTCATGCTTTACTATCATGTTGTCTCAATAGGGTTGCTAGAAAACCACAGGTTCCACAGCCAGTTAGATTTTTGACAGATGTATTCAGATATGCAACTGGGAGATTAGGAAGGCTGTAGCACTGGTCTGTGATTTTTGGCAGCTGAATTGCAGTTTCAAATTATAATGAAAATGTGCAAGAAATTATTTTTTTATTTTTCTTGGAGTTTACCTGAACAGTGGTCAAAGATCAGTTACCATCTAGATCCAGAGGTATGGGCTTCAAGAGCTAGATGCAGTCATGATAAAATGGTGTCTACCCAGACACTAAGATGGCTCATAGCAAGCCTATAGTTGGACTAGGTCAGTTCTAGAGCTCTACTTCTTTATGATTCTATGATACTGATGGCAGGGGAGGGATAAGCATGAAAAGGGATAAAGCTTATTAAGTTGAGATTTTAAAGGTAATTGTCAGATTTAGCAGCTCCTCTCCAGACAAACACTAATTTGTTCTGATTACCTCTTTATTCATTCATATGTCAATGTTTTCCACTCCATCCCCCAAAAAAACAGCACAATAATTGCAAACCCCAACTTAACAAAATTTACCCTGTAGTTTATTGTTTTTCCTTTGAGGTCAAAAGTTGCTCACCAGTTGACTTCAGCCCTATATGCTATCTAACATTTCTATTAGTGGATAACAAAAGATCTCATTATTCTGTTTTATAAGTATCCATTAGTGTAGTTTAGTTCTTATTGTAAAAGAGCTTTGATAGGGATTTGAGCTTAGCCACATACCTTTTGAGAGAAACAGATATTGGATTTTTTTGAGATGGGGTTGCTTTTTGGAATTTTTTCCCCTACAACTGACATAGCCGCTTCTAAATCAGTGATTCTCAGCTTTGACATCCTTGCAAGGTTGCCATGAGATGCCACACAATGTTACCACCATTTGGTGTGCAAACATGATTCACAATATAAATCCAGAGTGTTTTTACCACAATGGATTCCTATGTGAAAATTGTGACCTGTTGTGATCTTTCTGAGTTCTTTGCAACAGAATTACTTTACTAGCTTTCTATAGTAATAACTAACTAACTAACTAAATAATAGAGTGAAAACTAAGATATAGCATTTTCTGATGAGTGCTTCAAGTCTAAAAAGGTCGTGAATCACTGTTCTAAGCCAAATATCCGTTTTATGATTAATTTGTTTTTCTTAAAATTAATGTAAATCATTTTAAAATATCTTCTCCCCTCATTCCCCACCAATCCTGCAACTGTGACTGAAGGAAGGCACCCATTACATTCAAAGGAAACTTTTCCACTCTGAAATTGTCAAAATACTCAACCCCAGACTCATGCTGACAATGTATGTCACAGATTCAGGTAAGTATCTGTTTTATTGTGCTGTAACCACGTAAATATTTCACTACGTTCACTTGTAGAGTTATTGATGTCAATGTGTTTGTAAAGACTTATTTTCAGAACTGCAGCTTAACTGAAAGAACATATTGCTCATTCAAAGACTTTTAACATTTGCTTTAAGTATGTTCATTGAATTCAGTAAGATTACTCGGACGCTTAAACTTAACGCTATGTGTACATCTTTACCGGATCAGTATTTAAGGGAATATACACAAAATGTAATGACCTAGTCTTCTGGAAAAAAACCCTCAAAGCTGTAAAAGACAATACAGAATGGCATCTAATGGTAATTTATAATACAGCTGTATGTATTACATAAACATGGATAAAAACAATAAATAGAATTTTATTTTTAAAAACCTGAAAATCTTTCACATATTTTCATTATTTTTTATGTAGTAGAGCCTCAACATACTATTTACAGTAAAGGATTAGTTTTCTTTTACATATTAGATGGAAACAGCATGGCATCTCATTTTAGATTTTCCATATATTTTATTGGTGTCCCACATTTCTTCATAAAGTAAGATAATCATTTCACCATGGCTCACTTAATTTGCCTGTAAACACTGTAGTGAATGCAAAGTAGAATGATTAGATAAACCAATTTTCAGATAACTTATTCCAAAGAAATACATGTTGCTACTATGTAAATTAAGCCACAGACAATCTTTTTTTGTTCTCTACTCTGCAGGAGGTGGAAAGAGCAGATAAAAATGAATAAATTGGGTCAATAACAGCAGGGCTTCCAAAGGAGGAGGGGTAAAGGAGAAATCTTTTGTATACATTCATATTTCCACAGCAGGTTTCACAGAAAGTGGTGATTGTCAAGAATGTTATATTGTGGATTTTTTAAGTATGTAATAGTTTCCAAAACTACTTTTTCTTTTGCTGTCAATAGCTGAACTTTAAATTGTAGGTTTATCATCCTCAGAAATGAGACATGACAGTTAAATGCATCTGAAGCAAATTCTGTGTCTATGTAAAATTAATCTTTATGGAACCAAGTACAGGATAACAATATAGTGTTGTATGTTGAATGTATCTGACATTTACTGTGTTAAATAATAGACATTAGAGTTGATTATCTTGGTCAGGCAGTGGTTAGATTCTGTTTTGTTAACAATTTCTGAGGGTGAGTAAAGAGCTTACTGAGAGTTTGTGTGAAAACCTAAAACTGCACAGATGTAGTTGTAGATGGTATTATACTGAATTTTATTTATAGTATTTATTGTATATTTTATTGTATTTATTATGAAATATTAATACATTGCATATTATTTTATACTGTAGTTATGAAACACAGTAAGCTTCCATAACACGGCAGATTTAGAATTTTTTTGATTCATTTAGATTTGGTCCCCAAAACTGAGATTATAAAGGGCAAAGTCATCTTAAGGATAGCAAATTTGGCAAGTGGGTAGTTTTTTTTCATTTGCCTGTTTTGTTTCAGTAGGACATTCATGGAGTGGAGTAGTACTGGGTGGGCACTTCCTTTTGGAAGTACTAAACCACAGCATAGTAACTCCCTGTACTGAGCCATATGAATAAATTGGGTCAATGCTCACATGTTCACATGCTTAGATTTCCTTGTTATGCATCTGTAGCAGCCTCTTATAAGCAGGGAGCACAACACTACACCAATGTAGGTAGCGATCATGTGTAGAATCATTTGATTGCTACGTCACTGTAGCCTGCCATACAATGATGTAGCACATTGCTACGTCACCGTAGGTGCTGTGTAGACACTCCCATGAAATGTGTAAGATCTGGCCCTATCTTAGACACAACAACAATAACAAATAAAACACAAGATATGATATTGAACAATAATGATGGAAGACAAAGTTGTGAAAATATTACTGGGGATGAAGAAAAGGTAGGAAATATTCTTCCACAGATCCAGAGAAAATGAGTTTCTAGATTAAAATATGCAAGCGTACTAATAAGCATAGCTCCATTTGACATATGCCCTAAATCAGCATGATTATTTTTTAGACCCTCTAAGCAGGATGTAGCGTTATCTTTATTTTACTATTTACCTCTGTCATTTATCACAATATCCAAATGAAAATAATAATGCTTAGTAGGAGTTAGGTATAAGAAAGAATCTGACGGAGGGAACAGTGTGATATCTCTAAAAGAAGCACACAATTGTTTCAGATGTAGAAGATGAAAAGCCATGCATGCCAAGTAAATATAAAGAAAATAGTAAGATAAAATGGCTTGGAAGAATATCAGGTGAGAATGAAAAGTCAAGATGGGAAAGAGTGTGGGAAGAAATGAGATCAGAAGTGTAGATAGAAATGTAATACTATAATCTTTGAAGGTAAAAAAGTATAACTGGTGGTAAAAGGATTCACGAACTGTGTGTGATTTGTTCACATCTCTAAAAGAGGAAGATAACTTTAGCAGTGATATTTTAGAAGTTCTGAGGTGTGAGAAGAACAAGAAAGTTAAAATAATTCATATGAGATATGGTTAAAATATAGCCATAGTAAGGAGATATTACTATGAAATACCATTAATAGAAAACATATTACTAATGATGCCTGCACTGGCATGGCTGAATTTTGTTCTTCAGTCTTTTCAATCAGTTCATCTTTCTGCCAGACTGACATGGCATAATTTAGGATATCTGGCTACTTAATCTTACTGATTATGTTTAATCCTTTAGATCTCAAAAGAAGCCAAGATAGCACAGAGGTTGCAGACCTGGGGAATATAATGGAGGTGTCAATGATGATGGGAGAGGCATAGGTAGGTGGCAGATGAGGAAGACATCTCAGATGGCTAGTTTTGCAAAGAGTGACACTGAGATATTCAAAAACATGTTTTTTTCTAAGTGACCTAGTTTAGACTGGGAGTGAACAACCTGGATACCTGATATTTGCCTTTGGTGGAGAGGGCAGAGGGGGAAAGCTCTGTCCTCTCAGTGCTATGGCGCTGCCAGCTGGTGCAGGGTGCAGAGCTCTAGCATAGCACTTATACCTGTTTTTTACACTATGCCTGCAGAAATTAACACATTCTTTTAATGCCTTTCCATGAGGGCAAGGTGGGTGGGTTTTGTTCCAGTTTTGAAAGTCTTCCTAATATCCAAACTAATTCTCTGGTTCCAATTAAAGACCCTTTTTTTTTTCCTTGCCTTGTTCCCTGCAGCCACTGAGTATAGTCTATCATCATCCTCTTATAATTCATTAGATTTTTAAAAGTGCAGTGCCTGCACATGCCTGGAGCCACTGCCATATTAACAAGTCTCAGCATCTTTTGTCTGTCATACTCGAGTCTGTCTCTGAATCCCCTGCAGGACACAGTCCAGTAGATGTTGTTAGACCATGCCCGATAATGCTGAGTTTGGCAAAAAACAGAGCAGTTATGTCATGATTACTTTTATTTAAAAATGCAGATGCTGAAGGAAGTAATGGTAGTAATGCTGTGTCTCAAATTATTATGTAATATCAGCAGTGCTTAGATGCATAAGTCCTCTTTAGTCTGAAGGGGTTCATACCTTCATTTCTCATTTCCTAGGAGGGTGCCCAAGCCTGGCTGCTTTTGAAGCTTGCCTCTGGGAAGAAAGAAATTAAAAAATCTATGGAGCAGAGAGATAGCAAGCCACAATGAGTTTCCCTTTTTAGCCTGATGATGAAGGCAGTTACCTGGAAAGGGCATATCTAGGTATTTTGTATTAAATAACTACTGGATAAACCACAGTGTTTACTTGCATTTCACATGCAACTTTTCCCTCAAATCTGACCACATTTAAGTCACATTTAAGATGTAGTTTTTATGGTACATGTGGTACATTTTTTAGTTCTAAATTTCTATTAAGTTATTTTTATGAAAACTGAAGAATCACTGAGAGAGAGTAAGATGGCAGACCGAAAGTTAAATATCAGTCCTACTAAGATGAAAACAATGAATTAATTACAAGGACGGAGCCACCTAAGTTCCTAGTCTGGAAGAAGAAGAATTTGTGATGGCTAGATTTCATGAGGAAGTGATTATTACCCTCTATTCCTCACTGGTGAGGTCATATGGAGTACTGTGTCCAGTTTTGCGCCCCCACCCTCCTTCCCACCCCATTACAGAAAGAGTGTGGAAAAATTGGAGAAAGTCCAGTGGAGGGCAATGAAAATGTGGCACATGGTTTATTAGAAGAGGCTGAGGGAACTGGGTTTACTTAGTCTACAGAAGAGAGGACTGAGAGGGCATTTAATAACAGCCTTCAACTACTTTAAGGGGAATTCATAAAAGGATGGAGCTAGACTGTTCTCAGTGGTAGCAGATGACAGAACAAGGATCAATGGTTTCAAGTTGCAGCAAGGGAAGTTTAGGTTAGATATTAGGAAACACTTTTTTACTCGGAGGGTAGTAAAACACTAGAACAGGCTACCCAGAGAGGTTGTGGACTCTCCATCCTTGGAGTCTTTTAAGATACAGCTAAACAAAGCTTTGGCTGGAATGATCTAGTTGGGGATGGTTTTGCTTTGAGGAGAGGGTTGGACTAGGTGACTTCCTGAGGTCCCTTACAACCCTTATTTTCCATGATTCTATGATTAACATAACATATAAGGTTAATAAAGTGTGTGGGGGCAGACAGAAGTGATAATTTTTGCCTGATCTGGCCACAGAAATGCTCTATAGCCATGACTAAACACAAGTGCACAGCTGCAGACAGCTTAAAATGGCTGAACATTGCATGAGGTATTGGATGAAGACATTTGCAAATGTATCATCTTTTGTAATTTGTGCCTGTGGAGCTCCTAGCCTGCCACTGGTTTCAGAATGGGAGGGAGGAAAGAGAGTAGAGGGAGTTCAGTCTGAGGGGCTTTCAGCCCTGCGGGAAGGTGGAATGGATGTATTGGAGCCCTCCTGAGGTGGTGGTGTACCACTGACCCTTCTAGATTTCTTCAAGACCATGGGTACAGAGAGAAATGCAGCTCCCAGCTATAACTCAGAACATGTTCTGCAAAGTATTCTGAGTTACTGTGTTACCTCAGACCAAACAGAAGTTCACTGTTGGTTCCAGGGGCAAGGAGAAATCAGGTTGCCAGCTGGTTTGGCACTGAATTGACAACCCAGCCTCTTGGAGTCCCAAGAACAAGGTCCCTCCATGCCTTTCCACCCTCCCATCTGAAAACGGTGATCACTGGCAGAGCCACGGCCATTGCTATGGGGATGTGGCTGCAAGCTCCCAGATGTTGGCATAAGAATGGTATTTAAAGGTTTTCTTTTTGGGAATTGGCTTATAGGTTATATATATATTCTAATGCATATAGTATGTGTGTGTGCATGTGTGTGTATGTGTGTATATATATAAATGTATATGCATTAGAATAATGGTTATAGCAGCAAGGGTTAATTGTCTAACCCAGGCAGGAAAACAGCAAGGCCACACATCCTGGGTAACTGAAAACATCCAAACTCTATTTTCATAATAGAGAGGGCCCTGGCTTCAGGGCCACAGTGCCTGCTTGCAAAAAGCCTTATGCTTTTCAGGGGGACAGACTAAATTAGAAGGATACTGGTAGAGACCCATATTAGGACGTGGACATGTGATAAGTTTATGAAAATTGGATTTTGGCTGACAATACAGGATGTGGACAGTATGACAACCACAGAAAGACCAATTAACAATGCCCAAAGATGAAGAGTCATAGGAGAAAGAAGAATACAAAAGGAAGAGGTTTTTCAAAACAGCAAGGGGCAGTTGGCATCAGGTTCCAACCTCCAAAGTTGCTGAAGTCAGACCCTCAAGCAAAGAACCTCAAGGTGGCATTTATATACCGGCCAGATGGACAGCTCTCCTTGTGTATATTCTGGCACTGGGCAATGTAGGCAATGTATGTTGTACCTGCTTTGCCTGCATTGCTATCATTTCCTATCACTGTGTGTCAATAAAATTGTTTATTATCAACCATCAGGAGTTGTGGTTAATCTGAAGGTTGTACTTGTCCAGAGAAAAGGTATGGGGCTGGATTGTCAATTCAGTGCCAAAACCAGCTGGCAGCCTGATTTCCCCCTCCCTCCTGGAACCGACAGCGAACTTCTGTTTGGTCTGAGGTAACGCTGAAACTCAGAATGCTTTGCAGAGCATGTTCTGAGTTACAGCTGGGAGCTGCATTTCTCTCTACCCATGGTCTTGAAGAAATCTAGAAGAGCCAGTGGTACAGCTAACCTGAAAACTGGAAAAGACTTCAAGGGAAAAATGCACTTGAAGATTGCACTTGTAATTAATATCTTTTGACACAAATCATGAAAAATCTAAGAGACACAAGATTTTTCAAGATCTGGTTAATTTTGGTTGATTAAGTTACTGGGGACTGTCTGAGATCTATGATCTACACAAATCAAACCTACTAGTATCACTGTCAGGCCATACTGATAAGATTTGGCAGTTCTGCTGTCCTTGGGTTGGAAACCATGATTGTTATTTCAGCTATTTAAAAGCACATGTGAACTAGATTCTCTTTTATATGGTAAAGGCAACAGATGTGCTCAGCAAACCAGAGGGCTCATTTACAATCTGTCTGAATTGATGGGATTACTGGCAAAGCTTTTTAATTATAGAAAATGGGGGCTCAGTTGACCAACATGATGGTGAAATGATTCTCCTCAAATAGACTGGCAGAACACCAAGAGAAACTGATATGCCCAGTAGAGTAATTTGCAATATAATTTACAGCTCATAATACTGAGGCCATTTTTGGTCCTCACCACTAGGCGAAATCTTTAGGGACCCATTGTAAACAATTATATTAAAATACGTATTTCATTTTAATGGAAGGATTTTGAAATTTATTTCCAGTGTAATTCAAAACATTTTGGTTCCATTAGGCTCCTGTAGATGTATGTTGTAGGATCTTAAATATATGGCAGAAATATGGTTATATAAGCAACTAGAATGATTCCCTGGATTCATTTAGTCTTGTTTTTCTCTCCTCTTTATTTTTTTTCACATGTAATTTATTCTTCGTAGGACTGAATACTTATCTACTCTTTCTGTTCTCTTTTTTTCACTTTCTTTCCCTTTTCTTTGATATTAATGTTTGTGTTTCCTATTAAAACTTTTACTTCCACATACTCTTCCTTTCTTATGGCCTTGTGATAAGGTATATAATAGAATTTGCAGATTTGTTGGAATCTGACAGGGCTGCACCATAAGTGCTTTTTCTATGGCCTCAAATTTGCAAACTCTGGGTTGCTAACTGGGCAGTATAGTACCCATACCACTCCAGCTCACGTTTGTATATGCTGGCAGTTTCAATTGGCACTTTACACAAATACCAAACCCCTATATAACTGGTTTGTATTTTTTTATTGTTCTTTTAATCAGTGTACTGAACTGTAGCATTTTGAAGTCTGGGAACAAAAATATTATGGAATTCGCTATATTAGTGCTACATCTTGTACTTGTACTACAGTAGGATTACCATAGTTGTATCTGATGTTTGTGCTTTTCTTATTTGTAACTGATTTTTTTTTCTTTCTACTTGGTGGTTATTTTTAAGAACATATTGGCACAGTGGCAGTATCGTAGCCAATAAGGTTAATCCGAGGCGCTATTATTGCTAGCTGAAAATTTTTCTCTTTGCTTCGGTCTTCAGCATTACAGTCTCTCTTTCTATCACCAGGTATTGTTTTAGTCCTCAGGCATCTTCAATTTTATCTAAATAACTGTCATTTTTTCTGTACATTACGTAAGGCCTGGGTTGTATCCATGGTTCACTTACCATACCTTGATTGCCTTCTTGTTGTTATACTATAATTTCTTATGAATGCTTTCAGTTTTATAGTATTGTTTCATACTGGGATTTCAATTAATGATTTCTATTCATCCAGCTCTGTTCTATTTTATCATGATTTGTCACTTTTGAGTCTTATAAAATACAGGTATGACAGACATGAACATTTTGATTATTAAAATCTGTGTGTGTGTGGAGCCCATAATTCTATACATGTGATTTGGTAATTTAGAAACAGATGTAAAGATGTTAACCATCTTCTTTTGCTCAATTAGCATCCACTTAACTATTCATATATCTTTCTCAGATAGTTCATTGGTCTGTGGATTATATGGAATACTCTTCATAGTATGTGCAGGCAAGTGCAGATGTGTGGTATGTGGTACTACATGCCCCATCTACAGCACTACACACCACACATGCAGGCCTTCCCCATGCT
Organism: Caiman crocodilus; assembly: GCA_030014935.1. Taxonomy (NCBI): domain Eukaryota; kingdom Metazoa; phylum Chordata; order Crocodylia; family Alligatoridae; genus Caiman; species Caiman crocodilus. The sequence continues at coordinate 17,808,605 of JAGPOW010002514.1, read as the reverse complement.
CCTAATTTGCAGTGCAGAACAGTTTTTTGACTGCAGGAAAATCCCAGGGTCAAAAAAAACTACACCTAAAAAAGCGGGGTGGAGCACATGATGGAAGTGCCTGCTACCGAAAACTAAAGCCTGGCTGGCTGGAGCCACACTCCTATTACCTGCTGTAGGATTGCTGTGGCTGTGGCTCTTGGAGGCCCCTGCGTTCCCAGGTAAGGCAGCAAAAACCAGCACAGTTGCGGGCCCCAGTCTCCCCTATCCCACTCAAGGCAACATGCCATGAATCAAAGCATGAGTGGCATTGGTATTTCCCAGAGACGAGCAGCAGTGGAACACAGTGCACTAGTGCTGTTTATCCCTGGGGAAATGCACATTCCTACTCATTGGGTTGTGCCCCATGTGTACGAAACTCAAACTTATTTCCACTCTCCTGAATTCATCACATCTATAAGAATTTTTTAATTTCTTCAAATCTATAATTTCACATACCTGAAATTAACTCATTACAAATATCAATATTGGCTGGACATGACGCACTAATATAATAGTGGATGTATTTCTTGGCTGAGTTGCTTCAAAAACTAACAGTGGTAATCAAATAGCAGGAGTGCATGCAGTGGTTTACAGCAGTTCAAAGACTTTTGAAGCCCCACAAAACACACACAGAGCACGCAAAAATGTTTTCTGTGCATATTTGCAGAACAAAACCAAAATTAGATACCCGGAAAACCTGGTATCTTAAAAAAAAAAGTGGGGCAGTGCACGTGGCTGCAGTCTGCCAGAGTCACACTCCTGCTACAGGCCAGGCTCTGTGCACCCAGATCATTGCTGTTGCAGCCCTGGGACACCTCCAGGATGCCAGGTAAGGCTGCTGGCCTCAGCTTCCCGTGCTGGGGCAATTAGCCGCACATCAGAGCATGCATGTGGTAATGTTCCTTGGGGACAAGTAGCAGTAACACAAGTGTGTGCCTCTGCTGTTTATTTCCAGGTAAATGCATGTGCATGCTCATCTGGATCCACCCATAATGATCTCCTTTATTCCAATAGAAAAGTACTAGTAAGCTTTTGGTAGACTTGTAATCTCTGAACATGTCTTCAATTTGTGAGATTCATTGTAAGCCAATAAATTGGGTCTTTTGCCTATCTATTGACCCTCCAGATACTTTACAGATCATTTAGTTCTCTGGATTTGACTGTCTTATTTCCATTCAACTCTGATACCAAGGAAAACTTATTTTTGTACAGCCCAGGGGTGTCAAAGACATGGCCCATAGACTGTATCCAGCTTGTGGAGTCCTATCATCCAACCTGCAGTGCTACCCATGAGTCTCAGAGTGAATCCAGATGCAGCAAGCAGTGTGCATTAGATCAGCCCCATGTGCTGATGGAGTTGGTCCAAGGAGCATGCTACACTCATAAGAACACAAGAGCTTCCAATTTTTTGAGTCAGACCACCAGTTCATCTCACCAGGAAAAAAGCTGTGCCTGGAGGACCACTAGGCACTGCAGAGCTGCTTTCCTGTCCATGGCCTGATCCTGTCTCTGGGCAGTTTCAACTCTTTCAAAGGCCAGTAGGCACTGTCCAGTGTATTCTGTTAAGTGTTGTCCCCCCTTGGTTCACTAGTTATAAACCTTTGACTGCCATTCCTACCCCTGTTCTGTTTTCAATTGTTCCAGGCAATTAATAGTTGCTTTCCTAGTGGCCTGTCTTTTTAAGGGAGGCTTGCAGCATTTCTTAGTTGGACATAGCCCATGATCTATCTACAGTACCAAATAGGCCTGTATCACACAGTGGCAGAGGGTGGATGCTGAAAAGGAGAGTGAGCAAGATATGACAAGGGTTTTTTCCACTGTTCCTCTCACTTGCAGCCTCCAGCATTTAGGGTTTAGGAAATTCTGATTCAGTGGTTGTACCCATGACTCCCACTGTAAATAGCTACCTTTCTTCCAAGCAATTTCTCCAATCCCTTCTTGAATTTGGCTAAACTGTCAGCTTCCACAATGTCTTGTAGCACTGAGTTCAATGCTTTAATTACATACCCTGTATGTATGTGGTGCTATTAGGATTGAGTACGCTAATCAACTCCGCTGCAGGATAGTACTGCCAGATGTACTTGTATCTGGCAGTACTATCCTATGGTAGAGTTATTTACTCTACCACAACACACTGCCCTGGCTGGCTGGGGCATGAGAGACAGGGGCTGCCTGTCGGTTAGTCTCATAGTGAAGCACCAGTGTGTCCCACCCAGCCCCATGGCAGTGCATTGATCCAGGTCAGAGAAGCCCTGGGATGGCAGGCTGACCCCCTTTATATCTTGTTCATCTATAAAATTGCATGGGAGAAATCTGCTACCAGAATCCCTTCTCTGGGTTCATTTTTAACTTTACAGTGGCACCTTTAAGGTTATCTAGTTTGGTGGTTGTTTGAACATTGTTTTGCTGTGTTGGCATCAACACATAACCCCTATGTCACTGGAATTCTCTCTGGTTACAATGATGCTCCAACCATACATTGTAAAGGATCTACCTGCAGTTTTATAGCCTGTTTTTTATAATATTTTAGTTTTGGTTTGAGAGTAATAATGTGTTTTGGTGTTTTGTAGATCTTTCTTCTCTGGATTGTTATCCACATATCATTTTATATTCCTCCTCTTCTCTCCCCCTCTCCCACCTGCCCTCTGATTCTTTTGAAGTGTTGCTATTCCTGATAATCATGGTATATATTTTATTAGGTAGTTCATAGTCCCAAATGTGGGTTCCATTTTTTTGAGAGAACTTGGTACTTTTGACTGATTTTTATCATTTTCATTTTGTTTGGATTGTTTGACGGCTTCTTTTTCTGAGAGCTATACCAAGCAAATCTACCTTTCAACAGTTTGCTGTGAGGGTTGCTGTCCTTTAATTTGTGTGTCATGCTATTAGATTTTTGTCTCTGGCATAGCACTATACTAGAGTATTTTGCAGCTTCAGAAACAGCTGCTGAGAAAATATGGTAACCTATGACATCCTATTTCTGGATAATTCAGAAAAGCAGTCCTGCCATATATTTTGAATCTATACAGAGACACATATTATTCTAACTAAATTCCATGCCCTTGGGTCATACAAATTAGGCCTGTGCAAAGCAGCAAGTATTTGTTTTGGATTCGGATTTGGCTGATTTGAAGGGACAGTGATTTAATTCAGTGATTTGAATCACCGTCCAAATTTGATTCAGCTGATTTAGATCCAGAAATTCAGCACTGATTCAGAGATTTGGCCATAGACTATACAGGCAGTATTCCTCGAGAATGCTGGACACAGCAGCTGGTAAGTCTGCTGTGGTGGGTGGCGGGGAGAGGAAAGGGGGTGGGTGCAGATCAACATCCCCACAGTGAGGGAGGGATTGGGGCTGGGGCTGGGGCTGGGGCTAGGGTTGGGACAAGCTGCCCTGCCAGGGCAGGGGGGCACAGGATTCCTGCCACTGCATGCAACCAGTCCAAGAGCTGCTCTTCCAGCAGCTTTTCTGGCAGCTCTCGCCACCAGTCTGGGAGGGCATGTACCTCTGGATCTGCGTGGGGTGGGCTGGGCTGGGCTGCACTCCAGATGGGTGGTAGAAGGTGCTGGGAGCGGAGGCTATGCCCTCCTGCCACTCACCCAGCTGGGGCAGGGAAATGTGGGACAGTGCTGCTGCACTGCCTCAGACAAGCAGTGAGCAGTGGCAGAAGCTGCTCCAGCCTCCCTGCACCTCCTGGACAAGCCGTGCTTTTACCCTACTCTGCTCTGCCTGGGCAAGCAGTGACAGAGTATAGGGATGGGCGCATACACCCAGATGAGGGCAGGGCTGGTGGCAGGGTAGGCTAAACTGGGATGGGTAGGCTAAACTTGTCCCAAGCTGTCTATTCCAGCTGAGCAGGGAAACATGCTCTCATGCCTCCGACCTTCTGGCCTGGGCCATTGCAGGCATGTAGCTCCATTTCCAGAATCAAAAATGAATCTCTCTTTACTTGCCTATCAGTTCAATCTATGCAGTTTAGATTAACCTGTAAAAATTTAATCCGTTCGGCCCCAGTTTTTTTAAGTTGTCCGTACTTAGCCTATGTGAACATCTCTGCATGCCTTAAAGGCTGCTTTATATAGTAACTTATATTATGCAATTTCCACCTAGATAGCCTTTTTGCAATGAACCATATATTGTGTCCTATCAGCTTCTCTGGGTTGGTGCCTTAGTTTGTATTTATTAATATAAAATTTCAATCAGAAAGTGAGCTTAGAAAAATAATTAATTCCATTCAAACTTAGTGGAAAATATGAAGAATTGAGCATTGAAATTAACTCTTAATCATTGTTTGCCTAAAATTAGCTATGCACAACAGTAGGGCTTCTTTCTTCATCCCAGGTCTGAGACTATCTCTACTCTCTGGTGACAGGTAAGGGCATGTCAGAAATGAAGGTACGTGTTTTAGTGTTGGCAAGGAAATTCCAACAGCAAAGAAGTAGTCATGTAACTAAGAATGGCAACCAGATAAAGATGGAGACAGCAAACAGGGAACTTTCCCAAATGAACTCCACAAATTAAAAGACTCCAGATGTTTTTGGTGCTAGGATAAGAGGAGTCAGTCACTTAAAAGCTAAAAAGGTGGTTCAGGGAAAATACAGAGACAGATCTCATTGCCCAATGCTCAGGCAGTGTTTCATTGGGACTTTGCTGTTTTGTTTTTGTTTTTGTTTTGTTTCCTTCAGGGGAAAAAAGATGCAAGGAAATCACATTTCAATACTTTATAGACTCAGTTAGATTCACATTTCTATTAAGCAGGCAAACAAACAATCAACAAGTATATCACGCTAACTAGGACATTTAGAAGGGCTATTAAACCTTATGTTTTGGGAAGTATCCATTTCATTTGAATGGAATTAGGAAGAAATTCTCCTCACCTCCCATGGGTAAATTAATGAACAATTATGGCTTTTAAACCTTCTTCAGGAGCACCTGGTACTAAATAGTATTGGAAAGAGGATTCTGAGAGGACTCATTTGGTATGGTATTTTCAGTATGAAACTTACATTGGACTATGGTAGTGCAGACCTCACTTCAGGATATTGTAAGAGGTTTCTGCTGTCTTCAGCCATTTCTCTGAAGAACTAGAGGAAAATATACAGACCTGGGATACTTGTAGGGACTAGGAAGATTACTTCTTTCTGGTGTAACACTTTAGAAAGGGCAACTGTAGAAATACCACTGATCTCTCCTATGTATGAATTCTCTCCTCTGAGCTATATTTTTCACAGATAGAGAGAGATACGTTTCCTGAGATCAGTAAACATCTTGTCACCGTAAGACTCACATGATCAAATTGAAAGATGACTTTTTCTCCAATACAGTATGTTTCTTACAGTTTAAGGGATAGTGAATGCAGCTGAAGGAAAAAAATAAAGGTGGTGGGTGGGGGATAGAAAGGAAACCGTAGCATCTTTCTGAAGGAAAGAAACTGCACATTTTGATATTGCTCTCAGTAATATTAAAAGCCAACAAATGACCCAACATGTGCTTTCTATAAATGCTCATCTTAGAAAATGACTCTATAAGCTGCTGCTTCTCTCATTTTCCTTCAGTGCTGTTCCCAGAAGACATTTTCCAGCCTTGACACATTCCTGTCTGTAGAATTAATGATGACCTCTCATTAGGTTTAACTCATCTAGTATTTTACTTGTAATATTTCTTATTGCCCTAAATATTTTAACATTTTAAAATTCTCCATTGACTTCAAGCTGGCCTGAGGCTCATGAACCTGGCAAACTTGGAAGCAATTTGTTTTAAACTAAGCTTTCCTGGCTGCTTGCTTCCAGTATTGATGAGTTCTTTCCAGATATCCACAAGGGTATAAACGTTTTCAGTGATGTATAGAGAATTTTACAGGCAACTTGCATTAACATAAATAGCTGTTAAGAAGCTGAAACTATGCTAGCCCTGTGAATCCTTTCATTCATTTAAAACAAATGCACACAACTAGATATTTACATGGGTGACTATAATAGAAGAGTGATTCTCAAGGACGGCATCACAGTATCCTGGGGTGCCTTGAAATCCTTTCAAGGGTGTGGGAGAGGAGGTGCCATACAACGCTACCACTATTAGATGTGCAAAAATGGTTCACAAGATTAAATCCTGAGTTTTAAAATGGGAATCAACAGCATTGAAAACATTCTGACTTGTTAAGGACTTTCTGTGTTCTTTGCAACAGAATAATTGCTCTATTAGATTTTTGTAGTGAAAAATGAGAGAAAAGTAAGAGGTAGCATTTTCTGAGATGTTCATTGAGTCTGTTCAGGGGTGCCTTGATTCTAAAATGGTTGAGAACCACTGTAATAGAGTCATTTTAATAGAAAAAATAGCTAATGGAGCTGTACAGCACAATTAAGTTCTGTATTTTTATATTCAGATTAAAGATATTGATTTTTACTTTAGATTCATGTCTCTACCTATGATTGAATGAGCAGCAACGTGTTCAGGATGAAGATGGTATAATATGTATTTTAGAGTTGTGTATTTTTTTTCTGTGTTTGGGAAGCACTAAGAATATTTGGGGTGCTTTTGCAACCTAAATAATTAGGAGAGAGACAGACTATTCCAAAGAAAAGCCATAGTACACCGGTATTGAAAAAAATTCCTAACTTGCTAATGCCAAGGAATTACAAAACCAGAAATGTAAAAGTTTGGACAAGGCAGAGAATAACTTTGGAATACATGCAAAGGACATTGCATATGAAAAACGGTGATACTATCTCCAAGGGGACATTATTAATAGCTTTGTGGGGATGCCTGGTATAATTGTGAATGACATTACAGCTTGCAACTTAAAAAAAATCTGAAAGGTGAATCTAGGCTGACTGCAGTGGGAGCTTTGAGACAATGGGACTGTTATACTATGCTAAACACTATGCTAAACATCAGGAAAAGACCCTGAAGAGAGATGTGAAGCTTTTATGTCAAAGTTAAGTTAAAACAAGGCTATTCTATATATACGACATGGAGCTGAGTATTATCAGTTTACTGATGACACCTCACTCCAAATCTCTGTACAGTTTCACCCAGTGGCTTCATTTACATGTTTAAGAGGAGGGTCTGTTACTTCAAGAAACATGTTCTAGAGACTGACTTCAGAATATTGCATCTTAAGACAAATCTTTCTGACCATATTTTGCATTATTCCAACCTCAGGTTCAGGAAAGGCCATATAATAATCTGGGCCTAATTTTTTTGTTTTACAATGTACAGAAATGAGATGTAATATACACTGTATCAGTCTTCTTAATCCTTCAGATCTATTTAATTTCAAACTGTCAGTTCAATCCATGTACAAATAATGTATTCAGATTTCATCACTGATTTTGTTTTGTGTCTCCTGTAGCAATCTGCATTTCTAATTACAGCCTTTTCACTGAACATGGTGATAATGCCAGATAAATTCTATTCTAATCTGCAGGAATATTCTAGTCCCAAATACTTTACACAGAAATGAAAAGAAGTCAGCATTAAAAAGGAAAACCCACTACTGTCAAATTGTGAAGAAAAATATTTCCTCCTTTGGGGATATTTTGTTTTGGAGATGTAACGTTAAAATGTAAAACCATCTTTTTGGTCCCATACAGATCATTTATCTAATAAATTTAACTCTTTGGACTAGACAATCATTTCAAAACATTTTCATAAATTATAAGTGTAGCCATTCTAAAATATACATCAAAGAAAAATTAATAGTAAGAAAAAAACAACACAATTTCATAAAGCTTATTGAGCGTAGATTTTGTCTGCACTGATAAAAGGAAAGCCAAATGAAAGAAAAAGATTTAAGGTAAATCTATAAAACTATCTATAAAATCAGCAATGCTTGGAAAAGATCACATTAAGGTGATCAATATGTAGGCTCTTTAGATTGTGGAGTGATTTAAAAGTTTATTGATTTAAGATATTTTAATCAGGATGCAGGCATAGTTCATGGGTGAATAGCTTACTGTTAACTTAGAGGTGAAATACACTTAAAAATGAGTGTGTACACACAAACACACTGACACACAAACACACACACACATATTAGGGGTGGGTGAAGCAGGCTGTATTCAATTTGGATTTGGCCCGATTCGGGGGACTGTGATTCAATTCACTGATTCAGATCACTGTCCTTATTCGATTCAGTCAAATCCGTATCTGAAGATTTGATTCTGATTCGGAGAATCAGTGATTTGGACATATCAAGTGATGTCTTTGTTTTTTCTGCATACCTTGAGGTACCAGGTGGCTCATGAATGCTGGGATGGTGTGGTAGATGGTGGGTGCAGGAGGTGGGGTGTCCCCCATTCACTCGACAGCTGACCCAGAAGTGGACCAGAAGTACTTCAGGTCCACTTCCAGATCTGCCACTGAGTGAACAGGAGACCCCCTCCTGCACCCACCCAGCTCAGCGATTGGCCATGGGGAGGCCCCAGGTGCCCTCCCAGACCCAGGAGGCACCAGTTGCTGAGCCAGGGGGTGGGGGAGTGGGGTCCCCCACACACTCCATGGTGGACCCAGAAGTGGACCAGTAGTGCTTCTGGTCCACTTCTGGGTCTACTGCTGATCATGTGAGGAACCCCCCACACCCCACGATCCCATGGGATCCTCCATCTGCTTCACCATCTCAGTGTTCATGAGCCACCTGGTACCTTGAGGTGTGTGGAAAAAAAAAAAAGGCTGTGTCTATGTCCTAATTGTCGAATCTCTTTGAATTGAATTGAAGGTTTCTGATTCGATTTGCAGAGATTAATGGGTCTCCTGATTCAACTGGGATTCAGATTTAGTCACTGAACCAGGCAAAATCTCCTCTGAATCAAATCAGTGACCAAAGCTTTTCACAGCCCTAGTATATAAACACACACACAGATTATAACTTGATCCATGCCTACCCTATATATACATCAACATGCACATTATAAAAGTAGAGGGTGGGCTTGGATCGAGCTATAATCTGACTACTCCCAAATTCTGGAGAAATCTTTTCTCATTATTAATCTCCCAGTTTGAGGGATGACAGCCAAGGCTTTAAAGGCAGTCCATCTAACAATCTCTGCTGGAGAAGATATCAGTGAAAGGATTTCTAATTATGCATTATGCAAATGACTCACTAGGCCACTTTGAGACACAAAGCATCAACAGCATTTCTTAAAATATCCATACTGCTGTAGCAGTTCAATGGTTGGTGACTTCTGCCCTTGTTGTTGCTTCTTAATCCTGAGTGTAAGTATTTTTCTTGCTGATCTAAGAGATCTACACCCTCATAATCCTTATGTGCTATTGGTTTCTATTCAAAACCAATTAGTTTATCACACTGTTTATCCTACTCTGAACAAGATAAAATGTTAGTGGTTCTGCAAAATGCTTTTATGGAGAGACTTTGCCTGTGGTGTTCCAGTTCTCCATAAAGCAGCTGCTTAGGCAAGGGCTCCTTGTTCTTTTGTGTGTTGTGACTGACCCAAGAGCTACACCTTCATTACCAATGCATGAATATTGTAACAATGCTCCGTTGTAGCCTCTCAACATTGGATATCTACTCAAACCATCATTCATTCAGAAAGGAATGCAAAGTAATCATTTATCTAAAATATTAATATTACTGTCATATACTGACCATTATCTTGTGTATAGCTGTAGAACCTAAGGGTTGTTGCCTGTTTCTCAAAACTCACTATGCATCCTCTTCTTCATTTTTCTTTTTTCTTGTTTGCTGATCTATTAATTTCAGTTCAGTTTGGTGATTCATTCAATACAAAAAAGAGGTAGAATTATTAGTGGCCACAGCAAAGGCTCAGAGACCTGACTAATATTAACTAGCCTTGTCAGCTTGATAAGTCAATCTGTCTATAGTTTCTCTCTCAATCTTTGTCAGATATTATCTGTTTAGACTCTAAATTCTGAGTAGAAGAAAGTCTTTCTTTTAAGCGTTAGCTTAGGTGACTTCCTATATTATTACACTGCTGTAGTAAGACCAGTGTCTTAGTGGAAGATTAGTATAGCATAGGCTCAGTCAATGATGCCACACCACATTACTGGTATGTTCCATCCCTCCTTCCCTTCTTCTAATGTGGGAGGATGGTTTCCAGTAAAGAAAATATAGGGCTATTTATCAGTTTAATGATAATAAAGATTTATCTTACATTGGATCTACAGTAACTGCTCTGGGCTCATTTTACATTGCATATATTTTTTGAAGTGGAGGGACCATAGAATCTAAAGCTAGTAGATAATTTTACAGCATTGCAAACATTTGTAGTCAAAAGTTGACAAAAAGAGGATAGAAAGTCACACTCACAAAACATTGATAAATTACAAAAATGCCCAATTTGCATGAACCATCTTGTGCCAGAGATACATCCACATTATGTGCAGATCCCCTTTCTTAAAACTTGACACTTTTGGTTTATATGGTTTTCCATTCAGCATGCTCTTTTGAAGATAAGAACCCCACAGAAATTCCTTACTTACATTTATTTTGGAATACTCCTTGCTTTCTGATCAGATGCATGTGATCCGATTTATCTCTGAAGACTCAAAATTTAAACCGAGATTTGAGTTGGTGCTGAGCTCATGTGTATATTTTGTTAAGTTCATCAGAGTTATGAATGAAGACTGAACAGCACAGAAAAATGCCTTGGCCTAAACTTAAATTACAAAATAACTATATTTCAGACAAATTTCATATTTTAGTCACAATCTTTACAAAATCTACTCAATAGAAAGAGTAGCAACATTTTTCTTTTATCTAACATATAAATCTAACCAAATCAGTTTTGTAGATCATGCTACAGGTCATTAAAAAAATTAATGAAGTTTTAACAATCATTGATTCACAGACCAACTGTAGTAGTAATTCATGTATAGCTTTTGCCAAAACAATATAATACAATGAACAACAAAAATCATATATAATATAATAACATAATTTATATGATTTATAATATTTTTATAAAAAGATACAAGAAAATTATACATTCTACCAGTTTACAATACATTGAAATAAAACAGTATAAGATGACATATGAAGCAGTGGGCAATAAAACCTAATAGGAAATCTATTTAATTTTGGCCCTTATTCTTTGTGCAAGTAGTGTAAATACACCAAAGGACAAGCTCCAAATTGTTAGAAAGAAGATAGTTTTTTTTTTTTCCCATTAATGGCAAGTTCCATTTTCCTCTCATTTCATTAAAGAGCAAACAAGACCACAGATAGTGATTTAACTTATCAATCCCATTCTTTTACAAGAACATATTTTGTTCAGGCATGGGGTCACTTGCCTATGACAACTGCAGATTTTATTCTACTAATCTCGTATTAAATTGAGTGAATCCAGAGTGCTTACACAAGTTATATTTTTTTGCACAATCAGGCCCCTGAAAGCACTCTACAGTTGTAATAACATTCATGCATGGCTACAGAGCACTTAAAAATGGCCAATCACATGAAAAATTAACTGGTCAAATGAGGTATTAGACAAAAGTGCTCTAAAGCAGGGTGCCTTACTGTTGTGTTCCCTCCAGGGGTAATTTTTGGGGCTTTGTAGGGCTGTCAGAAGGGGAAGGAGAGGAAGGGGCAGGGAGGCCAGAACCCCCTCCCCCGCACAGCTGGAATATTTAGTGGACCAGGCCTGTGAGATGAGGGCTCACCCTGCTCTGGCCAGGCTTCTTGACAGCAGCAGACACTGCAACTGCAGCTATAGCTGCCAGCTATTTTGCCTAATCAGAGCTTGGAGTGGGGCAGGGTAGAACAGACTCCCCTCACCTCATAGGCCTGGCCCAGCTCCCCTCCCAGTCCCCCAGCTGGAGTAGCTTGGGGGGCCCACAAGGCAAGGACAGACTGCTCCACCCTGTTCCTCCAACTCTAGCTCTGGCCAAGCAAAGCAGCTGGCAGCTCTGTGCTGATCCCTCTCCCTTCCCCTCCCCTCCCTTGATCTTGGGTAGGTGGGATGGATCAGGAGAGGGGCAATTTGGCAGCTTCCTCAGAGGCTGCTGGAGCAGCCCCACCTATGGCCAGAGCTGGTGCAGGCAGGTTTAATCTCCCCCCACCCAACAGGTGAATGTCTAGTGGGTCAGGGAGAGGGGATGTAACTCTTGGCACTTTGTATTATACAAAGCATAATGAGTTGGAGCAAGGACCCTAAATGCCCGTAGGCACTCCTAGTTGTTTGTAGTTTTGCACCACAGACATATTATTTCTAGTTCAAAGGACTGCTTTATTAATCTAAAAAAGGGAAGTTTGAAACTGTCTTATTACCAGCCTAATTGTCTGCATATTTAGGCCTTTAATTCTCAAATTTATGTCTTTTTAAAACATAGGGCAAATATTGGGTAAGTGACTGTCAGTACATTTCCCAGGCCATTTGTCTGGAGGAAAAAATAGATATTATTTAGCTATCCAAACAAAGGCGGGGTTTTGGCAAAGGAGAGGCACCTAAAATGTGCACTTTAAAATATCTGGTAGGTGCAAAAGATATAATTTTCTTCCAATAGTTTACAGTTCTTAATTGAGCTAAGGTGCTCACATTAATCAGTCTAGTTTCAGAGTGGATGAGCCCCCGTATCTTAGAATTCAGTGGAGATAAAACAAACCCTCTGTAAAAACTTATTTCCTAGGGTAGCATTCTCTTTCAGTATTCTTGTCTTCCTCTTCACTGCCTTCCCATTTCCTTGTTAGTTGTTTCTTCTAAGACTTCAGAATCAACAGAAGAAATCCTTTTTTTTATCCATCTGTAGGATTACTCTATCCCTTCAACTACATTATCTTTTCTGCCCTTTGCACTTTTCCCTATTCACAGTCCCCCTAAACTGGGATGAAAAAAATCTTGCGGAGATTGTAGAACTCTTAAAGGGCTCACAATGACAATCTGTGTTGTTAGGCAAATGTAGTGCTGAAGAAATCGTGCAATTCCTGTCTCCCAATGTTTTTTTTCTCCTCCCCCGACGAAATACGGCCTCTAGTGTGGCGTTGAAGAGCTTCGGCGAGATTGTGTCACCTTGGCGGACGCTTCTGTCAATGGGGATTTTAACTGGTTTGTAGAAGAGCCGGATCGATGTCGTGCAGTTGGTGTTGGTGTTATGGAGTGTTCGGATGTTCTGTTGGAACATCCCAAAGAAATGTTTTGTACCCATCTCTCCATAAACGCAACAATCTCTTTCAGATATGAAAATAACCTCTTTTAAACTGGCAGGTCAGATCTAGATTCAGCATTCTAAAACCTTAGAAATGGCACGTATCATAAGCTTTAGCTCTGCTACTAAGGTTTATGCTAGAGGGAAAGCTGCAGGCAAAAGCAGAGAAAAAAATCAAGTGGCCTAAAATGATATCAGTGCTCAAAACCATACTTACTGTGGCAATCATCTTTTAGCTCTTATAATGTTCTGAAGGATAGTTACTTTCCTAATACTTTCTCTGTGGGAGATGTATTTAGCTGCGTTGGCAGTTCGTTAGACTGAAGCAGGTTTAAGTATGACAGCTGCCTATTTGAAAGATTGAAGTCTATTGCATCATATGATATCTTTCCATTTAGTTCTAAATTGAGCTTTTTGACGGGAAATTATTTTTCATGTTCACAATTAATAACTTTATGATACTAAATTTTATCCTTTATAAAGTCATTGCTGATGCATCTAATGCTGCATCTTTTGCTCACATGCACAGTCCTTGTAGTCAAGTAAGTAGTAAGTCTTATCAATTTAAATTGGAAATGCATGTGATATAAGACTCCTTACATGTGTAAGAGTGCCAAGATAAATGGCTTTGATATAGAAAATGCATAATTTCAGTGGCACTAATTAGACAAGTGTGACCCATGAGAATAAAGGTTTGCAGACTAAATTCCTAAAATTAACACATTCCCAGTAGTATTTGGATATGTGAACATATAAAAAAATAAACATTATTTCAGAAATTCATAAGAGCTATACATGTGTATATTATTGCACATGAAGATCTCTTATATAAAAGGCAAGTATTATTTAGGGTGATATCTTTTATTGAACCAACTATGTATCTGGGATGGAATTAGACAATATTTCAGAAACAAGGCGTTCTTCATCAGATCTGAGCAGTGAGGGTCAACACAGCTTAGTAAAAAAAAATAGTTGTAAGAGGAGAGATATAAAATCATAGGGGAAATAAACAATTAGCAGAAAAAAGGAAGCTGATTACTGGGATCAAGTCCTATCAAAAGAGAGGAGGGTCTTCTCACCTTTCATGTGTGGGGATAATTCAAGAATCAGGTTGGTTAGAATTAGACATGAAACTAATATCAGTACTAAGTCTTTGATTCTTAGCATCCAGGCAACTTATACATTTTTGTTCCTAGTTTGCCTCCTAAACATGTTAGGTAGATTTCTCTTGAGCATGAGGATAGTGAGGTCAGAGAAGGTACATCTGTTCTACACGAAACATGCTTCTAATAGTGTATGTGTGTTTCTGTCCTTTATATTTTCTCAGTGGGAGTTCATTGTGGTGTGTAGTTGTTATTTAGTTTCATCCTCGTAGTTTCCATGAGTGCTTTTGGTGCAATGGATCAGACATAATGGAACTACGGATTTGATGGTTTCATTATTCGGGGTGTTGATTGTAGTAGCAGTGGAGTGCTAACGAGTTAAAAATTTCTTGATAAGGCAAGACTGTATCCCACTTGATGTCTGTTGGGCAGCCAGGAGTTTGCTTCTGATGATGAGTTTGGCAAAGTTAGGAGGTTGTTTGTAAGCCACAATGATTTCTTTTACTATGCTGAGTTGGCTATAGGGGCAGATACCATGTGATAAGTGCAGCTGGCTGGAAACAGGGAAGGAGGAAAACAGTTTCAAGCAGTAGGAGAACAGGTTAGGGATTATCTAGAGAAGCTAGATGCTTTCAAGTTGGCAGGGTCAGATGGGATGCACTCTAAAATGTGGAAGTAATTGCAGACATTGGCTACCCTATCTGAGAACTCATGGGGGTCAGGTGAGGTCCTGAGTAACTGGAAAAGGGCAAGCATAGCACCTATCTTTAAGAAAGGAAAGAAGGGTTGTCCAAAGAACCACAGACCATTCATTCATCTGACCTCCATACCCGGAAAGATCATGGAGTAGATCCTCAAGGAATCCATTATGAAGTACACAGAGGAGAACAAATTGATCAAGAACAGCCACAAGAGATTCAAGAGCAAGTCATAGCTGACCAATCTGATTTGCTTTTATAAAAAGGTAATGGGCTTTATGGATGGGGTAAAGCAGTGGATGTGATATACCTTGACTTTAACAAGGTTTTTGACACTGTTCACAATATTCCATTTACAAGCTAAAGACTAGATGAAAGTACTAGAAGGTAGAGATATATGTTTATAAATAAGAGTTTATATAATTATTGCACTCACCAAGTCATTAACGGTTCAATTTTTAGTTGGATATCAAATGGGGTTCCCCAGAGGTCTGCCCTGACTCCAATATTGTTTAATATTGTTATTAATCATTTGGATGACAGGACTGAGTGCACATTTCTGTGGATGACACCAGGTTTGGTGGTGTTGCAGATACTCTGGAATGTAGGTCTAAAATATAGAATGACCTGAAAAGGCTGGAGAAATGGTCCACAACCCATCAAATGAGATTAAATAAGAAAAAAAGTGAAATGTTACACTTGGGATAGAATAATTACACGGATAACTATACACTGGAGAATGACTGTCTAGGCTGCAGTACTGCAGCGAAGAACCCAGGGGTTACAGTGAACCATAAGATGAATATAAATCAACAGTGTGGTCTTGATGCAAACAAAGCCAAAAGAATACTTGGTTATATTAACAGGAGTGTAAGTTGCAACTCAAGGGAAATGACTGTTCCACTCTATTCAACACTGGTGGCATCTCACCTGGAGTACTGTGTCCAGTTTTGGGGCCTGTACTTCAAGAAGGATTTGGACAGTTTAGAAAAATCCCAGCACAGAGTAACAAAAATGATTAGCATTCTGAGGAGCAAGATTTATGACAAAAGGCTGAAAGAGCTAGGGTTATAATCTGAAGAAGAAACAACTGTGGGTGGATTTAAGACTGTTATCAAAATACTTGAAGAGCAATTAGAATGAATATTGGCTTTTCTCTGTGGCTATAGGAAATGGAAATAGGAGCAGTGGCCTCAAGCTTCAGCTTGGTGAAGGAAAGAAGTGAAGTTTCTGACTAGGAGGGTGTTCAAGGATTGGAACAGGCTATCTAGAGAAATTGTGGAATTTCCATCCTTAGAATTTTTAAAGAGCAGTTTGTACAGACACTTAGCTTGGCTGGTTTTAGTCAGAAATAATCTTGTCTTGAGCAGAAGTCTGTATTAGACAACAGTGAGAGGTCCCTTCCAGTCTTACTTTTCTATGATCCGATGATCTTTCTGTTTTTTCCTATAGTTCTTTGGGACTGGCTGCTGGGGTGTGCGAAGCAGGCTGTATTCAATTTGGATTTGTCTCACTTTGAGGGACAGTGATTTGATTAGTTGATTCGGACCAGTGTCTTGATTCGATTTGGCTGAATCGAAATCTGAAGATTCAATGTTGATTCAGAGAATCAGTGATTCGACCATAGACACAGGTTTAATTTTTTTTTTTTTACATACCTTGAGGTATCAGGCATCACTTTTAAACACTGAGATTGTGGGGTGGATGGAGCATCCCACAAGAGCAAGCACCCCCACCATGTTCGGCGGTGGACCTGGAAGTGGATCAGAAGAATGTCCTGTACGCTTCCGGATTTGCCACCAAGTGCACAGGGGATGCCCCTACACTCCCCTGACTCAGTGATCAGCCACAAGGGGACCCTAGGTGTCCCCTGCAGACCCAGGAGAAACCAGTCAGTCAGCCAGCAGGCATGGGGGGGGGTCCCCAACATGCTCTGTGGTGGACCCAGAAGTGGACCAAAAGTGCTTCTGGTTCACTTTCAGGTCCACTACTGAGCAAGCTGGGAACCCCCCCCATGCTTCCATAGGATGCTCCATCTGCCCCACAATCTCAACATTCGTGTGCCACATGGTACTTTGAGGTAGGTAGAAGAAACATTTAAAGCTGTGTCTATGTCCAAATCATCAATCTCTCTGAATCAATTTGGAGAGATTAAAGGGTCTCCTGATTTTGATTCAGATTTGGAGATATGGCTGCCAAATGGGGCCGAATCTATGCCAAATTGAATCAGGGACCAAAACTTTGCACAGCACTACTGGCTATATAGTTTTAGAGACCAGGTGTATAGATCATCAATTAAACATAAAGCATAACTTTGCTAAAATCAAATTTTTGTGAACAGTGCCAAGGATAGTTTTCCACAGCTAAAGACATGACTATAGTGGAGTTGTTTTTTTTTCTTTTTTAAAAATAAAAAAAAAAAGTATCAAAATGTTATCAACAAAATGGCGACGATCATTAGAATGACCCTCCTTTCTTGAAGTAATCCAAAGAATACCTTCATCGATACATTTTTTCACCTAATAGGTACATGTTCAAAGAAGCACAGCAGGTCTCTGAATATTCATTACAGTGTATCAGGACATGACTTATTTGCCCCCTTTAAGTAATGAAGAATACTTAAAATAGGGATGACCTACCATTTTACAGCTTCAGTGTGAGATTAGCATATCATTTTACAACTTCTTTGATATGCTAAAGCATTGAATATAGCTCTTAAACTGACTAGTTGCATGTTATAATATAATCTTGTGCAGCTGTTCATTGAAGTATGAATTCATGAATGAAATTGTGGCAATAAAAATAGGGATTTCAGCAAGCAATAATTGTGAGTCATCTTTTCTCTTACTATAGTTATATACATCAGTGGTGAAGCATAGCATTTTTTAAATCAGACATGCAGAATTTTACATTACTATTGAGGCCACTAAAATCAGGAGAATAAGCATAAAAACAGACCATTAAGAAAAGTTTCCAGCTAGTTAGTAAATTAGAGGATATGTTAGTAGCACTATGGGTTTTAGTTATAAAAGTAACCTTCCTGTCATCTGATTTTACTGACAAAACCAAAGTCTTCCTTTGAATTAGGAAGGGTAATAATACTGACAGTCTTATATAAGAGTATTTAAGCTATAGACAGACATTAACTTTCTATCATTGTCAACAAGTTAGGCTGAAAGAAGGGGTTTCTGGTCCATTTTCAAATGGGGACCTTTGTAAAGCACACATGATAGCCATTATACTATAGAAATTGAAGGTACTATTGAAAATAAGATCATTCATTAGGAACTAATATATGCTTGAACTCATCCACATTCTTCAAAAGTTAGCTCTGGTCTTCTACAAGCAATAAATGTCATGGCCAAAGCAAAGGGCCTTAGCACCTTTCTTGAAGCTGAGGCAACATTGGTGCCCTGCAGGGTGGTAGCATGACTGGGACATTCAAGTGTGCTTGGAGCAGAGACCAGCTGCTGCAGTTCATAAAGAACATGACTAAGACAAAGGGACACAGTGCTTTTTCCTGAAGTGGGGCCAGCACTGGAGTCCTCCTCCATTGCTGAGTTTCCAAGGGTTAATGAGTCAGGTGAATCATAGTGCCAGCATCTCCTGCATAGCAAGAGACACCTCCTGCTTTTAGCACGTCATCTCCTGCTGTAGACTCTCCTGCACCGAACTAGTTGGCAAAACAGAGACTGCATGGCCACAGTCATTGTCATGTCCATATGGCTGTGCATGATGCTGTGCACCAGCCCACACAGGAGCTGAATGAGGTCTGTGAAGGAGTAGTGGCAGGCTTTGACTCTAAGTATGACATACACAGGAACTATTGCTCTGAATTTAGAAAACATCCCAGGTCTTCTCTGCATTCATTACCCTGAACTCTTGTCTACATGACTTCACTAAGTAGTTTAATTTGCCAAATGTTTACTTAATTTGTGTCCTTTGGAAATAAGACTGAACTATTAGGGCTGTGTGAAGCTTCAGTCCCTGATTCAATTCTGCCTGATTTGACAGCTGAATCTCCAAATCTAAATCAAATCAGAAGGGCCTCTAATCTCTCTGAATTGAATCAGAACCCTCCAAATCAATTCAGAGAGATTTGGAAAGGTTTGGAGATTAGGATATAGAAACAGCTTTAAATGTTTTTTGTACATAATGCATGGTACCAGGCAGCTTGTGAATGATGTGATGGTGGGGCAGATGGAGCATCGCATAGGAGCTTGAGGGAGGGGGAGTCCCCTGCACAGTCGGCAGCAGATCCAGAAGTGGACCAGAATCTTTTCTGGTCCACTTCTGGGTCCACCAGGGAGAGGGTTGGGGATCCCCACTGCCATGCCTCCCCGGCTCGGCAACTGGTACCTCCTTGGTCGGAGGGTGGGGGTGGCACCAGAAGTCCTCCCACAGCTGATTGCCGAGCAGTAATTCACTGTGAGGCTGTAAGTGAAATTCACATGCCATTTTGTCAGTGGAAACTGTGAAAACATGTGTTGTGGCTCTGCATGCTGAGCACAAGGGGGAGTCCCTGGCAGAAATCATGTTCTGCGTAGGCAGCCAATCAATTTTTCTCTGTGCTTAGCTGTCCTCAGGAGCCTCCACAGATGGGATCCCCTTCAGAGCATGTTGGGATGCAGAGTGTCAGCAATACAGGATCTTGCTATGCTTTGTGGTGTTTTGGATGACTAGGCATGCAGACACTTGCACGTGTATTCCTCTCCAAGATTTTGTAGTAAATTTTCCCAGAAATGTTTCAAATGAATGCCTATCCCATACCTTGTTTTTCAATTTTCAATGAGTCATGCATGAAAATCTAGTATTGTAGGATTCAATTTGAATGGGACACTAAATTTGCATTTCATTTAAACTAGAGAAGCAATATCACCATTTAAATATAACTAGTGTTAGTTGAGATTCCACCATAAAGTATTCTGAATCAGTACCCATATTATTTTGGGGACAGACCTTCAACCTTCACTTGATGTGAAATGGAATAGGGTCACTGAAGTCTTCTTAAGATAAGTCATTCACTTTCTTTGTTAACTAATAAATATTCCCATGTGAAAAAAAATTATGCATGGTTTCAAACTGTACCTTTAAAGGAAAGAAGAAAGGTAGGAGTGGAGGAACACTTAGTTTACTTAGTATATTATATGACAATTTATTTTTAGTTATTTCTGGTGTTTTGGAGTTGGTCAGGTTTTCTTCTTTGTTGTCTGGGTCTTTCTGACAGTGGTAGGATACAGAGAAGCCCACTAAAATAGGGGAAAATATTGTAAAAAGACAGAAATTGAAAGGAAAATTAAATTAAAATTAGTAGATATTGAAAGTCAATTTAGCTATTTTTAATTTAAAGAAACAATTTAAAATTAATTGCATCACTTTAAATAATACACAATGTCTTATTTATATCATTAAGTTATAGAAACAGGTACTTTATTTGAAATCTGTGATCCCTATGTAACTGTCTTCAATATAAGTATAAATACCAATTTTAATAAGCACCTACTTAAGTATTCCTGTTCGATTAAAAAAACCCTAAACAACCAAAAAACCTCATCAATGGGCAACATTTCCTCTAAAAGTATTATAGGGTTGTGGAAAAAATAAAACATTCTCCCCATTTTATGGGTTAATTAGAGACAACAGAAGAAGGCAAGAGACAGGACATCTAACTGGGGCCCTCAGGGCATTTATGTACAGTACCTTTGCCTCTGTGTTGTTCCTTCTTCCACTTTCCTCAAAACAAAAAGGACTGGCTGAATAACAAGACATTGTTACTCTACCATGGACACACACTTTCCCTCCAGTCTAGAAGCCATAAAAGGCAAAATTGCAAAGAGCATTACCATCTTTTTATGCCTTAATTTGCTGCCCAGCATGAGGTTTTCTATACAAAATATACCTCACAGTTTGGCTGGTTACTAAACTGTTCCTCCCAAAATCATATTTTGAAATGTGCTTAGCTGACACTTGTTATTAAGTGTAAAATTTTAATTTGAGTTAGCAAATGGTATGTACAGAGGAACAGGTTTGTGTTGCATAGGCCTTATGCTGATAGCATACCGTCAAATATTTTAAAGGATTTATTACGGCTTTACATCTGCAATTAGGAGTAAATTTAGGAGTAAAATTTAGCAGCAAAATAATCTCTACACCTTTATATCTGCAAATCTAAGGATTTAATACTCTACCATTCAATAAATAAATAAAGTATTTGCTGCCTCAGGCATCATGGAATCAAAAAGAGCCATTTACCTCTCACAAGAAGGGAAACAGCTTACAGTTCTTGCAAATTCTTTCAGGAACAGGTTTTTTGTCATTCAACAGTCAGCCACTTAATAATTTCAATGTCACCAGCATCTCTCTGGGGTGATTGCCAGAAGGCTCAACTCTACCAAGTAAATTATATGACACTGTATATCAGGTGGTAGAACTGGAGTTTCTGGTTCACTTTCTCTTTACCCTTTAATTGTGTAAGTGTCTTACAAGATTGCATAAGAGGAAATTCCCTTTTCTTTGGGGACAATTCTATTCTGGGCATGAGAGCCTATCTTGTGGAGCAGTCTTAATAGATCAATACTGATCTGACATTAACTCTTTCAAGGTTTAATGCATAGGCAGATGTTATTCATACCTGACATGTCTGATATTCATACAGTTATACATTTTCCATCTCTCTTAGCCCAGGAATAGTTACTATGCTGTGTTGCTAGTCTCATTTTTTTATAGTCACATTCCTTTCACTATCTCACTTTCCTTTTATTTGTGGCATTGAATTTCAATATGTGAACAAGAATCTACTAGCTGAAACCTTTAGAACATTTTTCAAAGTGATATGTGGGGCTGGTAGTTTATATGTTGTGTAGTTAAACCTTGTACATTGCTTTGAAAATATTATCCCACCGCCTCTATGTTTATTATAGTTTTATTTGGGTCTTTCTACCTTAAATGTATTATTCCCTAATATCTTCTTGTAAATTTGTATTTATTTATTTGTCTTTCCTGCATAGGCCAGATGGATGTAGAAGCAGTCCAATCTCTAGAAGCCCATTTCTTCTTTAAGCCTATCCATTAACAAGTTAAAAGCACTTTTAGAATCCATATTAATTATTTCTCTGCCCATCAAGCCACTTAACTTTACTTGCTGCAGAAAGAACATGGAACATAGCCTCATGTTGTCATATGGTAGAGTTGTAAAATGTGTTACTTGAGGGACTGCAAATATTTAAATAAGTTCAAGTTTCAGGATTCTCTTATTCCTTTAAAGAAAAAAAAATCAATACATTTCTACATGCCAGTTCCTTATGGTTAGTATATTTAACAAAAAACTCATTCATTCATCCCCTATATTTTATCTTAAGGTTTTTGTTAAATATAAACTGGGAACAATAATTTGTTGTTTCTCTTTCTTATTTCTCTTTGATTTTAACACTTTTGCAAGGAAGCCCAGCTTTATTATGAAGAAGGATGAACTTGTGACAATGTGAAAGCTCAAAAAGTAATCAATGAGCTGCGAAATCAGGATTGTGGCTGCTGAGAAGTGTACGAGGGAGAACATGAATTCCACAATGCAAAACCTATGAGCCTGACAACTTTATGTGCATCCTTTTGGCAGTTGTATTGCCTTTTCTATTTGTTGCACCAGAATGAACTTGCTATCTGAACCAAAATTAGTATCAAAACTAAAGAGAGTTCTTTCTTTCTCTTTACTAACTTTCTTGCCTGTCTTCTATTGAAAAGAGAGGAAAAAAAGATGATGGTGCGTTTAAGGTATCGGTCTGGTACTCAGGAGAATTGGATTCATTTCTTGCTTCAACCACAAACTTCATATCACATTTTGTACATGTCCTTTATTTTTTCTGTGCTTCAGTTCCCCATCTACAAAATGAGGAAAATAAAGTAATATTTCCTTTCTTTCACCACCTAACCCTTTTGTTTGTTTTAGCTTTCAATGTTGCAGATTTCTAAGGGATGAGTTGAACCCAAGATGGGGAACTTTGTTTTATATTGTCTATGTGATGAAAACTGTATGATTCATTGAAAAATCCAGATAAAAAAGTGAGCAGGTAAAAAAAAGTATGCCATGAATCAAAATGGTATGCTTTAGAGAACACACAGCTCTACAACAGAGATCTAATTATACAAAGGAAACATTTAGTTTAATATTGGGTAGGGTGGGGAGGAATTTCTTGAAAAGATGTGACTTTTAGAAAGTCCACCTAAGGGAATGTGAACAGCCTAGAGGCTTGACTCATTTAAACTTGAGTTGGACATAATGCTAGAGAGTATAATTCAGAGAATAGCCCTGTATTAGCAAAGGAATTGACTAAATGATTCAAATCTCTTCTATTTATAACTTCTTTGATTTATCACTACATGAAACTCAGATTTTCAGACAAGTAAAAGTAAATGCTGATGGCAATATGAGGTAACATTGATGTGTGGGTGTGTAAAAGTTTCCAAATGACAGTTTAAGGGCACATATCATTGCAAATGCAGATCACTGCTTTTGTAAAATGTGGGTTTTGTAAACTAATGTTCATGTCAGATTTATGTGAATGCATAAGCTGACAGTTTACATAATGTGATTTAGAATGTGAACTGGTTAAAATCCTTATCATATGCATTTAAACAGCATTTACAAATGAAAAGAAATAAATATCCATTAATTAAATGCAAGTCATCACACATTTGATAAAATGTATTTTTCATGTGGTGTATGGAATTGAGTCAGTGGTGACACCTGCTGTGTAATTTTGGGTGCTTTCTCACACAAACAAATGTCAAGAACCAGATCTAGTCTGGTCAGTTAAATATTTTTTTCACCTAGGTACTGCAACACATCAGGAGATCCATTCAGGAAAAACAGGGCTACTCAACAAAGATCCCTATTTGATCAATGTTAAGACTTTGCTGCCCCTTTAAGAGTGTTTCAGAAATTGGTACTGGGGCTTTCAATGCAAATAATACCTCCAACTAATTAATTTAATGACCTGGACATCCCTAATTGTAGCCAATAGAAAATGCTAAGCACAGAGGTGCTTCTGAACATCTGCCCCTCTCTAGAGATTAAACATCCAACTGCAGGGATTTCTTTAGGCACCATGTTCATTTGAGACGTAGACTGTTAAATCCCTCTTTTAAAGATAGGCAAGGGTATCGGTGCATAATGCCTAATAGTTAGAATTTGTGCCCAGAATTTGTGCCCAGGGACCTGGATTCTAGATGTCCTTTAAACCTGAGGATTTCAAACCCATACTTCTTGTTTTCTGGGAGAATTGCTTAACCATCACACTAAAATAGCATAGAAAGGGGTAGTCAAAATAGGAGATTCTTTGAGACAGAGAGACAGCAAGCACAAAGAAGTATAACTCTCTGTATAGCTCAAGGATATGGGTATTTCTGTGGGAACCAGGAATCTCTGAGTTCCAGGCTTACTTTTATTTTTATTTAATGTATAATTATTTAATGCATTATTTTTGTTTAAGTTATTATTTTTATTATTTATTTATGAATTGTATTATTTATTTATTACTGTATTATTTTTATTATTTTTTTCTTTAATGTATTATTAATCACTCAATGAATCAATCAATACTCGATCAATCAATTAGTTGATCAATTATATGAATGTCTAATGTGAAATACTTAAATAGCCCATGTCCTTGAGACTGAGAGCAGGAACCAGGATGAAAATACAAACTACTAGGCTACTATGCAATGGATGAGTGTAGCATTACCATTGATTACATTTTTTGAGTGACAATGACTGTGGTTGCTTAGGACTGTACTCAGTGCTCTTGGTATGAATGTTTGTATGCACTGAGGGTGCCTAATAGATTGGGTGCCTCTGGGAACTTAAGTGCTGTTTAGATGCCTTTCTAGCAGCACTGTAGTTTCCCCTTTTATATAAAACCCTTTCTTTCCAGTATGTCCAGAAAGACTTGCACATTAAGACAATTTAAGTGTAGCTGAATCTACATTTTTGTCAGTGATGGAATTAATTAAACTACTATTAAATAATCAATGTTCTCTATCGACTGATACTACCTAGTTTGCTCTCCATGCAGTGTTTTATGAAGTGAAGAGCAAACTTTCTATATAATAGCCTTCAGAATACAGACTTTCCACTATCAAACATTTTCTACAAATAAAGCAAATTTGTTAATATCTGACCTTGAATGTTCATGAAGAAGAGCAAGGAGATAGACCAAACTTATCAAATTAAAGAGATGCATACCAATATGGCTAGATACCTAAATGAGTTAGACACAGAAGTATGTCCTAAATGTATAGGTTATTTTGTGGCTTAAAAAGATTTATGATGTCTACATATTAGAAATGACTCTTTTTCTTTGTCACTTATGAATCTGCATTGCTTGATTATGGTAAAATATTTAAGAAAATACAATATCTTTTCTAAGGACAGGTGAATTAGAGTAAGTTGAAGCTATCTTGATGTTTTGACTATGAGCAACATACTATCAGGACTTAACCACTTTGTTAGTTAGATGTTAGGAAAATGGTTGAGTACTGGAACAATGGAATATTTTCTCAAGATCTTTAAGTTACCTGTGACTTCTTTTTCTAGTTTCTTACTTTTCCTGGCATTAAGGGGCATTGAGAGAGCTCGAAATGTCCCTATCAATGTAATTTCTTCTCATATTCTACCCTACAAGCTCCATTATCCATCTCTTGATTTGTCCAAGTGAGAAATTATTTCATTCATAAGGTATTTTGATATTTCTGCTGCTAGGGCCTACATTGTCACTTGGTTTATAAATGGGTGTGTGGAGTTATGGAAAGTACAACATGCTACTATGCATCGTGCTAAACAAAGAGCACAGTATGGTGACCGCAAGATTCTGAAGTGGAACAGTCAGATCTGGCAAATTCCATTTATGATACAATTTACTGTTAGTTCTGTCAAGCTCTGTTCTACCTGAGGGCCTTACGTTCCATGGTTCAGTTGTAAAAATAAGAAAACAGAGATGTGTTGTCAAGATATTATTTCAATTTTAATTTTCTTAAACTTCTTTTCTACAGATACTTTACTTTCTCTTAGTAAAGCATTTGACAGTAAATTGTGCTCATTTTTAAGTGAGAAATGAATCTAAAATGGTTTGATAGCAAAGCTTTCACAGAATGAAGATTTGCTTAAATCTTGTAAAGAAAAGATATTGATAAAAGTAATACATTAGGTGGGCAGAAGGGTGTTTTGTTACAGGGGATAGATGCAATGTAACATATTCATTAATGTGTTTGAGAAGGAGGGCCCTAATTACTATACAGTAATAAAATAAGATTTTAAAAAAGAAGACTGGAAAAATTATAGAATCATAGAGAGGTAGGGCTGAATGGGACCTCCAAAGGTAATCTAGTTCAACCCCCTACCTGAGGCAGGTTCATCCCTATCCAAACTATGTCATACAAACTGTAATTTAAACTCTACCTAAGAATACTGTTAATTCTGACCCAACATAAACCAAACATCCTAACCTGCCACAGGAAAAGCAGGGGAACCATGGCACCCAATGTCCAGCTTCTATAAAATGTAGTCAATATATGCTCAAGGAATCCTGGGTAGAGGGCCATCTCCTCCCTGTGCCTCCTCCCTGCCCCTCACCCCACTACAGAGGAAAGCAAAACCCCACACTGTCCATACTAATCTGACTGTGGGGTAAAATTCCTTCCTGACAGTAGGTCTGACCCTGAACAAAGGACCAGAAGCCTCTCTTTAGGCAGAAGCCTCGGGCTTTGTTTCCAGAAGGAGCATTGATACACCCCAGTCAAAGTCTCCAGTCTTGGTTGTAGCCAACACCCAATGCCTCTGGTAAGGCTTAAAGAAAATCCAGACATTTGTAGCAGAAATTTGGGGCAAGGGTGGTGGGGGCAATCAGCAAAGTCCAGAAGCATGGAAATACCCACGGTAGAACATAGGTATAGGCTGTCCAGTCTCTTCTTGAACACCTTCAGTGATCGAGAGTTCACTGCTTCCCTAAGCAGTCTATTCTACTGATCCACTATTCTAACAGTGAAGAAGTTTTTCAGGAAATCAAATTTAAACTTGTGTTGCTACAAACTGAACCAATTGGTCCACATCCTCTTCTCTTCAGCAAGAGAGAAAAGATGCTTTTCTTCTTTTTTGTGGTAGCCCTTCATGTATTTGAAGACTGCTAGTATGTCCACTCTTAAGCCCCTTTTCTGCAAGCTGAATGGGCCTGGCTCCTTTAGCTTCTCCTTGTATGACTTGCCTTCCAAGCCCTTGCTCATCTTTTTTGCACTCCTCTTGATCCTCTCTAACTTCTCCACACCCTTTTGAAAATGTGGAACTGAAAGCTGCACACAGTATTCCAAATAAGGGCTAACCAGTGCCAAGCAGAGATGCACTATCAACTCCAGTGTCTTGTACTGAATGCTTGTATTGATGCAGCCCAAAACTGTATTCACTTTTTGTGCAGCTGCATCACACTGCAGACTCAATATGAGTCTGTGGTTTACTAAGACTCCCAAATCCTTTTTCATAGTCTTGCCATCCAACCATTTTGTATTTGTGTATTTGATTATTCCTCCCCCCATGTAGCACCTTGCATTTGTCCACATTGGACTTCACTCTGTTAGCTCTAGCCCAACTTTCCAATCTCTCAAATCTTTCTGAACTGTGCTTACATCCTTCAATGTATTTGTAACCCTCCCCAGTTCTATGTAATCTGCAAACTCACTCAAGAAGCTCTCTGTGCCAGCATCCAAATTGTTAATATATATGTTGAAAAGCATGGCCTAGGACAGACCTCTGGGACTCCACTTGAAAGCTCCTGCCATTTTGACATCAAGCCATTAATAATTGCCTTTGGCTTGTGGCTATTAAGCCAGTTATCCAACCACGTGATAGTATTTTTATCCAGCCCATATTTCTCCAATTTATGAGAAGGTCATGTGGGACCTTAACAAAAGCCTTGCTGATGTACATATACACTATATCCAGCATTTTGTCATCCACCCAAGTAGTTGCCTTGTGAAAAAATGGGGTCAGGTTTTGTTTGGCATGATCTGTTTTTCGTAAATCCATGCTGGCTGATTTCAATCAGACTTTCCTCCTCCAGATTCTTGTAAATAGATATTGTCCAATAACTTCCCACATGCTGAGGTGGGGCTTATTCATCTGTAGTTCCCCAGGTCCTCCTTCTTACCTTTTTTAAAAGCTGTGGCCCATCTCCCACAGCTTCATGAAGACTATTGCCAAAGGCTCTGAGATCTCTTCTGCCAGTTTTTTCAGGACCCTGGGATGAAGATCATCTGGCCCTGCTGACATGAATTCGGTCAGACCCAACAAAAGCTCTCAGGCTGTTTCTTTTCTTATTTTCTCCATCTGCTTTCCTCCTTCCTTGCCCAAATAATCTTTATTAGGTGCTTGGCTTCAGCTTAATTTTTTTTATGAGGCAAAGTATCGTCAAAGTATGAGTAGTTTTACCTTCTTTGCCTCTTCAAATAGGAGTTTCCCCTGGTTTGTTAAAAGAGAACCCACAACTTACTTTGTTCTTCTTTTGTGGACAGCATAGTATCTAGGGTCAGAAGGGGCCTAAAGCAGGCCATCTAGTCTGACACCCCGCCAATGGCAGGAACGAGTGCCAGGGTCACAGAACCCCAGCCAAGTACCTATCCAACCTATTCCTGAAGGTGCCCAAGGTAGGAACAAGAACAACTTCCCTAGGAAGCCGGTTCCATGTCCTAGCCACCCTAACTGTGAAGTAGTGTTTCCTAATGTCCAACCTAAACCTGCTCTCCAGTAACT
>JAGPOW010002514.1:17765839-17779771 GCA_030014935.1 Caiman crocodilus | reverse complement strand
CTCACAGATATGAGCCTTGAGAATTTTCTCAAATATCTTCCCCGGAACCGAGGTGAGACTGACTGGCCTGTAGTTCTCCGGGTCCTCTTTCCTCCCCTTGATAAAAGCATAATAGCAAAATGAACCAAAACCAAAAAAAACAACCTTCCAATAATTGAATGAGGATCATTCATATCTAAAGTTATCATTTATACCTCAGTCTGGTGCTGCCTCATGATACAAAATAAATTTTTTCTTATGCACAAACTAAAATCTAGTCAAGAAGAGGAAATTGCAAGGGGAAGGAGGTGAAAGATTTCTTCATGTTTTCTTAGGGTTCTTTTTTTTTAAATCCATGATCAAGGACTTGCAATAATTTCTAGCAACTTTTATAAAAAATGCTATTCAGCACACTTTCTTTGAGTTTTCATTATTTTGTTTTCCCCTCATTTTGATTCATGTTTTAATTTTCTTTTTTCTTTTTCCTTTTCTTATTTCTTTTCTTTTCTTTACTTTGCTGTTTTAAGGAATACAATATTATTATGCTTACCTAGTTGGATGGGCAAATATTTTCCTGTAGTAATGTTCTATGAATCAGCTAGGTAAGAGCAAATTTTGCCTTATTATATACCCATTAACCCAGAATTAATAATCTGTATCTCTGCCACAGACAGAAACTGAAAATTCTTATCCTCTACACTAGACACATTTCCTGGTGGCATAGCAGATCAAATGATTTTCTATTAAAACCCAAACTTCACATAGTCAAGTAGAATCAATCTGAAATTACTTTTCGCAGTGTGCTATATCCTCAGGTCTGTGTCTTATTCCATCAAATTTAGTCAGTCTCTTCTTCAAAGCATTTGGTATCTTATTCAGTCATATTAGCAAAATCTATCTCCTTTTTAAAAGTTTAGCCGTTAAAGTGCTTAAATCATTTTTGGGAGAAAACAGGTTTTGGAGAAAGCATTCCATTTATCATATTTATTCCAAGTTAAAGACATTCTACTCCAATTTTTAAAATTATCATTTAAGAACCAGAGGGTTTTGAAGGGACATCATATATGAAGGAAACTCTGCAGCTGCAGATTAGCTATTTCTCAGTCATCTTGTGTAGAATTTATTTTTGGGAGATTCCACAGCTGTTCTAGGCAGCTTGTTCTGCTGCTTACAGATAGAAAAGTTTTTTTTCCGCATCAGATTTGTTCTAAAACTGTATTGCTGCCATATATATTTAAATTCATTGCTATGCATTCTATCCTCTGTGGTAAGGCAGAACAAATTTTCTATATCTTGTGTAGGACAGTTTTTTAAGTATTTGAGAATTGGTATCATACCCATTCCCCATTAATCTTCTTTTATCCAAACTAAAACTACTTAATTAACTCAATCCTTTCCCATTCAGCTTGCTGTCTAATCCCTTTGACATCTTCATTGATCACCTGTGGACTGTCTTCAGTTTCTCTACATCCTTCTTAAAATGTAGGAGCCAAAATTGTACATGATTATACAGATGAAGCCTAGCTACTGTTGAATAGAGTAGCATGGTCACATCTCACATCTTTCATACAATGTTTCTGTTTTGATTAAACATTTTTAGCTTTAAGACTGAATTTCTGTAGTTCTTTCATATACAGGTCCTGCAGTACTTTATGTGATAGATTAGTATCAGATTGAGAAAGGGTGGGCACATCTACACGTCTCTATGGCACCTTTGTTACTGCACAGTCATTTAGTGCTTCCTTTTGTCAGTACTTAATGATGGGTAACAAGAAGGGTTTCTACAGGCATGTCAGTAGCAAGAGGAGGATCAGGGAAAGTGTGGGTCCCTGACTGAATGGGGGATTAAGGACTACTTAGAAATGCTGGACATGTATAAGTCCATGGGGCTGGCTGGGATGCACCCGAGGGTGCTGAGGAAGCCATCATGTTTGAAAACTCATGGTGATTGGAAGAGGTCCTGGGCAATAGGAAAAGGGCAAACAGTGCTCATATTTAAGCAAGAGAAAAAGGAGGATCCACAGTACTACAGACCAGTCAGCCTCACCTCAGTCCCTGGAAAAATCATGGAGCAGATCCTCAAGGAATCTATTTACCACAGATGGTTTCATAGTTCATAGTTGGTAGGGTCGGAAAGGAACTGAGCAGACCATCAGGTCTGACCCCTTGCCATAGGCAGGAAAGAATGCTGGAGTCAAACAACCCCAGCAAGGTGTCTATCTAGTCTCCTTTTGAAGACCCCCAGGGTAGGAGCAAGCACCACTTCCCTTGGAAGTTGGTTCCAGATCCTAGAATCCTTAGCTCAATGAAATTCACCCTCCTGAAGTCCAGGGCTGCTGTCTTGCTGCAGGCCTTTGCCACCCTGTGCTGGATGGCAAATTCCAGCAGACAATGATCGCTATCATCCAGGTGATCAAGCACCCACAGTTCCCTCACCAGGTCATCACTTGTGACCAGGACCAGGTCTAACAAGGCATTTCCCCTGGTAGGATTGTGCACCTCCTGGGTTAGATGGAGGTCCTATAGCACAGCTAGGAACCTACATGACCAGTCAGACCTGGCTGACTGCTCTTCCCAGTGAATATCTGGCTCATTTAGGTCACCCATGATGACCACATTCTTTGACTTAACTGCCTCTGTGAGCTGACCTGAGAATTCCCAGTCTAACTGTTCTCCCTGGTTGAGTGATCTGTAGTAGACCCCCACTGTTAAGTCTCTTTCCCCCAACCCCCTTGTATTCCGACCCAGAGCACTTCAGTTTGCCCCTCCTCAGACCCAGTGCTGCTCGTTGAAGATGTGAATTGTTCTTTGACATGGAGCGCCACACCCCCACCTTTCCTCCCTGTTCTATCCCTCCTGTACAGCCTTTGATATTCACTGTCCAGTAGTGCGTTGGATCCTTCCACATTTTGGTGAGTCCCACTATGCCTGGGTTTGTGTTAGCTAGCAGGAAAGCAAATTCTTCCTGCTTGTTCCCCATACTACAAGCATTAGTGTATATGCATTTAAGGCCTCCTGAAGGTGTATGCACCACTCCCTAATCCCAGGACTATCCAGGTCTCTTACCTGGTGTCACAGGGCACTCCAGTTGCCCTGTGCCTGAAGAGGTGAAAACTGCTAGGGAAGGAGCCCTAGCAGTTACTAGGCAGCACAGCTGCGGGTTGCCTTGGCAACAAATGAAGGTCAGCTGACCCAAAGGGGTAGGGCCTAGCTCTTATAAGGCCCAGAGCAGAGGCCAGGCTGGCAGTTCCCTGCCAGTTACCACAGGGAAAGGAGTTCTCTGCCCGGGCAGAGAGAGGAAGCCTGAGGCAGGGGCTGCCACTGACAGGAAGGGTCACTGGTAGGAACTAATGTTGTTTGGGCTAGTGGGCATCCGGTGTTATTAAAGCTGGAGGGCATATGTTTGTGTTATAGCCCAGGGGCTTGGTTTGTGTTTTGTTGTTGTTTACACCAGTGGTTTGGGTGAGGCTATAAGGGGTTGGAGGAGGCCTCAGGGGAAACCCACAGTAGTTTGGGGATCCCGGTGCCTGTGGGGGCGTAGTGTTCTTACAGGTGCTGGAGAGGGTGTGACATCCTCATAGGGGCCCAAAGGGTGTGGGGGGCCCTAGTGCCAGGGAGGCGCAGCCAAGTGCCAGTGAGGGCGCAGCAGCATGGGGGTGCATAGACCCCAGCCCCAGAGAGGGGGCATCTAGTAGGAAGCCCAAGTTGGGCACAGCAGGCCCCAGGAAAGGGGGAAGCATTGTGGAAGGCCCCAGAGAGGGGGGTCACCTTATTGAGAGGCCCAAGTTTGGGTGTAGCAAGCCCCAGATAGGGGGCAGCATTGCAGAAAGCCCCAGAGAGGGGAGCACAGTATTGACAGGTCCAAGTTGGGCATGGCTAGCCCCAGAGAGGGGAACGCATGACTGAGAGGCCCGAGAGGGGGCAGCACTGAGAGACCCAAGATGGGCACAGGCAGCCCTAGGAGGGGGCAACATTAAGAAGCCCAAGTTCAGGCATTGGGAGTCCCCGACAGGGGGCCGCAGTTATTAGCCCAAGTTGGGCACAGTCCGCCCCAGGAAGGGGGCAACATTGAGAAGCCCCAGAGGGGGCATGGTAAGCACCAGAAGGTGCCAATATTGAGAGGCGAGCCCCGAGAGAGGGCCGCAGGGTTGAGAAGCCCAAGTAGGGCAAGGACTACGAGGAAGCCTGGTGGGGCACAGCAAGCCCCAGAGAGGGGGCAGTGCATGTAAGGAGTCAAAGTTGGACACAGTGAGCTCCAGGAAGGGGAAGCCAAGATTGGGAAGACCAAGTTGACACCCACGAGGCCTGGGCTGCAGTATTGGGGAGGAAAGAGCCTCAGATAGCGCCCCACCTAGTGGAGGGGGCAGTACAAGGACAAGGGCAGCCTCCTGCTAATTAATTAATTAGCTAACATCAAAGATGTGGCAGGCGAGATAAGGTGGGCGGTTGCCCAGAAACAGGTGCAGGGGCCATATTGAGGGCGGCCCCAAGTGACGACCTGTCACATCTGGGTATTTCTTGTGCTTGTCATCCGTCTTGGCTGGGCTGTTCTTGCTTTGGTGTTCTGAGGCTCCCTCTGACCTCATCCTCCCTTTCCCACAACAAGCCTAGTTTAAAGCCTGTCAGAGGAGATCAGGCAACCTGAAAGAGAATGCACACTTACCTTTGGGGGAGAAGTGAAGCCCGTCACATCCGAGCATGTCTCTCATCTTGAAGTATGGGTCATGGTCCAAGAAGCCGAAGCCTGCCTCAAGGCACCATTCCTGAAGATGCAAGTTGACCTCTCTGTTGCAGGTCTCATGGCACTGTCCATGTCTACTCACTGGAAGAACAGATGAGAAGACCACCTGTGCCCGTGTCTCCTTCAGCTTGCCCCCTATAACATGATGGTCCTTCATCAGATGATCTGGGCTTCTCCACATCTAAGCAGTTGAAAGAGAATAAGGTGATCAGGAGCA
The DNA here is from genome assembly GCA_030014935.1 of Caiman crocodilus. NCBI lineage: Eukaryota > Metazoa > Chordata > Crocodylia > Alligatoridae > Caiman > Caiman crocodilus. The sequence goes on along the minus strand of JAGPOW010002514.1, from coordinate 17,774,834 downwards.
GTCAGCATGGATTCTCCAAGGGCAAGTTATGCCTGAGCAACCTGATTGCCCTCTATGATGAAGTGTCTGGTTCTGGGGATTTGGGAGACTGGTGGATGTGGTATAGCTTGATTTTTAGCAAGGCTTTAATACAATTCCCCACAACATTCTTCCAGGCAAGCTAAGGAAGTATGGGCTGTATGAATGGATTGTAAGGAGGATAGAAATCTGGCTAAAGTATTGGGCTCAAACAGTAGTAATCAATGGTTCAATGTCTACTTGGTAGCCGGTATCAAGTGGAGTGACCGAGGGGTCAGTCCTGGGACTGGTTTTGTTCAGTTTCTTCATAATGACCTGGAAGATTGCATAAAGTGAACCCTCAATGAGTTTGTTGAGGACACCAACCTGGGGGGAGTAGTACATATGCTGGAGGGTAGGGCTAGGATTCAGTGACCTAGACAAATTAAAGGATTGGGCCAAAAGGAATCTCATGAGGTTCAACAAGGACATGTGCAAAGTCCTGTACTTAGATCAGAACAATCCCAGGCACCAATACAGGCTGGGGGCTGACTGGTTGAGGAGCAGCTTTGCAGTAAAGGACCTGGAGGTTACAGTGGGCAATAAGCTGAATATGAGCCAACAGTGTGCCTTTGTTCCCAAGAAAGCTAATGACATACTGGGCAGCATTGGTAGGAGTGTTGCCAAGTCAAGGAAAGTGATTATTTCCTTCTATTCAGCACTGGTAAGGCCATATCTAGAGTACTGTGTTCAGTTTTTACACCCCCCACGTGCTTCTTGACAGAACAAGGAGCAAAGGTATCAAGTTGCAGGAAGGGAAGTTTAGCTTAGATATTAAGAAGAATTTCCTTACTAGGAGGGTAGTAAAATTCTGGATCAGGTTACCAAGAGAGGCAGTACAATCTCCATCCTTGGAGTTTTTTTAAGGCCCAGCTCAACGAACCCCTGGCTGGAATGATTTAGTTGGGGATGTTCCTCTTTTGAGCAGGGGGTTTGGACTTACTAGATGACCTGCTGAAATCCCTTCCAAACCTAATTTTCCCTGATTGTATGGCACAGTAACAGCCCATACTGTGCTGTGCCATTGGTGCATGGTTATTTTTAGCTCCTATTACTGCAGCAACCTGCTATAATGAGGAAGCTCACTGCTATAGTGATGTAGCTGCAGCATCAGTTTTTGCCCTCCAGTGCTACATTGTGTATAGACACTCCTAGTTTCTAATACAAATGTAACAGAGGGTATGTCTACATGAGACGTTTACTGCAAAGTGGACTAATTAGCTAGACTAATTAGCAAATGTCTTGCATCTACACATGAAGTCCAGTTAGGAAAGCATTAAACTCTGCAACATGGTAGTAATACAAGCACTATCCTATGGCAGAATCTTTTGCCCCACAGCATTGTGCAGAACCACTGCAAGTATAGACACTGATGTGGCTGGCTGGGGCAGAAGGGTGCTTTAGTGTGGGGGCTGCCTGCCACTGAGCCCCACACTGTAGCACGCTCATGCCCAAGTCAGACCCTGTAGCACACTGAGATAGGTCAAAGCAGCCCCAAGCTAGCAGTCAGAACCGGTCTGAGCCAGCTCATCATGCTGAAGTCCTGGGTGTACCTGGGAGCAATAAACTCTGGTGCAATAAATACTTCAAATTAATTGTGTGTAGACACTCCCAGTATATAACAAAATAGTAAAATAATGTGCTTTTAGTTATTTGGCTGACAAATTCTTCTGTTTTATGTTATGAATGAGGAATTAATATTGAAAGTCATAGAGTTAAACAATTAGAATATTCTTAAGTTACTGCTTTTTATTAATTAAAAAGCACTATCAGTGAATAAACTTTACTCATAACTAAGGATGTGTTTCTTTAGTGTACACAGTAGTTACATGGCTAAAAAGTTATAATCTTAAATTATAAAAGAGATAACTTTCTTTCCAAATTAGAAAATTTAGCTACTTGGATAAATGACATTTGTAAAGTTTGGGCACTGCAGTTTAAAACCCATAATTTATATTGATTTTATTAATAATGTTTTATATAAATGTATGTGTATTTTATCTTGAACTTTTAAGATAAGTGGTTCACATTCATAGAGACACAATAAATTATATGCTTACAAGTATTGCATAACTGGTTGAATCTTCATGTTCACAATGAGTAATCATCAATTGCTCAAAGGCTAGTTGGGAGGAGGCATAAAGTGGGGTTTCCCATCATTTGTACTTGGTCTTGTATTTTTTTTTTTTTAAGAGTTTCATTAATGAACTGGATGATGGAAATGAGTGCACACTTAGAAAGTTTCTGGGTGATACCAAGTTGGGTGGAATTACAGGTACTGTGGAGACTAGGGCTAAGATCCAGAATGAGCTGGTTAGATTGGAAAAATGGTCCAAAATCAACCAAATGAAAAAGGACAGGCCCTTTAAATGGAAATGGATTACTTGCATGTATAGATACAAAAACCTATGCAAGCGTTCCCTAGTCTGTATTGCCTACATCGGGGTTACAAAGCACCATAAGGTGAATTGGAGCCAACAGTATGCTCTTTTTGCCAAAAATACCAGCAGCATACTGAGTTGCATTAACAGGAGTGTCATTTGAAAATCAAGTGAAGTGGTTGTTCTGCTCTATTCAGCATTGGTTAAGCCCCAGCTGGAGTATTGCATCATGTTTTTTGAAAGCATTCTTCTGGAAGAAAGTGGACAAATTAGAAAGAATCCAGAAGCATGTGACAAAAATGATTAGTAGCCTGGTAAACATGACTTATAAGAAAAGGATGGCTAGGAGAGCGGGGGGTGTTGGAGAGTGTGATTTGGTAGCAAACTTCAAATACTTGAAAAGCAATTAGAGAGTGGTTGGAAATAGCCTTTTCTCTGTAAGTATAAGGGACAGGGCAAGACACAAGGACATCAAACTTCAATAGAGGAAATTTAGGTTGGGGTTTCAGAAGAACTTCCTCGTGATAAGAGTGGTAGAACAAGTTACTTAGACAAGTTGTGGAATCTCCATTCCTGGAAATTTTTAAGAGCAGATTAGACAGAGTTTTGACTGAGCTAGTTTAGGCAGGGATGATTTTGCTTTGAGCAGAGGGCTGACCTAGGTAACCTCATGAAGTCCCTTTCAGCCCTACTTTCCTATGATCCTATAACTCATTACCACCATTATTTTCAAACATCAATATTTGGTGCATAGAGTGCATGACCCACTTAACATGTTTTGACTGCAAAACATGGACAAAAGGATTCCATTTTCTTTTATATTTCTATTGCTGCCATTTCCTGTGGAAAATATGTTCCTTATTCTTTATTTCCAAATATTGAGCAAAGGTCTATTCATTACAATAAATGTCAGACAGGAAGAACAGGTCCTTGCAGTGCACTTCTTTACCCAAAAACCTCTGATTATTTGTTTTTTTTCTTTTATTCTGATTTTTAAAGGAGGGCTCAAATTGGCCTCCAGATAATCTACTTAATAGTGCCACAACTATTTTTGAGATGCAAGGTTATTTTGGAAACATAGCCCTCAGATATCTAGACTCATAATTTGTTTGTTAAGTCTGGTAATTAGATATCTTGTTGCTTTAAAATTGCCCATTGGTATCCAAGATAAAACTTTGGAATGAAAATCCAAGATTACTTCTGGTCATTAAATCTTTAATTTGAAGGCATTGTTATTTTCTATTTGTAAGAGAACCCAATCCAATTTACACCAATAGATATTTTTAATTAATTTCTTAAGCCTAGTATCTGTACCCTATCCCTCATGAATTTAGTCAATGAAACAGAAATATTTTAAAGTTAATTAGCCCAGGTACATTAAAGTAGTAGAAAGCTTCATCTGCATGCATAATAAATAATATTATTTTAGCCTTGCTGTGATTACTGAGGGTTCTGCCTGATGACTTAGAGAAAATTGCAAAGCACAAATATTTGATTTTTATTAGTGTTGTTTCTCATTTGGTTATGTACTAGCCTTTCTAAAGGCCTAGTGAGCATGTCCTCAAAGAAGACTAAATTATAATTACACATCACATTTACCCTAATGATGAGTATACATTTGGAAAATATTTAAATCTTTGTGAAAATGCCATTGTACCAAATTGTAATGATCAAAAATTGATGCTTGGTAGAAAAGGAAATGCTTACAGGATACTATCAATGCTAAATTAAAATTGGCCCAGGCGTAATTTTTCTTGAGAGAATAGGTTTCTGCCCTTTTTAAACCTTTAATTCTTACTAAGATGGGAGGAAACTGCATTTGATACAGTCTAAGAATAAATGAATGGTTCAGATCTTCAGCTGATTGATAAACTGGTATAGCTTCATTGGCTATGGAACTATTATGGTCTATACTAGATGAAGATATCATTTTCAATTTAAGTGCTGTTTTATCCTTCCTCACAATGAAAAGAGCAAAGATTTGCTCTCTCAGAATGGCTCTTAATAAAGTTCGTTGGAAGACATTTTTAAACTTTTTTCCACAAAAAATGGGATTTTACTCTGACAACATTTTACACAAAAAGTATTTGGCTATTGTAGAAATCTGGTTTTTGTTTTTTTCCATCGATAAACCACATAACCTGAAACACTAAACTAATTTGATTTGACAATGACCCTAAAGTGCCTTGTGGGATTTGTACTTCAATTTCCTCATTTTCATTCTTCTCTGTGGTATAGATACCCCTAATTAGAATATATGTCCTGTGATACTTGAAATACTGTGGAATATATATCCCGTGATGCCACCAAATTCATATAGCAAAGACCATGCTTTATGCACAGAATGGAGTACATACCATAAAAATAAAATGAGATTACCCAAATTACAGCTACCCTGGTATACCATTGCAGCATTTCTGAATTGCATCCTCATTATTTCCAGACAAAATATCTTTTTTTTCCCAGTTTTTCTCAAAAAAATATCCTGGAGATGATGCTGTCATGAGCAGGTAGATGGGCTAGATGACTTGGGAGATCCCCTTTACTTTCCTGCAATCCTGTGATTTAGTGTGCTGTCTTTATACATGCTGAGGAAAACTTCCAGATTGTGCTGGATCTTTCTGAAGAAGCCTATGAACTTCAGGCCTCCCCCTCAACACTGAGAAGACTAAAGAGCTCTATCATCCTGTCCTGGTCCATGAATGTAATGGCCCTCCCCAAATTACCATCAGGGGAAAGACTTGAGAGGTACTCATCATCTCCACCTTACTCTACAAATATGAAATATGCATGACCTACTACCATCACCTCTAGAGCCTGAACAGGTATCACCAGCAATGCCTCTGGAAAATCCTCCACATCAACTAGGAGGACTCCCCCATAAATGCCAGCATTCTTGCTGAAACTGATGTTACCAGCATTGAGTTGATCCTCAAGCACCAGCTTCACTGGACTAGACATTGTGTGCAGATTCTCAACTCCCCAAGCAAGTACTCTACTCCCATCTTAGTAGTAGCCTGAGATCTCACAGTGGCCAGAGGAAATGCTACAAGGACTTATTGAAGGCATACCTGATGAAAATGGATGCTGACATCAAGAGTTGGGAGGAGCAGTTTGCCAGCTGACTCCAATGGCACTGCAACCTCAACCAAGTGGCAACCTGTTTGGAGGTAAAGCATCTTGCCCTTAAACAAGAGAACAGAGAGTAAAGGAAGGAAGAGGAGAGAAATTACAGCCTATTTTTCCCTGTAGAAAGAATTGCAATTTCTGTAAATGAACTCTTAAGTCACCTCAAGACTCATCAATGAGCTGTGAGATCATCCTCAAATTGAGGAATTACTGATGATGATAATCCTATGACACCTATATGACCCTATATTAGAATTTAAATTTCACTTAAAAAAAAAATCCAAATTTTCTGTGTGTACTTTTTCGCCAACCAACTTTAGCTATGGAGCCTGCCCATAACATATGGATATTTTTGGATATACTGAAGGTTACTTCTCTACCATGTAAGTAGTTCCCCACAATAGAAAAGATACTTTGATAAATGCAATAGAGCAAGCAAATCTGGAGAGCGAATATGTGTATACTTCCTAGTCCTGTTCATACATAATATGAAGTGGTCTACTCTCTGCTTATGATGCTATCTCCCCTCATTACGCACATCCCAGGCCTTCATCAAGTTCTGAAAAGAAAGGAGACTGTTTTGTGGGAAGTTTCTGACTGTTCCTTACCATCCAGTAGGGTCAGATCCATGTGCAAATGGTTTTATTATATACACATCTTGAAGACATGTATCCCCAAAGCACCTTTGTCTACTTAAATGGTCTCTCAAAGGAACTTCACTTAGCTCTTAGGCCTCTTACCAGAATATTTCTCTTTCTTTCAAATTCAGTTTTCAGGTTGCGGTCCTTTTTCCATTTATTGTGAGCATTTTAGCAGGTCTTAGTTTAATTTGAAGCTGAAGATCTGTTCTCTCTCAGGAACAATGCTAGAAAGAGGTAGTTAGTTGTGTTTGTCTGGAGTCAGACAGAAGGTAAGGCAGGGGTCTGGCAGTAGGGCCCAGGAACTTCTTCCTGATTGGTTCTCCATGGTATTATGTTTAATTTTATTGGGTGAGCATTTGATAACATGTTTTTGCAAGTATGGCTTTCTATATTGAAGAAAGAGTGAGACTCTTGGAGAGCTGAGGAGAAAAAAATGCTAGTCTCATGGAGGATAGAGTGTTCAAGAGAGAGAGAAGTCCTTAGACAGAGTGAGAAAAGAGAAAAGGAGGAGTTTGAGGGAGGGCAGTGTGGAGAATATCATGCCAAAGAGGCCAGAGTGGAGTCTGAGGAAGGACAGAGGAAGCTGTAGTGGCACAATGAAGACTGTTTGCTTGGAGCTGAGAAGTTTGCTGTGCTTTTGTGATGTCAGCACTTAAGCCCTGCCCTCCTCCTCTCCACAAGATGATCAAAAAACCCCTAGAACTCTTTAGGATGGTGGTACTACAGATCACTAGAGTAGCCAGGGACAGAGAAGAGCCAGGATATCAAAGTCAGAAGCTTTCTCTTTGTGAAGACATGATCACCAAATAATAGAATTCAGCATAAGACATTGAGTGGGTAAGGTAAGTAGTAGGGTGAAAGTGCTAGACTTTAGGAAAGCTGATTTCAATGAACTCAGGCATTTAGTCAATGACGCACTGCAGTCAGAGTTTTGAAGAGATGGGAGCCCAGGAAGAGTGGCTGTGCCTTGAGGAAATGATCCTTTGGGCACAGAGCGAGATGAACCCCATATGGGAAAAAAGGGGGAAAGGGGTCAAGAGTCTTCATTGGCTGACCAGAGAAACCCAGAGCAGCCTATGGGCTAAAAGGGGGGCATATAAAAGGTGGAAACAGGGAGAGACTACTAAAGAGGAGTATACCTCCTCTAACTGCCTCCCTACAAGTGCCAGCAGACAGGCCAAACCTACCATGGAGCTGAGGATGGCATCCCAAGTTAAGGATAACAAGAAATTGTTTTTTAGATATACAGGGAATAAAAGGAAGGCCCAGGGTGGAATAGGACCTCTACTAAATGGAGAGAAGCAATTCGTGATGGACAGGGGAACAAGTCCTGAACTCGTCAATGAGATCTTTGCCTCTGTGTTCCTAAGCGAGGGGCAAGACAAGTGTCTCACTGGTATTGTAGAGAGGCAGCAGCAGGGCTCCAGACTACCAAGCATAGACCCTGAGATGGTGCAGAGGCACTTGGAAGGCCTAGATGTGTTTAAGTTGGCAGGCCTGGATGAACTCCATCTGACGGTACTGAAGGCACTGGCTGATGTCATTGCACAGCCACTGGTGGGAATATTTGAACACTCATGGTGTACGGGCCAGGTCCCAGAGGACTGGAAAAGGGCCAATGTGGTCCCCATTTTCAAGAAGGGGAGGAAGGAGGACCTAGGCAACTATAGGCCAGTCAGTCTCACCTCCTTGGCAAAGTCTTTGAAAAAATTGTCAAGACTCAAATTTGCGTGACCCCAGCAGGAAAAATTATGCTGAGGGGAAACCAGCACGGGTTCATAATGGGTAGATCATTCCTGACTAATATAGTCTCTTTTTATGACCAGATTACAAAATGCCTGGACTCAGGAGTAGGGGTAGACGTTATTTACTTAGACTTCAGGAAGGCCTTCGATACAGTATCCCATCCCCTACTGGTGAACCAGTTAAGATGCTGTGACTTGGATGACTGCACGGTCCGGTGGGTGGCAAATTGCCTAGTGGGTCATACCCAGAGGGTCGTAGTGGATGGCTCAGTATCAACCCAGAAGGATGTGGGCAGTGGGGTCTCGCAGGGCTCGGTCCTTGAACCAATACTCTTCAATGTCTTCATCAGCAACTTGGATGATGGAGTGAATTATACTCTGTCCAAGTTTGCAGATGACACAAAACTGTGGGGAGAAGTGGACAGCCGGAGGGTAGGGAACAACTACAAGTAGACCTGGACAGACAACAGAATGCAATTCAACAAGGAGAAATGCAAAGTGCTGCACCTAGAGAGGAAAAATGTCCAGCATACCTACTGCCTAGGAAATTACTTGTTTGATGGCACGGAAGTGGAAAGGGATTTTAGAGTCCTAGTGGACTCCGAGATGAACATGAGTCGTCAGTGTGTCGAAGTCATCACGAAAGCTAATGGCACTTTATCATGCATCAGTAGATGCATGATGAACGGAACCAAGGAGGTAATATTTCCTCTCTGTCGGGGTCTGGTCAGACTGCAGTTGGAATATTGCGTGCAATTTTGAATGCCACACTTCAAGAGGGATGTGGATAACCTGGAGAGGGTTCAGAGAAAGGCCACTTCTATGGTTAAGAGCTTGCAGGTCAAGCCATAGGAGGAGAGACAAGGGCACCTGGACCTCTTCAGCCTCCTCAAGAGAAGGTTGAGAGGCAACCTTGTGGCTGCCTATAAGTTCATCATGGGGACACAGAAGGGAATTGGTGAGGCTTTATTCACCAAGGCGCCCCTGGGGGTTACAAGAAATAATGGCCACAAGCTAGCAGAGAGCAGATTTAGACTAGACA
>JAGPOW010002514.1:17744928-17765739 GCA_030014935.1 Caiman crocodilus | reverse complement strand
CTTTATTCACCAAGGCGCCCCTGGGGGTTACAAGAAATAATGGCCACAAGCTAGCAGAGAGCAGATTTAGACTAGACATTAGGAAGAACTTCTTCACAGCTAGAGTGGCTAAGGTCTGGAACAGGCTCCCAAGGGAGGTGGTGCTCTCCCCTACCCTGGGGGTCTTCAACAGGAGGTTAGATAAGCATCTAGCTGGGGTCATCTAAACCCAGCACTTGTTCCTGCCTATGCAATGGGTTGGACTCAATGATCTATTGAGGTCCCTTCTGACTCTAACATCTATGAATTCCATTTTCCTTAGGGCTGGATGTCAACATAATCAACATTAGCAATCTGCATTAATTACTATTTGCCACTGACTCCACATTCCACAGAAAACCTACCCAGTCAGCCAGGACCACCAAGATGCAATGTAACATTTGTAAATTTGATACAATTATCTGTGAATATCACTGGGTCCCATATCACCTGTAGCACTTAATTAAAATAGTCCTTAATATTTGATACTTTAAAAGTCTGGATCTTCCACAACACAAATCAGTTCTGTTTTGCTGGCTGCATCTGCATGACACCCTTACTGTGCAGTAAATCATTACTACTGTACAGTAGCATCACAAGGCGCAAACCATGACATGACACTTCTGCACAGTAGCACCAAGCTACTACACAGTCAGTGTCTCCAGGAAGCCATTCAGGGAGATGGCTACGCTACTGCACAGTAGTAATGCCAGTTACTGCACAGGCATTTAGTACTAAATTTCTAAAGTACTAAATGACTGCGCAGTAACAGCTGTGCAATCAGTGTCTCATGTAGATGAAGCCACTTAAAATTCAATTTGTATGTATGGGACGGTCATTACACAGACTACGGGCAATTCAGTTTCCCCATTCATATTTTGAAGATTTGTTTAAAGCATTCCTAAAAAGCATGAAAAAAAAATATAGATTTTTCCTCTCCACAGCTGGATGACATCACATAAGAAATTTGGCTTATCTGAAAACCACACAAACAAAATGACCATAGTTTAAAAAATGTAGTAATTTTCATCATCTTCAACTGTAAGAAAAAAAAGTCTTCCCATTTGCAATAAATACCCTATTGAAAACAATAAAATGAGTTCTAGTTCCTAGCAATTTGTTTTCTATTACTGCACACACACATTATATTGTTGTTAGAAAGATGCTCTGGAATACTGGGTACTTAAAGTTCATGCAGCCAGACCAGTAGTGTCTTTCAAACTAAACTCATGTAGAGTAGACATTATTTATTTAAGAGAGTTTTTTTTTTAAGTGTGCTTAATAATAAAATCTGGAAAGTGAATGTATAAAATCCCCCGAAGGTTTGCAGGATGTAACTTTAAGGACTTTCACAGATCAAAACCAATACCCAAAATTGCATTGAGGAAAAAATGGAAGGCAATGTAGATCATGCATTGCAAAGCTCATATTCACTCTGCAAGAAACACCACAGAGAGAAAAGCTACGTTGTGCACTGGGAGTTCTGAGTGGCTGTATAATGCAGTAGCATGCATGGGATTCTGGATTAACCTCAACTGGGTAACTGTGAAGGTGTCCTTAAGAGAAGCCATCTTTCTCTGCATAATAGCAGGGGAATGTATAGTTCTGCAACTTAGTTGCTTACACACAGGCAGAGATCCAACTTCAAAGAGAAAATTTACAAATAACACTTGGATAATCCTCCTCAAAGAGCATTTGTGAAGAGTATTTGTGAACTGCTATAGCTGACAGTCCAGCAACTGAAAGAGAAACAGAACAGATGAAGAAAGATGAATGCATTTTCAAAGCATGTGAGACTTTACATCTTTAGAGTGGTAGTGTATAGGAGCTGGGTGGATTGAAGCTGAGCTGGAAATAGAAAAAGGAAAGAATAGAAAAATAATGTGTCCCATTCTTTCTTTATCCGTATTATATCTTTTACAGCAAGTATTATGTTTTTCCTTTTTTCTTCTCTATTACAGTAGCCATTGTAGTTTGCCAGTACTGACTCCTGTCATGGGCAGAAGTACAGTAGTTAGTAAGTTTGACCAAGTAATGTTAGTAGCCCATGCAAGTCACTCAAAAATATTGATCTTTGCCAGTAACATTGTGTCCTACTTTCATCACACAGGTCATACCTCAGTCCTGCTTCCTTTTCTCTTGTGTAGCAATGCCTTTGCATTCTCAAACTAGCATCTCTTTTCCCTTCCTAGTTAGCTCAACATTTCTCCCAAGCTGAACTTTAATCAGAGGTCACATAAAAATTGGCTTTAAGTTATCTGGGCCTGGGTTTGTCATCTGTAAACTAGGGATAGTGCTTGGCTATCTGATATGGGTGTTGCATGATCAAATCAGTTGCGACAGTATTATTACTGCTTTTAGTTTTAGTCCCACACTGGGAGTGGAGTGACGTCTCGCTGCACCAGGAAGAGCAGAAGGACTGAATTTCAAGGAGGGGCAGAGCTTGCTGACATGCAGGAGGCAAGGTTGTTTGTATAACTGCTATGCTCTTCCCAGGAGGCAGGTCAGAAGATACAGGCTGGGGAGAAGAGTACTGTTGCCCAGACTGTCCAGTTGGCTGGTTGCAAGCTTTAGTTAAAAAACATGAGAGGATCCATGAAAGCAATTTTGTTTTAGGTCAAGAGTAGAAGGAGAGACACTTGGAGAGGAGAGTTTTTTCCCATTTATCCTAAAATAATTAAACAATTGTCCTATTAGAACAAAGTAACACCACACAACTATTCAGTGACTAATACTAAACAGTTACAGTTGCCATAGAAAAAAAAAAAGGATCAGCCTGACCTATGGTCCCAATAACCAATTTAAAATTCAAACCTAGTACACATCCTATAGTAAATAAAATGACTGTAGTCATCAGGGTTATTAGTAGTTATAAACTAATAGCTTCATTTTTAAACTGCTTACATTGATGTCTTCTGGTGCTGCAGCCTCAGGATGCCTGCAGAGAGAGTCCCAGAGCTTATGGATAACTTATAGCTAAATGACATAATAACTAGCACCTCATGCAGACAGATCAGCAGAACCCCACTGAAGAGAATTGCTTGTGGCTAAAATCAATCCTGTGATGAACTGGCAACTACGGAATAGATATTGTAGCATAATGGGAGCTCTTGTGTAGTTTTGCTTTTGTTTTTTGTCAATAATGGAGCATCTGTACTTTGAATGGACTGATACTGAGCCAAAAAGATGTCAAGCATCGCAGCAAACAACAATAAACTCAAGGTGCTCAAGGTGATACAAACATGAATTGAAACCATCTGCATTCTGCGAATAGAGATATAATGTTAGAAATTTCTTGTACAGGTATAAAGGAAACTTTAATAATGCTGGCTTCTCAATACATGCTGACTTTTAGATTTCTAACACCTACAATGGTGTTAATTTAATTGTCAATAAGATGCAATTTAATAGGAGACAACTAGCTTAAAAAACTCCATAATAGTCTTCTATTTTAAATGCATTTATTTAAATAAATCTTGTTGTATTCCAGTGCTTATACACATCACCCTCCACTCCAGCTGAATCAATATTAGACTCAAATGATAGAGAAATCTGAGTTCCAGCAGCCTAACAATAAAAGCTCATCAAATGTTTGTGAATGTCTTGCCCAGTGGCAACATGTAAATTGCAACCAGTAAATAGGGCAGAAGATGAGCAAAAGTCTCCTGCTGACATAAAATGACATCTGTTAGCTAGATAAGAGCAGAACCAATGCAATCAGTGTGCTGCCAGCACGACACTTAAATACTGGCTCAATCTAGCATGATGTGATGATCAACTATATCATTCAGAAGTGGTTCTTAAAGTGTGGTTCTACCCTAAAGATGTGACTTCATAAAAATGGCACAGTAGGGTACTATATTTATTGTTTCTAAATGACTCCAGGTCAAAATTGCTCATTTTACAAGAAAATGTTTTATTTTCATTTCCTTTTCTCCCTCCCCTCTAACTGCTAGATCTGAAATCAAATCTTGGGATCTGATCATCAAGTTGTGGTTTTTTTTTCAGAGCAGGCCTGTGAATCCTGTGACAAAAGTCACCTATGGGTTTGCAGAACTATAAATCTCATAGTTCAACTCAATTTCCTGTAAGGAAGGGAAATGGTACATTTCTAAATCTTTTCCTATACAAGTGAAACTGATAGCACACTAAGAATCTCTGTGATTCAAGATGTGGCAGCAATTGGTGATTGTGAGCAAGTATCTCTGAAGCTAGTTGGGAGATGTTCAATGGTGGTAGTAAGAGGGGTGCTGGGTAGGGCTGTGGGAAGCTTTGGTAGCTGATTCAATTCAGAGGAGATTCAGCCCAATTCAGGAACCAAACCTATGAATACAAATCGAATCGGGAGACCACTTAAAAGCTCCAAATAGATTTGAAGCATCCAAATTGATTCAGAAAAGCTTCAGAAAAGATTCAGCCACTTCAGAGATTTGGCCATAGACTAACAAGGCAGCTAACACAGCTGTCTCCAGATGGCAAGCCTGTTGGGGTTGAGGGAGAGGGAAAGGAAGGGACATAGGGGAGGGAAGGATTGGGGCTGAGGCAGAGGCTAGGACAAGCTTCCCAGCCAGGGTTGAGGTGGTGTTACTCAGGGAGGGGTGGGATGTAGGATGCAGGAGTGGCAGAGCTCAGAGTTTTCCCTGCTGCCGCTTCCTAGCAGGTAGCGGGGAGACAGGAATGTGGGCAGAGCTTGCTTTGGGCAGATGGGGGCAAGCAGCAGCAAGGCATAGCCTCCATTCCCAGCACTGCCGCACCTGCATCCACCCCCAGCCCCAATCCCTCCCTCCCCCGTGCCAGCTGGCAAGTGGCAGCAGGGCAGAGCCCCCACTCCTAGTGCTGATGCAGGCAGAGCAGTGCCGGGAGCAGGGATTATGTCCTATTGCCACCTGGAGCGAGCCACACTTGCATCGTGTTCTTTCCACATCGCCTTTCCTCACTTGGCACCTGTGTGGCAGCTGCCCCATAGCATAGGTGCAGCATAGCTTTGCAGGGTGCTGTGCAGTGTCTTGGAGCTGGAGCAGCTCCACCTGTCACCCAGAGTCTGGCAGCACTCAGCCCCAGTGGACCCAGCTCCCAGATAGCATGCAGTGCCCTGCTGAGTCATATTGCAGTCATGTGATACGACAGCTGCCTTGTGGGTGCCAAGTGGGGGGGCAATTCCCACTGCCCCCTACTGCCCTGAGCTGCACAGAGGGGATCTGTTACAAGTGCCCAGAGGTCCCAGTCACCACTGCTGTATCTAGTGAGTTCAAGGGATTTTTTTTTTTTTAAGTGCCAGGACTAGGCTGGGTAGGGGCTGGGCAGGGCAGCCATGGGGGTTTGTCTTACAGCTCCCCTCACCCAGGGAGAGGCTGACACAGCCAGAGGAGCCATAGGAGAACCTGCAGTTTCTTGTCTGTGCCTGCTTCTTTCTGGCTGATGTGAATCACTGAAACTCTCTGAATCAGAGCCAAATCTTCCAAAGCCAATTCAGCTGAATCAAATCAGGATAGTGATCTGAATCTCCAAATCAAATCACTGCCCTTCGAATCAGCCAAATCTGAATTTAAATTGAATACTTCCCTATTTGCACACCTAGTGCGCAGATTGTTTATATGTGGTTATTGAATGGTTGCTGCTGGGTGAGGAAGTTAAGACTGGGTAATAATTTCTTGTGTTGGGCAGACGGCTTCAAAATATAGGACTCTTGAAAACGCTTCACAAATTTGATCTTTGATGGAAATTAGCTCTGTATACTGCACTGAACTGCAGCTGAGTATTTCTGAGATGGGAGAAGTGAAGATTGCATTGAGAGTTTTATGAGTAGAATGAGGATGGAAAACTGAGAGCAAAGCAAGGCAGGTATAGGATTATGGTCCCCCTTTTTTCATTAACTTCTGTGGTTGTTCTGCTACTGTTTTGCTAGAATTTTTCTCTCTGTGTGAAAATATATTTCAAGCTATCTGTTGGTTATGTGCTTCTGGTTGATACAACTGGACAAAGCATTGTAATAGGGAATCTACATCTTAGTTCTGGTGCTTATAGAGTCTCCTGGTGTACTAATCAAGTAATATATTCCCTGTTTTAGGCCACATCTTCACCACAATCTCCAAACTTTATATATATTGATTAATTCATCATCACAACCCCCAATTTCAATAAATTCACATAAGGAAGTAAGTTACATTAACTAACCAATGAAATGGGATTTTCTATTCACCATACTTTTTTCTGTGAACATTTGGGTAGAAGACGGTGACAAACCCAGCTATATCACTATTTGTTTGTGTGTTTGTTAGCTTTTAGGGGTGGGAGGAGAGAATTCCATATTTTGGGGAAAGAAGTAAACAGTTTGGTTTCAAGTTTTGCTTTTATTTTTTAAAATTCTGTTTGAAACTGTTCATAGTTTCAGAAGCTTAGTAATAATTCTAATGGAAATGGATTAAAAGGTAGTGTGCAATTAAATTAGGGTGGATGGACCCAAGTAAATTACATGATAAAATAATGGTTTTGTTATTACCACATGGATGTCACCTGGATTTGTCATATATTTCTATATACAAACAGGCTAATTTTGTCTGCCTTGCCCTTGAATTCAAATGACTACTAATAGTGATTATTTGTATTATGCTAGCACCCAAGAATCCCAATAGTATTAAAGGTGCATTATCCTGGCACTTTATATTTCTAATTTTACAGTCCTATTGTTTTGTCTAAGTGAAAACAAGTTTCCAAATGCCTTTTGCTTTCCTTGTAGGCAGAGGATAGTTTCAGTTTATTAATGACCTTGTGAACCTTATGGATAGGGATCTCTATAAATCAAACAAGAAGTGCTCTCCTTCCTTTCCCCTCCCTTCCCCACAGTGGCTTCTTTAATGTTTTTCTTTTGCCACTGCCCTGCTGTCCGAGCAATTTTCCACTGGTTGCTGGGGAAGCAAGAACTGTGGCATATTTAAAACTTCCACCAACTCGGTGGGGGAGGCAGGCGCTAAATGGTGAAATGAAATCATTAAAGAATCCAGATTCTTACAGGGCTTAAATGACCCTAAAAATAGTGTGTTGGAGCTAAAATTACTGTATATATTTGATTCCAAGATGATTTTTCCCCCATTGAAAAAAGCTACTCGTCTTGGAATTGAGTATAAGGAAGTGGGGGGGACAGGCAACTTCTCTAGTTCCAGGCTCCAGAGCTGCTGCTGTTTCTGGAATAGGGCAGGACTGGAGCAAGCATGTGCTCTGTGCCTCAGACTGGAGTGAGGACAGAGCCTGCAGCACTGGCAAAAGGGTAAGCAGTGTGGGCCAGGTAGGGGATCAGATGTTGTGGAAATGGAGACAAGAGGAAGAGGGAGATGGGTCCAAGGCTGCAGAGCTGTGTGTGTGGGAGGGTAAGAACAGAAGCAGAGGCAGTTGGGGGACAGGCACAAGGGCAATAGGCAGCAGTGTGGGCTAGAGGTAAGGGAAAATAGTAGCAAAGTGTGGATAGAGCAAGGGTCAGGGTTCAAGCTTTCCTCTACTGCTTCCCCTTCCACCTGCTTTCCAACCACTTCCCCTGTTGCCTGACCCCTGCTACTGTTTTCTCTGCTGCAGCGATGGGGAATGGGGATATATTTAAGATGGCCCTTCAATAATTAGATTCTATACATGGAAAATTAGAACAAAGTTATAATTTTCCATGTATAGAATCTAACTGATGGGGAGATGGGAAGTTTGTCTGAAATTCAGGGTCATCTTGGATTCAGGTAAATATCATAGTTTACCAAATGGGTAAATTATCTTTAGATCGGTATGGTTTAACCCAATCTAAAATGAGTCAACCCAGCTTAACAAATGTCTGTACATGTTTACAGAAAAGCCCCAGGGCTGGGAAAGCCCCAGGCTTTGGGGCTACTTACCTCAGCCCCAGGGCTGTGTTCTTCCTACCCTTCAACCCTGACAGATTACCCTTCTATGGGTCCACAATCCTCACCTCCATACAAACCTACCAGGTCCCCAAGATCCCACCATCCCCTCCCATCCTCTAAGTTACTTACATCAGGCAGCCCATGCTGTTCCCAGCAAGCAGTCAATGCCTATATATGCTTTTCCTTGTTTAAGTTTAAGCAGCTTACAGTAAGCCACCTAAACCATGTTCCACAAACGCTTGCTTACACACCATATCTGAACATTTTAAAATGCTTTAATTCGAAAAAGAATTTAGTATCACACTTCAGAAGCTGAAACTATAGTTCTTCATGCTACTGATGAATATAGAAACATATTTTCTTTTGAAATATCTTGACTGAAATATATTTGGGATTTTCTTTGTAACTAGATGATGTCTTATGTTATAAATAGGAGCTAATATAAAATATTTACTTTTAATTATTGCTAAACCAATTCAACATATTTATCTTTGTCCTTAAAATACAGGAAGCAATAAGGTAAGGTAATCTTTAAAAACGTAGATAAGGGCTACTCCTCTTTTATTAGTCTTTAGTCCTATTTCATATTTGCATCTAGTTCAAAATATATGGATACTAATGAGAGGAAACAGACTTCAGAAATTAGGAATGAAATTCTTAGAAACTTGATATGCATACATTATTTTAAGGTTAACACATAGTATTTTAAAATATTAATACCTGTGTTTTGATACTGAGTCTCAGATTTCAGTATCAGACATGAAAATATGTTGTAATTTCAATATTATCCCCAGAAGTATATTATGAAAGGCAGTTCTGAACTAACTTAACACAAGTTCAACAATATGCATATTTTATCTTTATGTGATTTGAAAAGAAAGTTTAAATGTAACTAACAGATATTCCTCCTTGCTGGTTAAAGGCCAGAATCATAATTATTGGATTGATTGGAGCTTTTCATTAACTTCAAGGGGCACTAGATTATACCTCTAAAAGTTATAGACAGGGTATGGGTGAATTAAAGTTTCTTTCTCTGTTTTATACAACCAGTCTACAATCTGTAGGGCACTCACAGCATAGCTTGTATTCCAATCTATTTTTGACAATAGGTGCTAAACTACTATTGATCATTATCTCCAGGTTATCAAATGTGAAATACAGTAAAGGATTTTTCTTGCTGTTACTTCTTAATAATCATGTTCATTTAATGAAGAATTCAATACAAACATGAGTTCCATGGCATTTACTCTGTGCTTTGTAAGCCATTTCTTTATTCCTGGTGTTGTTTGTCTGAGGGAAGAGCCAATGGGGATTATATCATGAGGATGCTTATTTAATAGGGGTGTGAAAAGCCAGCCCTATTTGATTTAGACTAGGATTCAGCCCCAATCAAGGCCAGTGATTTGATTAGTTGATTTGGATTACTATCCCTGATTTGATTTGGCCGAATCTGAAGTTTTGAAGAATCATTGATTTGGACATAGACACAGCTTTAAACGTTTTTCTACATAGCTTAAGATATCAGTGCAGCTTGTGAAAGCTGTGATGCTGGGGCAGAAGGAGTGTCCTACAGCAGTGCAGGGGAGCCCTCCATGTGCTTAAAGGTGAACCCAGAAATGGACCAGAAGTACTTCCGTGATCCATGGTGGAGGGATCCCAGGTGGCCCCCAGACTCAGGAGGCACCAGTTGCTGAACCGGGGGGGATGGGAGGGCCCCCAGTGTTCTCCCTGGCAGACCTGGAAGTAGACTGGAAGTGCTTCTGGCCCACTTCTGGGTATGCTGCCAAGCATGCTGAGGATCCTCCATACACCCCAGCATCTCAGCATTCATGAGCCACCTGCTACCTAGAGGTAGGTAGAAAAAATATTTAAAGCTATGTCTATGTCCAAATCTCCAAATCTTTCTGAATCTCCCCAAATTGATTTGGAGGGTTCTGATTCAATTTGGAGATATTAAAAGGTCCTCTGATTTGATCTGGATTCGGAGATTCAGCCACTGAATTGGGCCGGATCAAATCAGGGACTGAAGCATTACACAGCCCTATTATTCAATGATGAAAAGGAAAAATAATGAATTATTTTCAGATCAAAATATGGTTGATGCTGCAGCGTGGGTAAAACAAGGCTGGCCTGCTTTTACTGGGTGCAGAGCACCTGCAGGTCCTTTTGAATTCAGCCTGAATTGTTCATTTCACCATCTCTAAAACTTAGTCACATAGGATTCATCCACTTGTTCTCCTACTGCTATTGATATATTGTGGCATTTTTATTCCCAGCTATATGATTATTCTTTAATTATTTCTTCATGAACTGCAGCATTGCAATATTCTGTTCAATGCAGAGACCAGTTCTTGATGACCAAAGATCATAAAACAAATAATGTTTTTAAAATGTCACAATAAATAAACACTGCACCAGGACTAGAGAATCCATTGAACTGAACAGAAACATTTATCTGAGGTGGTTTACTTACATATATATAATGGTAAAAAAGGGATTTTTTTCACATAGTTTAGTTTGTTCAAAATAGCCTGATATAAGTAAGTCATAGCTTTACATTGTTTTGCCATTTTAAAGATAAGTTGAGGCAGCTTCAGCTGTGGTTCATGCTGGTTTCTGGCAATGTAAATCTGAAGATAGTACACCGGTAATATAAGACACTTACACACATGCAGGGAGGCTGCTCCAATGTCCTGTAAATCCAGCACATCAGAGCAGACTCTGTTAATCGAGTCTGTGGAGTGTGAAAATGAACACACTCCAGCAGCCTCCTGTGTCATGTCTATCAGTCCCCCTGCACTAAAAAAATGGTGCTGGTGCACTTTGAACTAAAGCTCATCAAATGAACTTTAGTTCAAAGTGCCTTGCTGCTATTTTCTCAGCACAGGGATGCTGTTACATGAGATGCTCGGGTGCTTTTAATCAGTGTGGCTTGCTAATTAAAGCATCCACCCCCACAAATGTCACCCCCCAGCCACCTCCTGGAGCAGATCTATAAACAGCATCCATAAAGTCCCCCGCGTAGAGAACTTTTCAGGTGATTAAAGACCAGAACTTAGCAACTGTGAAAGGGAAATCCTAGGTTAGCACCATGAAACAAACTTTTGACACTGCTAGAATAGGTTAAGGAAAAGGGATATTGAAAAATATGCAGATTTTACACAACCTATCATACAGCTCTGTTAATAGGTAAGGAATATACTTGAAAGGAGGAAACATGAGTTTTCAGTGAGTCATAACACCAATTTGTAAAATATTCAGAGTTAAGCACCCAATCATTTGAATGCGTAGCCAAACTCTTCAAATGAGACCATCATGAATATCCAGAAAGCAAATTAGTTTTATTATATCCATTTCTAAGTATTCTCATTCCCTACCCTCCCCTGGCAACAAACACATTGATGGGTTTTTGCTTCCTGAAATACACGAAAAATGGAGTAATTGCAAGGAACTAATCTACATCAGGGCATATATTTCTATTTGTGCCAATAGAAGTCCCATATGTAATATAAATGTAGAATATGCCTTTAAGCGCCTTAGAAATATGATCGGTTTTGTAGTGTTAATAAAAACAGTTTAAGATGTGCCATTTGAGATTGCTAGCTAAATGCAGGCATATAAAACGCTGCTAAGAAGATATTTTTGTATAAAGCATAGGAATATTTCTTCATGAAAGGTAGAAAAATATGGTTACTTTTCTCTAAGGTTTTTCCCATGTGTCTGCCATTGACATTTAAGATACTTTACTCCAAAATCTGAATAAATAAATTTGCCAAAAGTTACTGCTATAGGTTTTTAATGAAAATCTGTATGCCTAAATACTTATATTGATTCCTGATGGATCTGTTCCATGATTCTTGTATGGAACCAGGACTAGATGACTCAAATATTTGGCAGTGTTTCAGTTAAGCAAAATGTGAGAATTACTAATTTTGCATTACATAATCTTGAAAAAAAAATAGCAAAGCAATAAAAATAATCATGCTTCTTTCTAATATTTCCTATAACAAAATAAGCAGTGCTGAGAAAATAAAACTAAAATTATTCAATCATAATTGGAGGACATCCGTATACTGTACTGAGAAACATGTAAATTTTACATGTACTTTGTGTGCTATATTATGAACACAATTTATGTGATAACTCATTAAAATATATTAATTGTATTTATTTATCAATTTCATTAATATTGAACAATATGCAGAGAACTTGAGGTGTGTTATGTATGACAAATATGGTTTGGGAAGTTGAACTGAAAAATCATATTCTTTTAAATTTTGTTTTATACAAGTTTATTACTTTTGTTATGTTTATTTTTATTCTGGTAACATAACATAGAGACCCCAATTAAGTCATGCTTTTAAATCTATTATCACATATATCTGTAGATCTTCATCAGCTCAGAGGCAGGATCATCAAAGTACTTGAGAGAAACTGATTTCATGAAATTTCTAGTCTTTCAAGAATAAACAAATGTTATTGTGAAGTTCACAAGGAAGTTTGTGTTCCCAGTCAATTTTTTGCAGAATAAACAATATGGGTTATTTGCATATATTCAGATAAATATTTACATTTTTGGAAGCTTATTAAATTGAACATCTGCACTTCTTGAGCTTTGTTCATATCTAGTACAGCTGATTGAATATTATTCATCAAATGCATTATTTAGCAAATTTTGCTAGTATTTATCAAATAAATTAGTTGATGAATACCTTTTCTCTAGTATTCAACCAGTGTAAATCACTGGTAAAAGATGAAGATTTCAATTAAATGTTACATAACCACAACTGTATGGTCAACCATAGCATATAAAAAATCCTAGCTATCTATAAGTTAAACTTAGGTCTTTTACAATCACATTTAATATACAGTAAAAGTATAATAGGAAAAGTATACACATATTTTTGTATATTGATATATAACCACTTGTTTAATCTTTTGATACCTTTATCAATGTAGTAAGATAATTTAAAGAATCCAAGGAATTGTTAACGATTTAATAAAGCATAAATGTTAAATCAAACTTTAGTTAGCTCTAGAAGAATAGTACAAATCCAGGAATCTCTTGGATTCTGTATTGCGGAAATTTGTTTTCATCTTCTGCTGTTGTTTGGATAATGATCAGAGATTGAGACTTCCAGAATATGAGATATTCAAAACCTTTCCACAATTCAAAGATTATGCTTGTGATATAATAGTTCAAATTCCTTTTCTTTGATAAGGTTATATTAGGCAGCATCCGTCAGATCTATTACCGAATAAAGCCGACTAAATTATTTGTGTGTTTTGAGGTGAGGCAGGGAAAAGAG
This sequence comes from Caiman crocodilus, assembly GCA_030014935.1. Lineage (NCBI taxonomy): Eukaryota > Metazoa > Chordata > Crocodylia > Alligatoridae > Caiman > Caiman crocodilus. The sequence continues at coordinate 17,752,532 of JAGPOW010002514.1, read as the reverse complement.
GAAAATCTTGAAATCTTGACTCTTCATTTGTACTTCATCTCTGGGCTTCCAGTGTTCTAGTTTTGTATACTGGACAATGGATATTGAAAATTTATTTTAAGGGAAGGAGGGGAGGGAATTGAGTGTGTGGTACATTGCCCAATCCAGGCAACAAAATGGTCCATAAGGAACTGTTTAGTAGATATAAGTTAGAGGATCTGTACTACATTATGACCTGTGCTAAACTCAGAGCAGCTCTGATCTATGATGAAGGCTGGGTCACCTCTGGCCAGTTCAAGGATGAGGGGAAGTAAAAACTGGCTCCAAGAGCAACGGTTAGCTGGATGCAGCTGAAGATGTAGCTCAGATTCTTTTTGATTTAAAAGGGAAAGATCATGACAGCAGACCCAAAAAATGAATCAAAATGTCTGTTTTGTCAACCTTGAAGTTGTGTAAATGCTTTGGGGGACACCAGCTTGAAAGTATGTAAATGCTACTTTTCTCTTCTATCAATGCTTAATTAATGTATTATTTAAAGAAGCAATTTGGGCTGAACTTTCAAAGACTTGCTTCTAAGTTTCACATTAAATGATCACTTTAGACCCAACATTAGGGGAATATCCAAAATTAGTCAGAATTTGAAATAGCTTTTATAGAGAGAAAGATTTGTTTTGAACTTGAATCAATCATTTTCTGTTTTCAGACATGTTTTGTAGATGTAATTTGGAAGTTCATATTTGAAAGTTCACTTATTTAGATCCATAGCAACTGAATTAATTAAGCAGTGCTTCTTCTTGTTAAAAATAAACAATAGAAGCAAATGACATATGGGGTGCAAATGGAAGTGCAACTCCCCACTGTAAATGAGAATGCTTTGCAGGAAGCATTCTGAGTTGCAGTGATCCTCTGGAACAAACAGAAGGTCAGTCCTGGTTTAGGGAAAGGGAGCATAGGAGTCTCATTCTAAGGGTTCCCCATCCAAAACTGGAGGTTGGGGTGTGTGTATTAGAGCCCTTGCACTTTGGGAAGGGGGGGCTCCAACACCCCCCTCCCTCTGGGTCCTGCTGGGGAACCTCCAGACTAAACTCACTCCGTTCCCTTCCCCCCCTCCCATTCTCCATTCTGAAAACAGCTCCAGGATCACAGGCAAGCAGACAGAAGTTACAGAAGATGCTTTTTTGAAACATCTTCATCTGACCCCCTCATGCAATGAAGATTCAGACTTTCACCTGACCCATCATTTTTTCAAGCTGTCTACAGTCATGCACTTGTGCTTGGTCATGGCTATAAACCACGTTCTGTGGCCAGGCTGGGCAAAAAAAATCACTTCTGTCTGCCCATACTGATACTTGAGCAAAATTTAGTTCTCTATTGTTGACATCTTTCTTGAACTTTTTGTTCTTCTACTCTTTATAAGGTCAGTCACAAGCTGGTGATGGAAATCGCAAATTACAGCTTACGGCAAGATTTGCAAAGTTCACACTAAAAAAGAGAGGAGGAGGAAAAAAACCCCTCAGTTTAGCCAAAGACCTTTTCATTAGATCCCTGCTCTTTGATGAAATGTTGGTATATAAGACATGATTGAGCTCTATAATTCATTAGAGGAGATATCTCCAAGAGGTTGTGTATGGAAAAATACAATTTTGTTTCCTTCAGCTCATTCACACAAAGAACGCTATTTGGCTGACTCTGTTTGGATCTATATGTCTTCTGATTTTTCCATGCAGGTAATATGTAAATGATAATGTAAAACAAATTGTAAATGATATTCATTTGACTTACAATAATAGTTTTTATAAGAATCCTATAGGGACTAGCTCATTCTTTTTTTAAACTACTATGGGTCTAAATTCAATCATGCTATGCATTTATAACAATGAGCTTACAACTTGATACTGTGTAATACTTGCTTTGTCATGTAGAATTAATTAACACCTTTATTACAGAAGAAGCATTAATGATTGAAATGTTCTTTTTTTCAAATGTACACCTTTTTTCCCCTCAACTATTTGCTTAGGATTTTTTTTTCATTATTGCACCTAGAGATGGCTTTGTATAATATATGTTATAGAAATAAGTGAAGATTAAAGTCTGGCTCCTATAGTATAGAAGCATACTCTTTCCTATTAGTAATACAGTGGTTTGTCTGGACTTTAAGCTTCAAGCAGCTTTAAAAGAAATAGATGAGCAATTGATCCTACATTCAACTACTTGGCAAAATACTTAAGCATATGCTTAGCTTTAAACATAGTCGCACTGAAGCACCTTGTTGAAGTCCGCATGGATCCTGCCATGCTTAAAAGTTGGCACCTATTCTATTTAAATATCTTGCTAACTTAGAGCTTTTACTGAATTATAATAAAGAATTTCCTACACATGTAATTTGATCAAAAGTATGTATTCATCATCATGCACAGTTTCTCTTCCCTACCTCCAGTTTTTCTTCTCCTATACTTTGATTTGTCAATGACCAAGTTTTTAAGACTTAGGTGAAAAGAAGTAAGGGTATCTGTTACTTGTGATAAATAGTCACATAGTAAGGACAACTATTAAAACTGACAAATGTTAGCATTATAAGGAAAGAAACTAAAGTGTGAATGACCACAGAGACTGAATTAGCCCCTCAAATCTAGACTTGTTTCATACAGGTCATGGATCATTTTTAGAACAGTAAATTGAAGCCTGAACCACTACTATTGTGTCTCGATTGAATGAAGGAAGGGAAGGTTTATAGCTAGGGGAATGGGATGAATCTCCAAAGATATTAGCTCATTTTCCAGTTCTGCTATACAGTACAAGAAAATCACTTAACCTCTGTATGCCTCATGCTCTCTTGGGAAGATGGGAAGCAGGACCATCCCCCACTAGATCATCCCAGCCAAGGCTTTGTCTAGCCAGGTTTTGAAAACCTCCAAGGATAGAATCTCTACTACTTCTCTGGATAACCTGTTCCAGTATTTTACTATCCACCTAGGGAGAAAATTCTTCCAAATATCCAATCTAAACTTCCTTTGCTGGAACTTGAGACCATTACTTCTTGTTCTGTCATCTTTCACCACTGAAAACAGTCTAGCTCCATCACCTTTAACCCCCGCTTCAAGTAGTTAAAAGCTTCTGTTAAATTCTCCTTCAGTCTTCTCTTCTCTAGACTAAATAAGCCCAATTTCCCCAGCCTCTCTTCATAAATCATGTGCTCCAGATGCCAAACCATTTTTGTTGCCCTCTGCTGGATGACAACAAGATCACAACCTGAGCCCCAGACCACCTCACCCTTGCACCCAGAGCTCTATAGTCACTTTTAATCCTCTCAGAGTCTCCCCTGGCAATAACACTGGTGCCCACATGAATGAACAGCATGGGGTAGTAGTCAGAGGGACTCATGAGCCTTGACAGTCCCTCTGTGACATCTTGGATCTGGGCTCTGAGAAAGCAGCAAACCTCCTGAGAAAACAGGTCAGGTTGGCAGATGGCTCCCTCTGTCCTCTGCAGAAGGGAAGTGTCCAACCACCACTACTGATCTCTTCTTTTTGATGGTGGTCATCTCGATCCTTCCCACCTTGCCTGTCTTCCTCCACCAATGGAATATGCTCCTCCCTCTTTGCTATAAGGGCTGCGCATCTTCTTCCTCTTCCTCTTGCAATGTGTTAAAAGTGAGTTGAAATACAAAGCTTATCTAACTCACTTTTCACTTTCTCTCCAGGAGGCAAGTGTGACCCAAGAGTTCTGAGTTCTATTCATTTGGCTTGGCTTTTGATTTAAAAAAAATAGACGTTGAGATGAAAAATCTGAGATTAAAACAAGACCAAACAGAGATTGAAATATTGGTAAACATGACTAGAAGTCAGGAAGTCAAAGGAGGTAAATGAAAGCAATATTCTTTATAAAATGTCTTGACATCTACTGATAAAATGGTCTTTAACTCGCGCCATTTCCCTGCTTTTTTATTTAACAAAGACTTTTCCTCAATCTTTCAGCTTTTCTATGTTTGCTGTGCTTATCTTTCCTATCCATTATATACCTCTCCCAATTCTCCTTCTTCTCAAGTCTCAGTTCATCTCAACTTTTTCCACCATAGAATTCTGTCATCCATAAATGTATACCAGTAAAGGCTGATAAATCTATTTTTTTTTTCCATTTCACTACCCACTTTTTTCTCCCCTCTCCTATCTTCCTTCTCCACATCATTTTACTTTCTCTTATTCCCTTACAGTCCTCTATGTGTTTATTTCCTTATTTCATCATCTTCCAGTCCCTGTGTTACAATCTATTTTATTACTGCATTCATTTAACAGATGCAGTGTCATCTCTCTAGGATATAACTACACTAGAGTATAGTAAAAGCGAGAAAGGAGATTAGAAGTCACCTGTGCTACCCTGCTTGAACTGGGACGTCTGCTGAGAGAGTCTTCAAATTTTTCTTATCCCTAGGATTCAACAGGAATGCATCCTGCATTAGAGCTGTGAAAGTACATAATGCTTTTAGGTATCTCAGTTTTTTTTCCCCTGTCCAGCTCTTTTCTGTCTTTTCTCTAAAATGCAATGATCTTCCTTTAGATGTAGTGTCCCGAGGATTCTGAATATAGTTTAACAACTAAAAATACATCATTTGCAATCTTTAAAAATAAGGATGTACCATGTGAATTTACATTTAATTGTTTTGCTTTGTGCATCCTGAAGCTTTAACTGTCTACAAACACACATGTATATATACTATCTATCTACAGACGTAATCATTGCATATATACTTTTTTGAGCTGAATATACATTAATTTACTAAATCGAATGTCCAAAAAATGTAATTGGCCTTCAGTTACTTCATTAAAGTTTTCACTTGTTTGGTGTGACTGTGATGTTAGAAATGGAATGCAAACGTAAAATCTAATTTTAATAATACAAAAGACCTATTATTTTGTAACAATAAATAAGTAAAGTTTACCTATTTAACAAGTCAGCCTTGCAAGCAGGTCAAGAATTATTTAGAATTGCATAGTAGCATTATGCCTATGTTTTGTTTTCATTCTAATTTTCCATAACTGTTGGAAGAAAGATATGCAGAAAATTCTTATAATGGGCCATAAATTTTATTTCCACATTTCTAATTGTATTTTAAAAAAGAAATCTTTCTCTGTTTTAATTTTTATAACTTTTACATTTTTATTTTTTTAAGTATTGGTTTTCTGGCATACCTTACCTTTTCTTTAATCTGAATTGGTAATATTGCAGAAAAACTCTTGTATACTCCAAGTGCTTTGCAAAAAAAAGTTTTCCCATTTGCAAAAAAATTGGAAGTTAGCCAAGGATTGGCTGCTTCTCAATATTAATATGGGTCTCATACTACAAATCAAAGGTTTTGGACCATGTCTTTTAGTAAACTTTAACCTCACTTCTAGTGATGTAGATTTGCCTTGTGCCCCCTTTTATGCTGGTCTAAGAACGTACCTTGAGAATCATTTTCTATTTCTCCTTTTTTCTCCATGAAAGGGTTGAACTGTGCAGCCACTGTGCTCCACTTACATTACAATATGTTACTGGAAATAAGGGGACCTCTTTGCTCCCTCCATAGAAATCTCCCCATAGACACAATTACTACCTATACACATAATAGATTCAGACTCTTGCATACACATTTAGGAGAGAGAATTTGCACATGCAAATGGAATTTAGATAGTTTGCAAATTTGTTGGCTCACAAATGTATGCCTTATTTTAAAAACTTCTCTCAATGTGCTCAGTCAGCATTTTAGTTTTGGAGAAGCACTTGCATATTTTACTTCATTGTACATTTTCTGTTACATCTTTTTAATAGTTTCATAGTCTAATGCCAGAAGGGACTATTAGATCATCTCATCTGACCTGTATATTGCAGGCCATTGAATTTTTTCTCTTGTGTTAAACCCAATGAATTTAATTAGAAAACAGTATTTCAATCCAGTCCGTAAGTGGAACAGAAGATGGTCATAAAGCACAAAGGCCTGAGGCCACTGCAATAGTAAGGAAGTGAATACATGAGCTATACTTAAAAGATTCAACCACATGAATCACTGCTTCAGGAGAAGACCAAAAACTGCAAAAGTTCCTCTAACCTGACCTGAGGCAAACTCCATTCTAATTTCCAATCTGGTGCTCAGTGTGACCCTGATTATCTGAAAAAGGCACATTAGGCAGATAACTAGGAAAAAGAATCTCTCCACCATTTGTGTACATCTTGAGCAGCAAGTCTTCAGTCTGGGAGAAATAAATGGAATTTCTATCATTGTTAGAGTTCATTGAAACAGTTATAGTTGTACACTAAACAGCAAATGAATAATGAGATGCTACTTTTTAAATATGTTTCTTTAGTTTTGGACAAGAAACTTTTGTTTTTAAGTCACAGTCCAATTGCAGGGAGATAAAACTACTATAAGTCACTAAATAAGAGATTTAGATTATGTAACCAAATGATGCTATCTGCCAGCCCCCATACAATGAACTCAGAGACAGTTAAGATAGTATTCATATGTTGCAAAATGCAGCGTTATGACAACACATTCAGAACGGTCTTAACATTAACTGCATTTGAATTCCTAACTACATAGTAGCTATACCTCCACTAGTGTGTTCAAAGAGTCTGTAATTGATTTTTTTCCTCTTTTACATCAGCATTGTCTAATAAATCGAAAGCAAATGTTTGCTTTCAAGATGGCATGTTAATTTTCAAGGAACACTTGAAAATTCCTCTTTTGATAATTCTAACTGTAAATGTCTAATGAACTAGCTGGAGAACATTTAAAAAATGCTTTCTTCTGCCTTTGGATTCCCAAGGGCTGTGTGTGCCTTTGCTGTAAGTCAGGGCATGGTTAAGAGTTCCATTAGGTCTTTAGTTTTCAGTGTAGCAACACTTCTGCAGTTTACCTACAACTAGCTGGATTAAAACATATAAGGTCCCTTTTGAAAGGAGAGTGCTGTAAATCATAGAATCATAGAAGTAGGGTCGTAAAAGACCTTGCAGATCTTCAGTTGTGATTCCCTGCCTAAGCAGGAAGAAAACTGGGATCAAATGACCCCAGCCAGGTAGGCATCAAGCTGCTTCTTAAAGACCCCCAGGGTAGGAGCCAGCACCACTTCCCTTGGAAGTTGGTTCCAGATTCTAGCTGCCCTAAATGTGAAGTAGTTCTTACGGATGTCTAATCTAAACCTACTCTCCAACAATTTCCCAGAGGGTTCATTTTAGCAATGGTGAATATTAAATAAGTCTACAGAGCTGTCTTAGTCTTCACCAAGGACCATATTACCCTTGTGATGACTCTAGAAGGAAAGTAAAAGTGGCTTCTGAACGTCTAGGCTGCTTGCAGATACTTAAAAAAACAAACAAAGCTTTACCAGAAGTCATGCATTACTTCAGCTTGGCTCTGCAGCCTCTGTATGTATCAGGAACCTCATTGGGGTTTGTTGGTACTTTTAGCTAAAGCTGATTCAACCAGCTATTAGATAAAATCCCCGCAAAGCCCCATTAAAATGCCCAATATATACAGATGCCAGCTGAGCTGGGTCCAACTAAAGTGCTACCTCTTCTGGGCATGAGCAGGGCTTGGTGTGGGAACGTGCCATGTTTAAAATAAAGGGCCATTTTTGATTTTGTTTTTTTTT
>JAGPOW010002514.1:17731589-17744538 GCA_030014935.1 Caiman crocodilus | reverse complement strand
TTTTTTTTTATGCCTTCAAGAAGCCTTAAGTCCGCTCCTCTCCTGATAATCCACTCCTTTGACATATATGCTAAGTGATCACAGATGAGTGGAAAGTATGAGGGAATGATAAACAGAGTATTTTATATTTCCCATATGCAACGACATCAGATCCACCATCTAGGTTTCACTGTGCTAGGATTTGAAAATTGTTGCACTAGCCTGACTCTCAGGAATCCCAAATAATAGATTTGGTCTACATATCAGTAGATCAAAATAGTAAAAAAATCTGTTATTTTGAAGCTAAGTGTTATAAGTTTTCAGTCATGAAATTCAAATGAAAACCTTGTTTCCTTGTACGAAAACTACATTTTAAAATAAAGTTTCTGAAATGAACCTGTTGAGTTCCTGATTCTGGGGTGCTAATGGACGCATTTATTGGTATTGAAAAACTACAACTTATTTATTTATTTTAATACTATTTTGAACACAGGGAAATTATTATGGCAAGATGATTTGTGGCTCATGGTATGAAAAGGTAGGAAGAAATATTCCACAACAACTTGTAACTACAAACCTTGTAATATGTTGAACTGCTACTCTTATAATGTCTTTGGAATACAATTGATTGCTGTTCTATAAGAGCCTGCTCCAAGATCCATTAAAGTCAATGGAAAGAGTCTCATCCATTCCAGTGGGTTCTGGATCAGTCACAATCTTCTTAAAAACAATACAAAGCTTGCTTTTTGCTGTATCTTCTGCTAACATAACTTTTTTCAACATATACTTCTATGTATCAGTAGAGCCATCGAGGCACCAAATGTCTAAACTTGGTCTGGCCTTTGGATTCTGTCACAAAAGTCTAAAGCAGATGTTCCCAAACTGTTGACTTAGACCCCAAATGGGATTGCAACATCAGCAGATAAGGTTGTGAGGCTGCTGCTGGGCTGGACCAGCTCCAGGCAGAAGTCACCTCCATGGCCCAGTGGGCAGGACCCAGTGCAGAAGGGAGTGCTGCATCACCATGACCACCAAAGTGAAGTTTGGAGGTGGCACAGAGTTGCGTCTCCGCTGCTGCTGGGTAGGCAAGGTATGTCTCAGCTTGGTGGCCATGATGGCACATCACTCCCTCCCATGCTGAATCCCATTTTCTGAGCCACAGAGCCCCCAGAGGCAGGGTAACAGGGCAGGGAGCCCAGAGCCCACAGAACACAGCCCACATCCTCCCCACCCACCATGGGCTGCACTCCAGCTGTGCTACCTGTGAGGGAAGCGATGTGAGGAGGGGGGAGCCGGGCTCCTGCTCTGCTCCACCTGCAATAGCTGCTACTTCCTGAAGATGGCGAGCAGAGTGGGAAGTTCTCTGAGGTTCTATGAGGAAACAGGACTCAATAATTCAAGGTGGACTTCTCCAGTACTATGTTCAATGTATGGTTTTTATCACTAGCAGCTTATATGTCAGAGGATCAGAGGACTGGGAAGGAATCCAAAATCATCTATTTCAAAACTCTAGCAATATTTGTAAACCGGATAGATGCCTATCCAGGTTCTTAAAATCTCTTAGTGAAGAAGATCTCACAACTACCCACATAATCTGTTTCATTGTCTTACTGTTCACAGATGGTGCATAAGTTTTGATAGTGGGAAGGCACAACTCCATGTTGCCACTGCCCCACTGCTTCTGGAAACTGGTTCAAGGCACGGTACAGTCCTGTGCCCTTCTGTCAGCACAGAAATCTGGTGGGACACTATGCCTCTTCTTCCCCCCTCTCCTATCCTCCACCCCATGCATCACTTATGCTGTTGTTGCTACTGCTTTTGCTGTTTTTCTTGAGATTGGATCAAAAGCCTTATATAGACAGCCTGGTACAGTACAGTAGCTGCTCTCCCAGAAGAAACTGCAAACATATAGATGTTCAGGCTATTTTTCCCAGGGTAAAAGGAGCTGATTCAGGAGAAAAATAACTCGAGAACAACCAAGGTTAAATGACTCCTGGGAGAGTTTCTCCAGGGAAAATGAATGTCTACATGCCATGTGTCAGGGACTCTAAGCAGCTGGCCAGCCTGAACCAAGTATCACAAGAGCTTCACCTGCAGCAAGCCCCAGTTTTTGAACAGTAAGCATCCTGATTTGCTACTGGGAGCACCACCTATCCATTTAGTAGTATCTGGAGCACAGGGTCTGCAGACCAGTAAACAGTTATGCTAAGACAAACCTCCTGGTTCCTGACCCTGGTTTTCAGCTTATTTCTGGATTTCATCTTTGGATTTCCCTGACACTGGTTTGGTTCTTATTTTGGACTTCAGCCTGTGGCTTTCCCTGTGGATTGGTACTTGGCATTTGACCCCGGGATCCTGACCCTGGCCTGGGTGATGGACTCTATTTCTGGATCTTGCTCTCTAGCTTTTATATAGGGCAGCCTTCAGCAGTTTAACCATTAGGCAAAACCACCTACTTCTTGGTCCCTTACATCATGGCTTCTCTCAGAAGAGAACATAGCCCTCCTGTACCACCTTAACCCTCCCAGTGAGACAGTGTGTCACCTGCTGGATGCTGCTAGCTTCTCAAACCCCACATTGTGCTACAGGAAAACAGGCTGACCATGGGCAGTTTAGGTCTGCCACTCAGGGTTTCTCTCTGCAGTCTTGTTATCTGTGGCTAGGCAGACTAAAGGAGACTGCACAGCATGCATAAATATGTTCACAGGTCCTCCCTGGGGCTGCACAGTGTCAGCACTACAATCTTTCCACTCTTCAGGGCCTCAGCACTTTAATTTCTGGATGTGCTACTAAGGGTAAGTTTCTCTACTAGGTTAACAAACCTGAGATAATTCTCTCAGAATATTTGAATGTGTGCACACAGCCTAAATCTGCTTTTTTGCAATTTATATCCAGTGTCAGATGTTCTGGCCACTTACGACAAAATACCTTGCTTTCTGTAAAACAGAGATGCAACACGATTATGAGCCTTATTTTACATTTTACTATGATTTTTATAGTTTTTTAAAAAGCATTACCATTTTCTTTTTAAAGAGTTTTAATGTGTGTGTTAAAACATTCAGGGAAATGAAAAGGCATACATAAAATCACTAAAATCTTATTTGGGGTAAAATGTAATGTAATTTGTTTTCACTTAATTATCAGAGTAGACATTCTTAATTTTGCTCAAAGGCAAAAATCATACAAAAATAAAATAAGAGGTCAGTCTTTTGTTCTATAAGAGGTTTTAAAATATAGTAGAAAGTAGGCCTGTGCAAAGTGGCTAGTATTTACTTTGGATTCAGATTCGGCTGATTCAGGGGATAGTGATTTGATTTGGTGATTCTAATTTTTTTTTTTTTTTTTTAAGAACTGATGCTCGGGCCAGGCAGGGCAGCCATGGGGGTGGGGTGAGGGGGGAGACTGGGAGAATTGGTGGGGGATGGGGGCTCATTACAGAGCCTGCCACACAGTGCAGGGAAGTGGGGGTGGAAAGGATCACCTCCCCCCGCAGCAGGGAGCAGGGGATTTTTTTTTTCTTTTTCTTTTTTTTTTTTTGAAGAGCTGGGAGTCAGGGCTGGTTGGGGCAGCCATGGGGGGGAGGAGCTGGGAGAGTGGGTAGGCAGTGGGGGGCACTCAGGGGAGCTGGGGAAGCAGGCAGGGGATGGGGCCTGGCAGGGGTCTCCCTGTGGTCCCCTCCCCCCTCTTCCACCTCCATCCCTTCCTTACTGGCATGGAGTCCAGGTCCAGCTCCCAGTGGCAGTGAGTGGAAACTGCCACAGCTCTCCAAATCTTTTCCAAATTGATTTGGAGATCTTTGAATTGATTCGGACCTTTTCATTGGTCTCTTGGTTCAATTTGGATTCAGACATTCAGATGCCGAATCGGACCAAACCTCCTCCACATCGAAGCTTTGCACAGCCCTTTTGGAAAGTTTATTAATGAAATTCCTTTAAAACTATTAAGAGCTTATTTTATCTTTATTATTTTATAACCTTTGTATTCTGATCAAAACAGAATTAATTCTAAAATGATGTTGAACAACTATAATTCATTTTAAAATAGATTGCTTTAAGGTGAATTGGATTGAAGCATCTCATGTTTGCTTATTCACTTTTTATGAGTAAACAAGTCCAATTATTAATATCAATATCACTATGAGTACTCTGCTCACAACATTTTTAGTTCATTGTTGTTATATCATTTCAAACAAACATTTCTGACAATTTATTTTGTGCCAAGCCAAACAGCGGTATCTCTAGGATTTGGTATAGGTAACTTATAATTTACTATTTCAATTTCTTCATTGTTAAGGGTTTAGTGGACTGGAGCACATGATTTATGAGGAGAGACTAAGGAAACTGGGCTTATTTATTCTTAAGAAGAGAAGATTGACAGGGGGATTTAATAGCAGCCTTCAACCACCTGAAGAGTGGTTATGAAGAAGATGGTGTTAGACTTTTTTCAGTGGTGACAGATGACAATACAAGGAACAATGGTCTCAATCTGCACCAAAAAAAGTTTAGTAAAGTGCTGGACCAGGTCACCCAGAGAGGCTGTGGCATCTCCACCCTTAAAGGATTTTAAGACTAAGCTAGGCAAAGGAATAACATAGATGGAGATAGTCCTGCTTTGAGCAGGGGGTTGGACTAGATGACCTCCTGAGGTTCCTTCCTATCTTAATTTTTTTTTATTCTATATGCTGCCTGGTATCATTTGGGGCCTTGTTTGGGGACCTAAGAATTTTGAGTATGTCAGCCTGGGATTTACTGATCTGTCTGAACTAGACACAGGATAATAAACTTGTTTTCAGTGTTTCATATTTATGAATATTATATACATCAGTGGGTACTAAATGTGATAGAGAAGGCTGTCACCACTGAATTAAATATGTAAGACACTAAATGCTAGTACCTGTAAGAAGAAGGACAGGGGGAAGATCAGTCTGAATACACCCTGCAACATTTTTTTTTTCTCTTAGCATGTCCTTCTGGCCACTCTGTCACATAGCAGGTTAGACAGACTTGAGGGCCAAGCCAATATGGAATTTCTTATTTTTATGTTCTAAAGGTAACCAGGAAATATGTTAAAAGTTATACTCATAGCTAACAATAGCAGTCTACCAGTAGCTATCAACTTCCCTCTCCCTGATTCTACCAAAGCCTCACTCTCACAACTGATTATCTAATATAAAAGTAGGATAATTCTCCCCCTCTTACAGCCAAGGTACTCATCTCAGCCAGGCTCCATGTATCATTAAAATGAAACTGAGGATGGGTTCTGTTCACCATTAAAATCAAAATGGGGTGAAAGCTTTGTCATTCACTTCCAATAAGTTCCAATTTAACTCTAGAGCCACATCACACTGAGACTATAACTAGCAGGGTACTTTGAAAGCTTAAATTGATACGGCAGCACAGTGACTTTTGAAATGGAAAGATCTGGGTAAAAGTCTTGCTATTCTTTGGAAAGATGAAATTATTAATATCACCAAACCCTTTGCTCTGAGTGCTCCACCTAACAAGAATGATATATCTTTGGGATGCTAGTTATCAGAATATTTTGTTGTATTACATTTTAGATTTAACAGTCCAACAGGTTGAACTCAAATCTAGCTAGTACTAGTTATCATCATTGTGGCAATGATAATTCACTACATGCCTGTTGAAAATGGGAAGCTGATGTAGATTTCATGCTAAAACAAATTCATTTTAAAATATTACGTCTTTACAGAAAAATATCATTCTGAGGGATTCTGTTCATGTTAGGAATGTATAGGTATCCTGATTAATTAAAACTGAATTGTAATGCATTGGCATTCTTGAACTGAACTGACATTATGACATGGCTGGTTTATCACATAGCCTTTTTGAATTGATCATAAGAGCAAGGAGGATAATAGTTTTATAATCATAATCAGCACAATGGTATAATTCCTTAATAGGATATGTGTCTATCTGGCTGGAAAATAGATAAAGCAGCTGTAATAAAGCATCAGAGTGTCTACTTGTTAAGATTTTAATTAGTAAATGTGGTCATTTATGCACATACATTTGTTTGCTCTGATGCACCGATGTGTTTTAGTTCACCACTGCCATTTTCTCAACACTGACAGATTTTGCCATATATACAAATACATGTACCGCAATACCAGGCTCCTTTAAAAGTGCTCAGCTCAGTGGCACAAACCTCTGTACAAATGCCCTAGATTACAAAGAGCTGAGAGTGGACAGCACTGTATGTGAATATTTTGCTACGGTCTTTCCCTTATTCTCTTTACTGCATTTCCAGGTTGAACTATTTATTAAATAACCCCGAAAAACCCTCATAGTCCCACATTTTTGTAGTCATTATCTCCATATACTTTATTCTTCAACAAGTATCACATCTAGACTAAACACATAAAATGGACTGGATTGTCTAATCTTAGCCTTGGTTCTGTATTCACAGCTTTATACACACCTGTACACTTACACACATTTTTTAGACCATGAATGTCTGAACTTGTACTTGGCAATGTGGTAAAAGCAAAACCTGTCATCTCTGTGCACATGGATTATAATCTCTACAGCTAGATTTTGTGCATGTGCACAAAAATGCACATGTAAAGCTGAACACTAATAACACGAGGAAGGGTTAGGCTCCAGTGAAAAATAGGCCAATATATTCAGGCCCAAGATTCTGAACATTTTTAGATGTATAACTTATTTATTGAAGCAGGATACTATTGCACGTATCTAGAAAGTAGAAAGTAAGTTGTCTAGTAAATCAAATCATGATTATTACTTCTAATATTCTCCATTTAAAATTCCAGGAAAAGAAAAGAAAACGTGTGTATAATGATTGTGTTTGCTGTTGACATGAAAAAAGCTTCCCATTTTCAAGTTTCCCGTCAAGTTGTAGACAACTTGCTCACATCCACATGAGCATGGCAATGCAGTATGCGGTGCCACAGAGCCATCTTCAGCTCCAAACACCACACATTCAGGTGTTTCCCATGCTGCAAGGTGGCAGTGCGGGGGACTTCTTTGACCTTAGGAGATCCCAGGGTAAAAAACCCCAACCCTGTGTGGAAATAAAAAGCAGGGTAGCATGTGCTGCCCAAAACCAGAGCCAGGCTGGTCAGAGCCAAACTCCAGCTGCCAGCCAGGCTCTGAGTGGTAGAATCACCATGGCTGCAGCTCCCCTAGGCCCCAAGTACCCTAGATAAGGCTGCTGGGGCCAGCACAGTTGCCCCTACCCCACCTGGGGTATCAGAGGGTGCGTAGCACAGGAGTTCCCTGGGGACAAGTAGCAGTGGCACAAGATGTGCCACTGCCTGGGGAAACAAATGCCCAGGCTCTTGTGGACGTGGCCCCTAAGATCAAACCTACTTCCTGAGATCCTTACCACATAAGGTAGAAATTAAATCTGGCTACTTTTAAATCTGACTGCCTTTGAATTAAATAGGACCAGAATTTCTCCCAAGAGCTTAATCAGTCTTTATAATTAAATAATATATTAAACAAAAGGGAAAGAAGGAAGACAGCAGTTTCCATCCTCCACGACAAAAGCAATTTAAAACCTAGAAAAAATCACCCTTATTTGGATCAGTGAGTCTGAAACATGTTCAGAAAGATTTCAAATCCTTCTTTAATTCTTACACTTAAATTTCAGTATAAAAATATCTCTATAACTGTAAAAGGTAAAATATATACATTTTAGTATCATCAAACAATTAGAAATTCTGATTCCAAATGAAACATAATTTTAGTTTTTAACAAAATCAAATCCTAGATTATTTTTTTAAATTATTTTAGTTTCTACCAATTTTTAGTCTTTTATTACTAATGTAATAAAAGACAAAAAATATGAAGAGAGACATGGGGAGCAAATGTATCTTTCATCACTTGCTCTATTATTAATGAAAGAAAAAAAAACCCTTGAAGTTTGATATAGAAGAATTATAGGTCCAATTTTCTCCTTCAATAGTTAATATAATACAAGATTAATCATTTGAGGATAAATTGCCTTCATGATATCACAGATTTACTTACACACATATTTAATAAACAAAATTTACTTAAGGTAGTGCAGCATATTGAACTTCTGAGTTTCCATTTTCCACTATTGCCAATTTAATTATGGCTGTAAATCCAATTTTTGATTGAAGCAAATGAAAATAGCACCATTTTTGCGAATTATACTATCATACAGTTTTACCAGTCATATTCCTACACAATATAAAGTTTAAAGCTTTTGTTAGCTTATAAAGTGAAAATCTGTACTCATATATTTTTGTTTTTACATCCAACTTGTTCCCATATCTGATAACCTGCAGGGTCTCTCTATTTCTGGTCCACTTTCAGATCAGAGTAAATAATGTTGACGTATACCCTAATAAAGTGCCACCTCTTTTACTCACCTGAATGCCCTTGTGCTTTTACAAAACTAACTAAATAAATGGAGGAAGACTTGTCTTGCAATGAAGATACCTTTGACAATAAGTTGAAATACAACCAACAACATGGCTAACTAGTAGAACTCCCAGAAAGTATAACAAAAAAATAAATATTAGAGGTACACTGATACATTGGTCCCATATTGGATTGGTACCAATATGTTGAACATTGACAGTATTGACGGTTACCTTTTTTTTAGCTGATGTGGCCAATAATGTCACCAATAAATGCCCTGTGCATTGTGCGCAGCTGCAGCACAGCACACAGGCAGCCAGGAGTGCAACTGGCAAGTCTGTTGTGGAGGAAGGGATGAAGGAAGAGGCAGATCGAGGCCCCCATGGTGAGGGAGGGAGTGGGGCAGGTGCTGGGGCCTGGGCAGGTGCTGCACAGACAAGGTGGGATGGGGCATGGGATGGAGCTGTGAGTGGCACATCTGGCTGCAGCTTCAAATGATTGCTCCTTGTTTTGTCATCTGTTGCCACTGAGAATAGCATACCTCAGGGGTGGGCAAGATGGCAGATCCAGCTGGTGGCCACACTCTGTTTCCCAGCAGCCAGTGCCCACGTGTCTGGGGTTGGTTTCCATGGAGACCTCAGCAGCAGCTCCACTGTGGTAGTGTGGAGCTGGGGTTTCCTTGGAGATTGGCCCCAGCAGTGCTGGCAGGGCACACAGCAGGCTGCAGACCTGTTCCACAGCTGGGCTGGTACCTTGTGGTGGTGACAGCATGGTCCAGAGCTGGGGCAGAGCCTCAATCTGGAACCTGCATGTTCTGGGCAGGGATATTCAGACAGGATTGTGGCTCTGCCTTGCCTTCTTGCAGTGGAGACAGTATGGTCCAGAGCTGGGGCAGAGCCACGATCTGCTGCCTGCATTTTCTTGCCAGGAGCATTCAGGCTGCAGTTCATGCCTCAGCCCCAGCTCCGGAACATATTGTCACCACCGCAAAATCCCAGCCTAGATGTGAAGCAGCTCTGCACTCTGCCACAAACCCTGCCAGCAGAGGTGATGCTGGGAGAGAGAGGTTTGGGGGAGTTATAGCCAAAATTCCCTATAGCTCCCCATAACAACCTCTCCTAGTGTTGTTGTCAATGCTGCTGCCTGCCCCACACATGTGATGGCAGCTGAGCCCAACCCACTTTTCCTTCCAGCAGTACAACACCCCGCCTCAGCCTTCCCCACCAGGAAGAGGCTGAAGAGTTGTTGGGTCCAGTCTCCACAGGACCCCGGCCCTGTGCTATCAAGGACAGCAGCTGTTGGGTTCTCCATGGAAACTTGCCCCAGACATGCAGGCAGGGGCTGCTGGGAAATTAAGTCCACTGTTGGCCATATATAGCCCATGGGCTAGACTTTGCCCACTCTTGGTCTAACTCCATCCTCTTTGGAATCACCCTTCAGGCTGTTAAAGACTTCTATCTAATCCCCTCCAAGTCTTCTGTTCTGCAGACTAACTAAACTCAGTTCCCTCAGCCTCTCCTAAGTCATGTGCCCCAATCTCCAAATCATTTGTACTGCGCTCTGCTGGACTGTATCCAACTTGTCCACATACTTTCTCTAGTGAAGGACCCAAAACTGAACACCGTACTCCAGATGCAGCCTCACCAGTGCAGAATAGAGGGCCATAATTACTTCCTTCAATTTGTTGGCAATGGTACTACTAATGCAGCCCAATATAGTGTTATCCTTCTTGACAGAAGGACTATCATATTGTCCATTATAACCCCCAGGTCCTTTTATGCAGAACTGCTGCTTAGCCACTCAGTCCCTAAGCTGTAGCAGTGGATGAGATTCTTTTATCCTATGTGTAGGACTTTGCACTTGTCCTTATTGAAACTCATGAGATCTATTTTGGTCCAATCCTCCAGTTTGTCTAGGTCACTCTGAATCCTAGTCCTGCCCTCTAGTGGTTTCATTACTAACTGTTGAGCCTGGCAATCCAGCCAGTTTTCTGTCTACCTTACAGTCCAGTCTTCCAACCCATACTTCTTCATGCTTCCATGAATAGAAGGAAAGACAGTATCACAAGCCTTGCTAAAGTCAAGGTATATTGCATCCATTGCTCTCCCCACATCCACAGAGCCAGCCATCTCATTATAGAAGGCAATCATGTTGGTCAGGCATGACTTGCCCTTGGTGAATCTATGCTGACTGTTCCTAATCACATTCTTTTACTCCAAGTGCTTTGAAATGGATTCTTTGAGGACCTGCTTCATGATTTTTCCTTGGACTGAGGTGAGTCTGACTGGTTTGTAGTTCCCTGGATCCTCCTTATTCCCTTCCTTAAATATGGGTATTAGGTTTGCCCTTTTCCAATCATCCAGGACTTTCACACTAAAAAGGAGAAATGCCCATATGAACAATGCTCCATTATTAATCATTGTCATGGGAAATATGTAAAGAGATATTAACACACATTGGACAGATCCATTCCATATATGACAAGTTTGCTAAGTACAGATGTTCATGGAGGTTATATCATATTAAAAATGGCCACCTTATTTAACTTAGTTCACCCACGTGTGGACCTTACACTTAAACCCCTAGTTGTGTTGATCTAAGTCTGAACCGTACAGAAGTTCCTGACAGGTCATATCAGTAGATCAGTTATAAAACGACCGACCTGATCTAAATTAACTGAAACTTGGAGGTAATTGGACTTAGGTCAGGTATGGTAAGACCAATCTGAGTGAACTTTTGTACACATTCCCAGGGCAGCCCTGTATTTACAATATATCAGTTAGTGAACTATTTGCAATATCTCAGTTAGTGAACAAAGTTGTAAGTGTCTCCAAATATACCTAGATTTATCTCTGAATCCTGAGAGTTAAGAGAAAAGAAATCAGCATATATGTTCGGAAAATTTGGAGACCTCCAGAAAATAAAAATTATGTCAATGAATTAATAAAATGCTTAACTTTATTGGGTGTACTCCAGAACTTAGATTGGAGAGATATTTCAGTTATTTATTAATCTTCTATGGAGAATCCTGTCTTTAATATTTAGCTAAGGCTCCCTTTACATTTCCTGACCTCCCTTAGGTATGGAGATTTGTATTTGGGATGGGTTCAGGCAGGTAAGAGGAGACATAGACTAGGGCTACTGGTAATTACTCAGGCTTGGGTGGTGGGCAAAAAAATGACTTATGTTATTTCCCTATACAGGCAATGTAATGATGCTTCAATGTAAGTAGTGTAGAATCAATTTTACATAGCAGGGGAGAGCCAACACAATTTTACTGCAAAATACTTTCATCCATCCTCCCATGCTTTTTCTTTCTGCCACTAGGGATTAGTTTTTATTGTTATTCTATTTGTATTGTTATTTTCTTCATTTCAATTGCAATACTTAACCAGCTTGCAATCAAATTGGTTGAAAGAAATGGTATAGTAAATGGGGAAGAAAAAAAACCCCTAAACAAGACTCTAACTTGTCTAATTATAGCCAGCACCATTAAACAGGTAGAATGAAAAACCACAGGAAGGTATTAAAACCTACAGAGAAAAATATAACTTCTATGAAAGTTGGAAACATAAAAATATCTGAGGTAAGGATAAACTATAGAAAAACATGTAGCTATCAGTTGTTAAGATTAAGTTAAGAGTGGAAGAGATTTTATCCACAATGACATTTTACCGTGCAGCTCTAAGGTCAATTTATGTGTCTTGCACTTCTGCTTTTAAGGATGTTAGCTGGACTTTTGTGATTTTCTTGATCTGTATCTTATGTGAAGTTTAGTATGTACTAATTTTTTATTTAAAAAACAAAAACAACGCCCCCCTCTCAAAACCCTAGGCTATAGTAATATCAGCTAAGTAAGATAAGACCATTAAATGAATATGTCCAAAAATAAGTTGTTCCAGCCATACATAAATAATATTGTATGTTTATTTCTTCCATACCAGGAAGGAGACAGGATACAAGCACAGATGAGGGAATAGCTTAATGTATTCTGCAGACTATGTTCTATGAGACGTTCTTAGAGATAGGACAGAACAGACCATTTCTCAAAAAAACACAAGTGGTAGTGTTACATATTTTGAATGAGTTCATCTCTCTATGTAAATTGGAGTAACTCTATTGAATGAAATAAAGTTTTGCCATATTGAGTGTCTATTGGCAAAAGTGGAGGTATTTTCTTTGAAATAATATCAGAAGTGTAAAAGGAAAGGGATATCCCAATAAATAACCAAGAAAAAGAACTTTCTGTAAAACCTTTTATTTAAAAAAAAGAAGAGCAACTGTATATTACCTGAACCATATCTACATTTAAACTACTTGTTAAATAGCATCACAAGCAAGAAGAAAAATGCAAACTAATGCAATCCATGCTTTTCTTGTTGCCTGATATATAGGCATGGAATACCAGCTGGCTGTCCAGCTCATAGTTTCATAGTTTCATAGTAACTAGGGTCAGAAGGGGCCTAGAGCAGGCCATCTAGTCTGACCCCCTGCCGATGGCAGGAAACAAGTGCTGGGGTCACAGGACCCCAGCCAAGTACCTATCTAGTCTACTCTTGAAGACACCAAAGGTAGGAGCAAGAACAACTTCCCTA
>JAGPOW010002514.1:17709525-17731489 GCA_030014935.1 Caiman crocodilus | reverse complement strand
GCATGCTCTGTGTAGAGAAATGTGGGCTGTGATCCAAAAATCCAAAGCCCACATCATAGCACCAACCCCGAAGGCGCTGGTTTACAGCCTCAATACACGGCTCGTGCCGCTGTCCCTGTTGCCACACCGGTAGAATGGAGGAAAACACCACCTCTGCTCCAACTGACTTGAGCTGCCGTCCAAGAGTCTTGAAATCCTCCATGATGTCCTCCGGCCAGCCTCTCAAAGCATCGTTGGTCCCCACGTGGACTACCACTAGCGGATAGTAGTCCGTGGGCCTCACCATCTTCTGGATGCTCTCCGTGACATCTATCTAGCTCAACTATCTTCATTTTTCACCCAATAATGAACCATTATTATTATTATTAGCAATGATGTTATTTATTCACATGCAATGCAAGAAACAAGAAACTCAAAGGTAATTTCAAAATCTAGCAACTTTATTTATTTATTTTACATTAACTTTCAAACAAGTGTGTTTGCAACTAAATGATGAACACAGGTGATGAGCCATATTATGCATCTGCAATGGAGAAATTCATCTGACCCTTCTAGGTAGAAAAAAAAATAAAGTTTTTATAGCTCCCTATATTATGAGGAGACTTAGAGGCAACCTGAAGAAAAAATATTTCATCTCTAATTGGCTTTCTAGGTATAAAATGAATAAAAGCAAAATATAGTTTTCAACACTGTATACACATTGTGCTATTTGATTCCCCTCTGGAATTGTTATCCGAAGCCTATTGAAGTCAACAAGGGGGAAGAAAGTCATTGACTTACTAGGCTGTGGATTAGGTTCTGGGTTATTGTTAATAACGTTGTTTCATTGTTGCAAAGGGGAAACAAAAACCAAAATGTTTTCTGTATTGTTTATATCAGAATTAAATATGAATGTTTTAAGATTGTTCCAAAAATATGTGTATAGGCAGCAACAAGAAAAAAATATAAATGGAATGGGCAACTACAAGACCATGGAGGCAAAGGTCAAGAACCTAGGAACACAAGTGGTCTTCTCAATCCTCCCAGTCAGGGGCAGAGATCAATAAAAGGAGGAGTGCATTGAGGAGGTCAACCAAAGGTTTCAGCTTCAGATTCCTTGACCTTGATATGCAGTTCAATGGCAGTGGTGTACATGCAAGAGATGGCATTCACCTCACAGGCAGAGGGAGAAAGTTCTTTTCTATGAGAATCACTAACTTGCTGAGGAAAGCTTTCACCTAGGCATGTTTGGGGGAGATGAGGGAGCTGTGCATGAATCCACTGCTGTGCATGAATCTACTGCTTTACATGAATCCTCCTTCCATGATGAGCCAGAATAGGGCATCGGCACAGTGGACACCCAGATGAACAGCAACATCCTGAGATACTTGGATAGTGACAGAAAAACTGACACAACCAGAAGCAAACTCAGGTGTCTTTCTGGAAATGCCAGAAGCATGGGGAACAAGCAGGAGGAACTGGCTCTCCTTTTGATAGGCAAAATATTTGACCTAATCAGATTGAGGCAGACCTGATGGGACAATACTCATGATTAGACAGTACATGTTGAGAGCTATGGATTCTACAGGAAGGATCAAGTTGAGAAGAAGGTAGGGTGGTGACCTTCTATGTTAAAGTGAGGTACCTCACCCTGCAGGTCAGGTTTGATAGCAGGGAGAGGTCCTTCAAGAATCTCTGGGTCAAGATACAAGGAGATTCAGGAGAGGGGGACCTGATGGTGGAAGTCTACTACAGGCCTCCCTCCCAAGGTGAGGAGAAGAATCAAACATTCTCCAGGGAACTGACTGAGGCATCCAGCACTAAAGATCTGATTGTCATGGGTGACTTCAACAACCTAACATTTCTTGGGAGGACTATTCAGCCAGCTCCAGTAAGTCAGTCAACTTCTTGGCAATTACTGATGACCTGTTTCTGTCACAGGTTGTTGAAGGACCAATTGGGGTGAAGCCCTTCTGGACTTAGTGCTTACCAAATGGGAGGACATAGTAGGGTACCTGTGGATTGGAGGTATTCTAGCTGACAGTGACCATGATCTGATTCAGTTCATCATCATCCCCCAGAAGGCTAGGATTTCAACTAGTAGGACAGAAGTCCTACATTTCAGAAGGACAGACTTTGGCAAGCTTAGGAGTCTAGTGAGAAATGCCCTCTGCAACCAGTGACTGGAGGATTTGGGAGTTCAGGAGCAATGGTGCCTCCTCAAGGCATCAATCTTCACTGCTCAAAAAGAGGCCATTCCCATGAGATCAAAAAGTAGGAAAGCTGAGAGACCTTCTTGGCTCAACAGGGATATTAGAGAACTTTTGAAAAAGAAAAAGGACACATATAAGCAATGGAAAAAAGGATCAGCAACCAAAGTAGAGTTCACTTATATAACTGAGGTCTGCAGGTATGAGATACAGAAAGCCAAGACAGGCATGGAGATTGAACTAGCCTCCAAACTAAAAGACAACAATAAGTCCTTGTACAGCTACATAGGGATCAAGAAAAAAATGACTTCCACTGTGGGACCCCTCTGGAGTCTGGAGGGGCAGCCCACTGTTGATCCCCACAAAAAGGTAGAGCTCCCAAATGGATATTTTACATCAGTATTCCAGAAAGCTAACAGGAGTTGTGCATTTGTCTAGAGGCCCAGGGAATATGGGGAAGTCAACTTACAACATTAAATTGGCCTTGAACAGGTGAGGATCCTCTTAGAACACTTGGATGTTTTCAAATTTGCTGGGCCAGATGACCTACATCCAAGAGTCCTAAAATAACTAGCAGAAATCACAGCAGGGCCTTTGGCAAAGATATTTGAAAAACTGTGGAACTTGGAAGTAGTCCGAGATGACTGGAAGAGGATCATCTTTAAGAAAGAGGGGAGGGATGACCCTGCAAACTATAGATTGGTCAGTTTGGCATGGGTCCTAGGAAAAATCTTTGAAAAGATTGTCAATGAGGCCATTGATCACAAGCTTTTAACTTATAGGGTATTAAGAAAAAATCAGCATGGCTTTGTGGAGGGTAGATTATGCCTAACAAATCTGGTATCCTTTCATGACCAGGTAACTAACCAAATGGACAAGGAACATGAGGTAGATATAACTTACTTAGACTTCAGTAAGGCCTTTGACTCTGTCTCCCATTAAATTCTCTCAATTAAACTGGTCAGTTCTGGCCTGGACCAGCCTATGGTGAGGTGGATAAATAACTGGCTTAGACGCTGATCCCAAAGATTTGTAATCAATGGCCTTATCTTGGAGAGCTGTCTCCAGTGATGTCCTACAGGGATTGGTGCTTGGACCCATGCTTTTTAACATCTTTATTAATGACTTGGATGAGGGGGTGGAATGCTCTATGATTAAGTTTGTGGACAATACCAAGTTGTGGGGAAATGTGGGCACACCAGAGGATAGGGCAAGGATCCAGGATGACCTTGACAGACTGGTTCTATGGGCTGACTGGAATCAGCTGAGGTTCGACAGACAAAAGTGTTGGGTTCTTCATCTGGGTAGGAAGCACCCTCACCATAACTATAGGATAAGCAGTAGCCCACTGGCTGGCAGCACATCTGAATGGAATCTATAGGGCAGTGTGAAGCTTCTGATTCTGATTCAATTTGGAGGAGATTAGGCCCGATTCAGTGGCTGAATCTCTAAATCCAAATCAAATCAGGGGACCAATTAAAAGGTCCAAATTGATTCAAAGCTCTGTGAATCCATTTGTAAAAGATGCAGAAGCTTTGGTGATTTAGGCAGTCCCCACCCACTGCAGCAGGGAGCTGGACCAAGATGCTGATTTGGTGAGTAGGGAGTGGGAGAAGATGGGTGGAGAAGCAGGGAGGAGAACCATGGGGAGACCCCTGCCAGTCCCCATTTCCTGCCTACTCCCCCAGCCCCCTGACTCCTGCCTGCTCACCCAGCCCTGTCCCCATGGCTGCCCTGCCCAGCCCCAGCTCTCAGTGCTTTAAAAACAGCCCTACTCACCAGTTGCTTCCTGGCAGGGGTGGGAGTGATCCCCACTGCTCTAAGCTGCATGGAGACTCTGCCATGAGCTCCCCAACCCCCATCCATTCTCCTAGCCCCTGCCATGTCTGCCCTGCTTGCCCCAGCTCCAGCCCTTTAAGTAAAAAAAACAAACAAACAACCCCCCACAAACTTACTAGCTCCTGCAGCAGTCTCAGGGCATATGGGGACTTGTGCAGAGCCCCCGAGCACTGCGGGGCAGCGGTGGGGAGAACAGTAGAGATCTTCCTCCTCCCCCCAACCCCCACTACTACGAGGAACCGGTGAGTACAGGGATTTTTTTTGGTTTTTGTTTTTCTTAAAGGGCCAGGAATGGGGAGGGGGCATCTGCAGGGGGGCTGGGACAATAGGGGGATTGGGGAGCTTGTGGCAGGCTATCCCACATGGCATGGAGCAGTGGGGGGCAGTGGGGATTATCTGCCCCCAACCTGGCAGCACCCAGTGATTATGGTGTTTTGGTTTTTTTTCAAAGTGCCAGGTGCTGGGGCAGCCATTCCTGGGGCTGGAAGAGTGGGCAGGGGATGGGGCCTGTGTGATTCAGAGATTCAGCTGATTCAGCAGCACCCAAATCTCCAAATCAGATTCAGCTGAATCAATTTGGGACAGTGATACAAATCACTGAGTTGAATCACTGTCCCCTGCTTTGGCCAAATCTGAATCCAAGGAGATTACTAGCCACTTTGCACAGGCCTAGAGACCTGGAGGTCACAACTGACCAGGAGATGAATATGAGCCAACACTGTGATGAAGTCACCAGCAGGGCAAATAGAACTCTGGCTTGCATCAGCCGATGTGTTGCCAACAGATCCAGGGAGGTGTTTGTCCCTCTCTACTCAGCATTGGTGACTCTGCACCTAGAGTGTTGTCTCCAGTTTTGGGCACCATGCTTTAAGAAAGATGCAGATAAACTCAAGAGGGTGCAGAGAAGGGCCACCACATCATTTGAGACTTGGAGGATAGGTCCTTTGAGGAGAGATTCCAGGAACTAGTCTTGTTCAGTCTTTGTAAGAGGAGCCTGAGAGGTGTCTTGATAACCACTTACAAGTATGGCAGGGGGGAGGACCAAGATCTGGGGGAGAAACTCTGTAGAAAGGAGAAGAAAAACTTCTTCTTCATAAGGGTAACTAGAGCCTGCAACGTATCCCAGCAGAGGTAGTGCAGTTGCCATCCTTGGAAGTGTTCAAGAAGAGGCTGGATAAGTACCTTGTTGAGCAAATCTGACCTCATTAACCTCCTGTCTATTGCAGGGGACTAGGCTTGATGAACGTGCAGTTCCCTTGTGGTCCATTGATTCTATGATTCTAAATAAACATATGTGAACTAGCAAATAAAAATACTGAAAAACCTGGTTACCCATTATCTAGGTCACTAATGACCTAGGTAAAGTAGCCAATGTTCCAGAACATTCCTGTTTAAATAGTTATTGGATAAAATAGTCCAGTTCCATTTGTATTGTTTCATTAACTTCACTGAAGCTACATTGATTTGAATAAGCTGAAGATCTGGCCCAATATTTACAGCCTATAAACCTTAAATAAAGACTACAAAAATAGCTAGCTAGAAGTCTTCGTGATCCCAGGCACTAAACTAAAATCTAAATTAAGATAGCAGCATGTTTGCATGTATATGTATATTGAAAGATGATATATATTACAGTTTGAACCATTTAATTACTTTGCACTTTACGCAGAGAGCATTTTAGAATATATTGCTGAATGAACATACTCCATACTGATTTGTGCATTAATGGAATACAAATCAATACTCTGGAAGCTAAAACAGTCATTCAAATTGCCTTTAAATATCATACCCTCAATTCTTCCTACAGTATATTTTTACTGCCAAAAGATGTTGCTGACCTGCAAAATACTTAGCAGACACAGTATATAAAATTTAATTTAAATTGAAATACAACAAACCCTAAAGGTTTTTCAGCAAATAATAATTTTGCCCAGCTTACTTTGATAACTACAGATCATGTCAAAGTTCACCTGACATTTGTAGACATTTCTACATCACTGTAATTTGAATAGGTCTTCCCAATTCAGCTACAGTTTGAGGTTGACTGGATTGGACAGGAGAAATTCATAGGTAGGCCCACTGAGGGCAATTATACCTTATACACAAATTTATTATGAGTGAAAGTAATCAAAACTAGAGACTGGAAGGAGCATGAACCCAAAGTATGCAAGTGTCTAACATTTCCTACAATCGACACAAAGAGATCTGGTGTTAGCTAGACAGTGAAAGATCCTTTTGCTTCCATTTACAGGCACTTTCATTTCCTAAGACAATCAAGAGTTATTTTAAACTTAGGAAAGTGAGAAGTAAAACAATATTTGATATACAAAGTAGCTTAAAAATGCTCCATTAAAACTATAAAGTAGTGGCTACAGACAACAATAATTTTAACCTCTTTAAAAGATGAAGGGAGTGCATCATCTGTTATAGTAGCCATCATATTTTTATGCCTGAAGTGATACAAACTGTGGTAGCTTTACCCCTGAATGAAACAGGGATAAAGTTGAAAATTTATGCTACATTTGTATCAGCATAGAAGGGCAAAAAACTAATAAGTTACATCATAATGGCTTCTACTTGTATTATTCTGTAGTGATACAATAATTATTTCTATATATACGCTGCACACAAGAATATATAATTTTCCATGCATAATTGATTATTTATAGACTGTGGGTGCATCTACATGTGCACTCAATTGTGCAGTCATTTAGTATTTGCTTTAGCAAATGACTGCCATTACTGTGCAGTCCCTATTAGGGCTGTGCGAAACAGCACTGTTCCATTTTGATTTCTATTTCAACATTTTGATGGGACGGTGTTTTGTTTCATGTTTCGTTTCATGTTGAAATCACTGTTCTGTTTCACTTTGTCTAAACTGTTTTCGCTGTTTCAACTCTGTTTCAACACTTTGCCCATAAGCTATCATGAGGAAGCATGAAACTGTCTATAACGTTGTCATTTCTTGCCTGATTCAAATTAAACTTGTAGGAATGGTAGCCCTTTCTGGGGCCATAAAGCCTGCCAGATTTCAAGGAGATAAGTGAAAAGGGTTTCTGAGAAAATGAAACTTAAGCTGTTGAAAAGCAAAACTCATGACATGGGTGACACTGTGTATGTGTTAAGGTGCAGCAGGGTGAAAACTGCAGGCATGCTAGCCCCTTCTGAGGCCACAAAGCCTTCCACCTTTCAAGGAGATAGGTGCCAGGGTTTCTGGGAAACTACACCTCAGGCTTCTGACAAGCAAAACTCATGACATGGGTAACAGTGTGTGTTGTAAGGTGCACTCTTACTGGTGCTGGGGCCTCTACATAACACAGTAGTGTGCCCCAATGAGGTCTCCTCCTCTTGTACAGCCTCAGCTCAGTCCACCACTTTAAATGACAACAGGTAATAAAATAACTTAGTGAGTACCACAGTAGTACCAGCATTATCTCAGGCAACCAAACTGTCACAGATCCTTTCTTTCCTCTCCTGCAGGAGCTTCTTCTCTAGCATGTGTGTTAATGTGTGCTCTCACTCTGTGTGTGTGTGTTTGTGTGTGTGTGTGTGTGTGTGTGTGTATGTGTTAAGGTGTGCTCTCACTATGTGTGTGTGTGTGTTAAAGTTTGCCTTCACTGGTACTGGAGCTTCTACACGTCATGGTAGTATGCCCCCGTGAGGTCTCCTCCACCCCTAAAGCCTCAGATTAGTCCACCACTTTAAATGACAACAGGTAATAACTTAGTAAGCAGCATGGTAACACCAGCACCATCTCAGGCAGGCAAATCATCACAGACTAGACCCTTTATTTCCTTTCCTGCTGGAACTTCTCCAGCAGCTGCCAGAGAGCTCCCCCTGCTAGTCCCAGCCCAACCCAAAAGCTTTCACAGCTGGGCCTATAAACTTCACTTCATCAGCTTCCTAGGTAGTAGGTACAGAAACTCATGGACCAAATATAGACATTTGAATTCTGACACAATACAACCTGCCAGAGACCTGAATCCCCAGGCACCCCGCCCCTTTTAACTGTGCTGCTACATGCCCTCCCACCCCTGGAACCAGACCCTCACCCCCTGATGCCTCTATTTCCATTTTCACTGACTGCCTTTCTTGCCTGAATTGTATGCTAGCCTCTGTCTTCTCTTCTATTCCTTCCATCCAGGAAGAGCGCGCGCACACATACACACACACACATACACACCCCAACTGCACGTGCTTCCTCAGCAGAGGTGTGTCTCCAATTTTATTAGGGCATCATGATGGGCAGTCTTTTTTTTTTTTCCAGACCTCAAACAAGAGTCAAAGTGTAATTTGAACCCTGGGGGTAATAGAGTACCCAGACCTTCATCCATTCCAGGTGTCACTGACCATAGTTTTCCCAGAATTCTTCTAGAGTGGGGAGAAAGACTAGGATTGGGAAAGGGGCTGGAGTGGAGATATTGCCAGGTGCTTGGGGGTGCATAGTCTCCTGCTTGTGGTTCCCAGGAAGTTTGATGTACCTGGACCCTAAGAACTCCTCAGATTTTCCAATCCCTACCCTGGAAAACCACCAAGTGATTTTCACTTCCCAGGCTTAATTAGGAGTTGAAAGGTTTTCCAGCTCTTTAGTGCCCCCTGCTTCTGTGCAGTCATGGCTATTCTCCATCTCATCCACAGCCCAATCCTCAGTTGCCCTTCATGCCTCACCTGCATAGCACATGCCTGCACTCTCCTGCATGCTACCAAACACTGTGTGGTGACACCCAGGCAGAGGGGTGATCAGGTATGTATGTATGGAAGGCATTGGGGCCCTCTGCTTCTTCATTCTGGGACCTGGTTGCTTCGGGAAATCCAGTCTCCACCTCACACTGTAGCTGTAAAAGTCTTGCATTGCCATCAGCCGCAAAGAAATGTGCTTGCAGGAATGAACCTTCAGAGCAGTGCTGATGGGAGAGGGAAGCACAGAGGGTGAGGAACAATTATAACTAACAAATAATGGGCCAAGTCACTTCAAATTGAGCATGGAATTGACTGCTATGCTGTTCTGTTAGTTCTATTAAAAGCCCATGATGAAATGCCTTTTTTTCTTCCACCCACAACCCAGCAGTTGACAAACGCTTACTGTTACAGGTACAACCACTCACCCACCACACAGCCCCTTTGACATCTGGCTACCCACTTCTCCACCCCAAATGAGCCTGGGACTTCACCCAGGTGCCGACTAGGGAAGTTAAACTGACATAGAGGCTTTCTGCTTTCCCATCCCTGTGGACTTTGGTTTGTGTAGGCAATAGGTCTTTGGAAAGTTGAGTCCTGGCTGCCTCCTAGAGCAGTAGGCTTGTGCAAGTTGGCAGTAATCTGATCTGGCTTCGGATCCAGCCACTTCCAATGGACATGATCCAATCCAGAGCTCCGGACTGAGTTTCCGCCTCGATCTGGCTGAAGTGACTCCGAAGCCATAGGGCATAGGGTATAATAGGGAATAAAGGAAATATCTATAACTTAGTTGTTTCTTGTACAATTTGGATGGAACTTGCAGGAACGGTATCCTCTGCTGAGAGCATGAAACCTGGCAAGTTTCAAGAAAATTGGCAGGGGTTTGGGGGAACTGTACCCCAAATTATTGAAAACCGAACTCATGTCATGGCTGTGTGTTACAACACAAGGAGGTGAAAAGTGCAGGGCTGGTAGCTCTTACTGAGGCCACAAAGCCTGCCAAGTTTCAAGGAGATCAGTGCAGGGGTTTGAAGGAAACTGCATCTCAAGCTGTGGACAAGCAAAACTCATGCCATGGGTGACACTGTGTGTGCTAAGGCGCAGCAGGGTGAAAACTGCAGGGATGGTGGCCCCTGCTGTGACACCTGCTAGCTGTCAAGGAGATCAGTACAGGAGGGTTCTGGGGCCCTGCACCCCTAGCTGCTGACAGACGAAACTCGTGCCAAGACAATGTCTGTCTTGGGGCAGTTGATTGTCTGTATTGATTCTTTCCTCTCATTAGCCTGGTTTTGTAGGTACTAATTGATGCTGGTTAAGTCTTTATGTAGTACCTGGGTCCTGTGTATTGAGCTGATCCCTGAGTCCCTGGTCTCTGAGAGAATCATGATTGATTGATTAGTAACTGAGAACACAGTAGCTTAGCAGCCAGGCCTGCAGTAGTGTCTCCCATCCCCACCCCAAGACAGACACAGTCAGTCCCACAAGCACCCATGGCACCAGTTTTGCTTGTCTGCAGCTTGTGGGGCAGTTCCTCCCAACCCCCTGTGCCGATCTTCTTGAAACTTGGCAGGCTTTGTGGTCTCAGTAAGAGCTACCAACCCTGCAGTTTTCACCCCACTGTGCTGTAACACATAGACGTGACAGGCATTTTCCTTTTAAGAATCTGGGGTACTGTCCCCTGATGGTCCCTGGGGTACAGTACCCCCAAAACACCCACATCAATCTTCTTGAAACTTGGCAGACTTTGTGGTCTCAGTAAGAGCTACCAGTTGTACAGTTTTCACTGCACTATGTTGTAACTCCTAGATGTGACATGAGTTTTGCTTTCAAGAATGTGGGATGCTGTTCCCCCCAAACCTTTGCACCGATCTTGAAACTTGGCAGACTTTATTCTCTCTGCAGAGGCTACCATCTCTGAACATTTCATCTAAATCAGGGTGACAAAACCCCCTAACGTTATAGATATTTTATTGTTTCCCCATTCTACCCTATGGCTGGATCTCCGAGCCAGCTCTGAACTGCTTTGAGAAGCTGAATGAGGCAGTGCTTACACCTGGACGCGCTGCTTCAGACCCCAAAGCATCAGATCCGAACCTCTGTATGAAGCCTTGCACAGCCTCATAGAGCATCCCTAATGCTTTGCATGGGCTTCCAAAGGTAAGGAGTGTTGCAGTTTGGGATGCCATGCAGACTGTCTAGAAACTAGGCATAAAAAGCTCTGTGCCTGCATATAACACTGAACCAGTTCAAGGTGGACTGGCTCAAAATGGTAGTTAATGTTTTCAATCTGCTTTTGGTCTTAAGTGGCATGTACATCTAGACTGTTGAGACTGAAAGTTTATTTAGAACATTCTAAATGTTACAAGTGTCCCCACCCTAAGAGGCCACTCTGCCTGACTTTCAGGCTAATGGTTTACCACCTTTGTTGTTAGGCTTCACATGTGATTGGTGCTGAGCCTAAATCTAAGATGAAAGAGGAAAGGTGGTTTCTGAAGGCTAAAACACATGACATCGGATGAAGGAGATCAGTTGTGCTAGGACAAGTCCTGGCACAGCTGATCTATTTACATTGGGGGAAACAGACCCAGCTGTATAGGACAACACTTGAGGTCTGCCTCTGAAAACGGGGGAAGCACACAGTTTCATAATTTGCAGAGGCACACCCCAAGTTGGAATTCCTAAGTCCACCTCTGGAAGTGGGGAAACGTGGGCAGGTGCTGCTGGGGCTTTAGGGGCCCTGCTCCTGCATGCTCAGGGAAATCCCCTGCCTGCCCAGGGTGCTTGTAGTGTGGGCAGCTACAGGCTGCTTGTGCTCTTCTGCATTAAAACAAACATATGCACCACTAAATAGCAGCACAAAATGTTTTATGGCAGCAAAGACAACATCTGCTTGCAGCTGAAGATATTCATTCATGAGGAAGCACTGCTTTTGAATCTTCCAGCTCCCCTCCCTTTTTACCAAAGTAGACTGGATCCATTCACTTGCATTCTACTTTGCCACGTCTACCTTTCTGTCTGGTCTTTGGCAGTAATAGGTGATCAAAGTTAGTATTTGTGGGTATTCTTTGGATTTTATATTTATTTCTTACTTCCTTTTCATTGAAGAATGGGTCTTGGCTTTGTCTTGTAATCATAGTTATATTTTACATAAAATGCTTGGAGTCTGGAGAAGGTGCATTTTAAACTTTATATTGAAGCACATATATAACTATTTGCATGAGAGCTAGACAGGTGGTTTTGTTAATACCTATTATTCAGTGGTTCAAGTAACTTTACTAAGCTTGACTTTCTATATTTAAAAAACCAAAAAATCCCTTTCTAGGATAAAGAAGTATATAATCAAAAACCCTGAACCTACCAAGAATTAACTTTAGTTCTGAAGTTTACATATTGACTTCAGTAGGAATGTTTACAATGTATAATTTCAATGCCTGTGAAATTCCAAGTGGGGTCAGGGGCATTGAAACCAGGTGCTATTGCCATGACATGTAATGAATTGCCCAGTAAAATGGCATGAAAGAACTGGACACTAAGTAAAGTTAAGCCACTTTCCTGTGGTAACTCAGTCCATTATATATACCTAGAAGTGCATGTCAAATTTTTTCAGATATATTTTTGGAGGCCTCTTGGCATACTTAGGTTATAAAGTCTAACTATTTGGTTTTCCTCAAAAGGGAAAATATAGAAAACATCAATGAAAGATTAGTGGGGAACAAAAAAACCTCCCAAAACCCAAAAATAAATTATGGCAGGAACACAATTTTTCAGTCATTTGACATTTCTTCACCTCTATGTCTCATTTAGTTTGTTTTTGATTTCCAATATAACTAATTTCATAACAAGCAGTCTGGGACATTATGCATCAGTAGTTTCCTCTGAATTAGCCACTGTTTCTGCAAAGTATTGTACTTTCTGTCAAATACTTTGCAGATCCAGCTTGTACTATGATGGCATTCAATAATAACAATGACTCAGTCCTATGTTGTATGTGTGTATATGTGTGTTTGTATATTAATATATACCACCAACTCTGTCCATCTTTCTCAAAGCTATTACACTGTTGCTACTTGGAGATTCGGAATAGATTACACATATATAAACTACACTAAAAGAACACTATTAAGCTTGCTAAGTCAAGAACACAGAGGTGAGGACATGCTGGAATACTAAAATACTAGGGTAATATTATTTATTACTTACTGTTCAAACCCTGCTATGTGCAAAGAATTATTAATTTCATTATAGCCTTTTCATGATTCTTATTCATATAATATAAAATAGGTATACTTTAAAGATATTAATTAATTTACATTCACAGAACCCTTGCAAGTTATTTTTTTCTGAGTTCCATTTTACAGCTAGGGTCTCAAGTAAAATACTGAGAAAATAAGAAATATAAAATACTAAATTAAGAAAAGGGTGGTTTTAATAACTAACCTAAGATCACATAGGGTCTCCATGGCACAGATAGAAGCCAATTCTCCAGAGCCACTTTTAGTAGCCTTAATTATAAAACTACCTTTTTTACTTTCTGTAATCCCCTTCTTATTCATTGCACATCTTCCCACTTTTACAACACATGAAATAGAGATCTTATAAGAAATAATGTTCTTCATCATGCAACCCAGATTCATTCACATAACTTATCCATTTTATGCACAGGCAGGAGTACTGTGAAAACAATATGTGATCATGTAATGAAAGACTTTACCATGAAGCAAACAAACAGGGCAACTGAATTCTGGCACCTACTAACTTTTCAGCCCTTAACTTTGCTACATAGTAAGGATGTGTATGTGTTTTTCTACATCTGAAAAATAAGTGAATTGAATTTGCTACAGTTCCTGCGTGTGTCCTCACACTGACATGCTTCCTCATCCCCACTAGTCAATGCACTGTTGAAATCTTTAAATCCATCATAGCAAACCTCTACCATTTGAGCTGAGACTAAGTGAAAGTAGTAGAATAGTAGCAGAGTACAGAATAGTAGTAGTTTGCCAGCAGGTAAAATTCAGGTCTCTGCCACACATTATATATTAATGGTGTCATAATACCAGACTGTACTTGAAAGAAGCCTTACTGAGAATGCAGGAAAAAAAAATCCCAATGTCCAAGAAGACTAGCAAGTATGGCAGAAGAATAGCTTGATCTATTAGGGAACTCTTCAGTCAACTAAGTCACAAAAAAAGAAAATTATGAGACCTGGAAACTTGGACAAATAAATAGGGCAGAGTATGAGAGAATTGCTCAGACATGCAGGGATGAAATCAGGAAAGCCAAAAAGCAAGTGGAACTGCAGCTAGCAAGGGACATGAAGGGTATCAGAAGGGTTTCTACAAGTATGTCAGTAGAAGAGGAGAATCAGAGAGAGAGTGGGTCCCTTTCTGAATGGGGGAGGCAATCTTGCAAAAGAGGATGCTGAAAAGGCTGAAGTACTCAACACCTTCTTCACCTCAGTCTTCACAAGTAAGGTCAACTCCCAGACTACTGCACCAGGCAGCAGTCTGGGGAGGAGGTGAGTAGCCAACAGTGGTGAAAGAACAGGTGGGGGACTATTTAGAAAATCTGGACATATACAAGGACCAGTTCCCTGAGGGAGTTGGCTGATGAGATTGCAGAGCCATTTTTGAAAGCTTATGGTTATCAGGAGAGGTCCCAGATGACTGGAGAAGGAGAAACATATTATGGAGTACTGTTTCCAGTTTGGGGCCCCCAAAGGAAGGGTTTCAACAAATTGGAGAGAGTCCAAAAGAGGGCAACCAAAATCATTAAGGAGCTGTGGTACATGACTTCTGAGGATCATCTGAGGGAACTGGGCTTATTTAGTCTAGAGAAGAGAAGACTGACAGGAGATTTAATAGAAACCATCAACTACCTGAAGCTAGACTGTTTCCAGTGGTTTCAGATGACAAAACAAAGAGCAATGGTCTCAAGTTGCAACAAGGGAAGTTTAGGTTAGATATTAGGAAAAACATTCTCATTAGATGGGTACTAAAACACTAGAACAGGTTACCCAGAGAGGTGGTAAAATCTCCATCCTTGGAAGTTTTTAAGGCCCAGCTACACAGAGCTTTGGCTGAGATGACCTAGTTGTGGATGATCCTGCTTTGAATAAGGGGCTGGACTATATTACCTCCTGAGGTCCCTTCCAAACTTAATTTTCTATGATTCTATGAATAAACCACAATTATTCCACCATCATGTAATAACTTTGTGGTTTGTTCCTACCATTAATTGCATGTGTGAACAGTTGATGGCGGCTCTCAGCTGTGAGAGCTTGCTAGTTGTCAGTGCAGGGGGAGCCACGATCATAATCCTGGGCTCCCTCTTCTACTGCAATAAAGTGCGATAGTATCTTATGCTCAATCCCACAATTGTGCCTTCTGCCAGGCACATGTGGCATGACAAGAAGCATGATTGTATGGATTGTGTGTCAGATCCCATTGATCCTAGACCTACATGTCTGGCAGGAGTTGGGTCTCAGATTCTTAGTTCCAGGCTCTGTGGGAGAAGCAAGCTCTTAGGAGTATAGACTTTTTCATTTTGTTTCACCAAACATTTCTTCTGATAATATCTCTTCCTGCCAGTACCTGATACAACCCTGTTCCTGCAGCCCAAGGTTCTCTCCTTAGGCTTCTCATCCTACTTCCATTCTCCACAATATGTCCAGTTACATTTGCTTTTCCACAACAAAGCCAGTTTATCTCAGATAATGAGCTGCATGCTCAGATAGTTTTCTCTCTCTTTCATCCTGTCCCTCAATCACTTGAGGTATTCACTGGAAGTACCTGTTTTAATTAAATGGAGACTATTGTCATAATAAAGGCAAAAAACAGAATGGCGGTCCCTATTAAAAATCTATTAGAATATGTTCTTTTTTTCCCCTTGTTGTTGTTGCTGTTAAGACTTATTTACTGTCAGAATTCTTACATTTAATAAGACAAAAGCAAATAATTGGCTTAGGCAGACAGCATTTCTATTTCACTATTATCTGCACTTGTTGAAATCCCTCTCTCTATACATAGCTTCTGTCCAGAGGTAGCGACTTTCATTGACTGTTTTGCTACCTGCATCAGGGTTTTTGAGTCTGGCTTTTGTCACTTTTATTCTCTGCTAGTGGAGAAAATGAAGATGGGTTTCTGCTTTCAAATGAATTTTCAAGAAAAGCTGCAATGATGACGGCATGGGAACAACATTGTTTTGTTTACTGCAGACTGAATGACCCTGCACTTCATTATCGTCAAACAACTATAATTATCTATTGTGCTTGCTGTTTCATGCATTATTAAGATGAATTGGAACTGTGAATTTCAGAAATAGTGTATCCATTTATGGCTTTCACAATGTTCTAAAGAAATTAAGACCTTAAACACTGTGGAAAGGGAGGTTTTTTATCTAACAGAAATGAGAAACAATCTTGGATTTTCTTTGCAATCCATTAAGTGAAACAATTGGCCAACAGCTGAGTATAAAGTCTGTGGGATTTAGTCCAATATGTTATAAATGGTTTCCCATTTTGTTGCTTTATGGGCTGTTTACAGCACTTAAAGAATCGTGAAAGTCAGTTATTCACTAAATGGGTGAATATAATATTCCATCAAAATGCAAATTACAGACTATAGTTTTATGACAGAAAAAGGGCTCTTCTTATTGTCATATATACTTACTGTATGTACACTGCATGTATGCCTTTATAAACTCTGCGCATCCTAATAATAGTGTTAAACATGGCCTCCTATACAAGGAAAAAATGCAAATTTTCCTACACAGTAATAAAAAACATGATTCAAGAGGCCAGTTCAAGTAGGTCCTTCTTCCTGCATGCTGTGGTACTGTGTTCAGCTAAAGATCCATGGTTCATAGTTAGGTAGAGTAGAGAATCAGCGTGGCTAGTGGATGAATTATGACATGGAAGACGTGGCAATCTAGTTGCCTACTAACTGTGCATGCTTCTTCTTTCCTTCCAAGCCATAAAAAATTCTCTCTCACCCTCCCTGTCTCACATTGCCACAACTTAACCAAAAAAATTTCCCGCACCTTGCTTGGTATTTATTTCAAATTTTTTGGGCATGAAAAGAATTGGAAAGAGACCAATTACAGGCTACTTCATGAATAAAGTTGACCACTGTTTCTTTTTACTGTAAAAAGCAGCAGGTCCTAACCAAAATTATTCTGAAACTTTCGCTATAATGAGTAGCAAATATAATATTTCAGATATCCATAAAACTAACACATAAATATACCATGTTAGTTAAGCATCTTCTAGTAGAGTGCTATGGCCCTGATTCAGCAAATCTTACAAGCATGTGCTTAAAGTTGATTGCATCTAACAGCTGCCATTTTTTTTTCTTGCTTATTCCTCCAAGGAGAAAAAAGAATTTGTATTTTTTGATGTGCTTAAAATAGTGAAGTGTGGTGCATAACTAAACTGATTACAGAAGAAAAAGGATTTTCTGGAAATGCTTCTATTATAGATTGTCCAGCAAATATAAAGCTGCATAAGCTCACAGTATTGAGTTACAGAAAATACACTGCATCCTGATGGTCTGGTTGTGTTTGCAAATTGCCAAGCTTTTTAATATCTTTATTTTTTTGTCAGGACTGACAAGCATACCCGAAGAAAACATTAAACTAAGTTCTCATGCTTGTGCAGTTACTTAGTTAAATCTCTGGTCAATGCCTTTTATTAGGACAAGAGTCCCCTTTTTGGTTTGGAAGGGTCATCCAGGATCATGTCTACTCCAGCACTCATCAACAATCCAAGCAGTAAACGCTTCCACAACTTCTTACTGTAAGCAGAGTACTTTTATCATTAGGCTGAAGAATTACTGCTTTGATAGAACAATGTTTCTCAAATGTGCTTAAATATAACCCTGGGTGTTATGGGGTCAATAGCTAGAGGAAAGAATGAGAGTGCAGGAGGAGGAGAAGGAAAATTGAGATACAGGAAAAGGATTCTTTTCTTCAGGCAGACTATTTCTAATATGTTTGGAGAGGTTTCAGCATAGTTGTAGTGCAGCATGGTTTACGTGAGTATCTCAATTTGAGCAAGGCTTTTGACACTGTCTGCTATGACATTCTCATTAACAAGCTAAGGAAATACAGTAATTTAATCTAGTTTGTAAGGTGGATGCACAATGTGTTGGACCATCAGTTTCAATGAGTAGTCAGTCATCAATAGCTCAGTGACTAGTAGGAAACAGGTATTAAGCTGGGGTCCCCAATGATCTCTCCTGAGTCATGTTTGATAGTCTTTATTAATGATGTGGACAGTGGGATTAAGCGCATACTTAGCATATTTGTGGATGACAGCAAATTGGGTGAAGTTGCAGACACTATGGAGGTTAGGGCTAGGATTCAGAATGATCCAGATAAATTGGTCCAAAAATCAATCTAAATCTAATGAAATTCAACAAGGATCAGTGCAAACTCCTGTATTTGCAATGAAATAATTACATGCATGAATACAGATTAGGAATGGCTGGCTAAACTTCAGTACTGCAGAGAAGAAGTTGGATGTTACAGTAGAACATAAACTGAATACGATACAACCAGGTTAAAAAAAAGCCAACAGCTTAGTAGGTTGTATTAACAACAGTGTAACTTGCAAATCAAGGGAACTAATTCTTCCATTTTATTTGACACTGGTGAAATCTCACCTGGAATAGTGTGTCCAATTTTGGGCCCAACACTTCAAGCTATATGAATCTTTTTTTTTTTTTTTTTTTTTTGAAGAGAGTCAGTTGGATAGTGATAAAAAATGATTACTTATCTGGGGACCATGACTTATGAGAAAAGGCTGAAAGATTTATGATTGTTTAGTCCGGGAAGGAGAAGACTGAGAGGGTATTTGATAACAGTCTTCAAATAATTAACAGAAAGTTACAAAAAAGGATGGAGATAGACTTTTCTGAGTGCCTATAGAGATCAGGGCTAGAAATTGTCTTCAGACTATATCAGAGGAAAATAAGGTGGGAAAATAGGAAGAATTTTATGAGTTTGGTTAAGCATTGGAACAGGCTACCTAGAGAAATTGTGAAATCTCCATTCCTGGAAATCTTCAAGATCAGGTTGACTGGGATGATCCTGCCTTATTTAGAGATGATTCTTCCTTGAGCAAGGGGGTTGACTCAGATAAGATCCCTTTCAGCCCTATTTTCCTATGGTCCTATGGCATAAAGTATTACTCTCTTCAGTATCTAGGACAGAATTTTAGAAGTGCACAGCAGTACAACAAACTTAAAGAGGGATATATCATTCAAGAGAATTTGAGATTCACTTTAACATCCAGCATAGTTTGATCAAACTTTATGTTTTCAATTATATGATGCATAATGATTTGCCAGTTCTGATATAAGATCAAGTGGGCAATATCTGGCTTCATTTAAACTATGATTACATGGTTTTCTTTTAAGCTGACTTGTGACAATGTGAATTAGAATTGGACAACTCACTGTAGGAAACAACCCTTGGTTTAATTTTCTTAATATTTTTATCCAAGTTACTTTCTATAATTTAATATATTTTAATAAACTCTCAAGATGGAGCTATCCTCTACAATAATTACCCTGCATTCTTAGTGACAATTTGAATATATTGTATTTTCAACACTGTCACTACTAGAGTGAACTTGTGACATTGGAATTTCTGAATATCCAACTAAGTTAGGGAGAAAAAGCAAAAGGAAGAAGTAAATCATCATATAATCCTTTTTGTGTATTTTAAATCCTAAACATCTCAATTTTCCCATTTCTCATGTGTGTTTTCAAAAGGAGTCTATCCTTTATCATCTATTTCCCTTTTTTTTTTTTTTTCCTGTCAGGCAGAGTCTAAGGTCTCATCCACACATACAGGCATGTGTGGTTTGTGGTACCACAAACTGCATGCCTTGCACATTAAACCATGCACCTCACTGTAAATTTGCAGCACTGGAGTAAATTTACTACTGGCATTTACCAGTTGCAAAAAAACAAGCCCTGATTAAAAAACAAAAAAAACCCCAAAAAACCAAAAGGCACTGTACATGAAAGTAACGTATACCTGGACAAAGGGCTGCCTGCTTCCCCATCTCTGCAAGCTGTAGAGCCCCTGTCTTGAGGCACATTGCACCCCAGCCAACCACTCCACAGGTGGCTGGGGTCCAGTGTGCCTCAAGACAGGGGAGCAGGCACCCCTGGGATGCCTGCTCCCCTGTCTCCAGCTGCCACTCCCTGGCTGTCTGGGGCACACGGTGCCTCATTACAAAGGCTGCCTGCCAGCTAGGCCCACATTGAGGAACCCTGTGCCCCACCCAGCCTTCCCTGCACCACATGCAGCTTGGCTGGGAGGACCAGGGCATAGGCAGTTTGCCCAGAGCAGGACAATTTATCCTTCAACCAGGGGCGAAGTGATGAGGGGGTGCACATGCACCCCCTGAGTGTGGTGGTGCACCACCTGTAAAAAAGTGCTATTGACACCATCAGAGGTGCCTGTGGGCAGTCATCATTTGCCACCCCACTGCCAACACCACCAGTGGCATCTGTGGGTGGTCCATGATCCCTGCTGGCTGCTGTCAATGCTGCCAGCAGCATCTGCGGGAGCACCCCTGTTCGGTGCTCGTCATTCTCCCCACCCCTACCACCAACAGTGCCAGTGGCATCTCTGGGAACTCCATGTTTACTGCCGTGAGGCTCCCACCGCCACTGCTGCCAGCATAGCCATGCCTCCCCAGCCACTGGGGGCATGGGTCATACATGCCTTTAACAAAGCACATGTGCGGGGCATGTACTGCAGCACAAAGTAGTGGCACAAATTTGTGCCGCCACTATTTGTGCTGCTGCAAGCACACACCGCTGCTTGTCTGGATACAGCCTAAAAAGTTAGTCACACAACCTCAAATTTTTTAAGCTGCCACTGAAAATATGTTATTGATCTTGCTAGTTTCCTATATTTCCCGGGCTAGAAAGAACTTGTCCCAGGAATAAGGCTGTGATAGGGGGCCTCCTCGGGGCCGCTTTCCATGGCCCGCCCACCTGTCCTTGGGCCAACCGCCCACCTATTCTCACCTGCCATGACTTGATCTTAATTGGTTCCTAATTGATGTTCCACAAGCGGGAGGCTGCCCATTTGTGCCCCAATGCCAGGGGGTGATATCTGCGGCTCCTTCCACCCCATACCGCAGCCCAAGCCTCGCAGATGGCATCTCAATCTTACACTAGTTGCCAGACCCCTCTCTGGGCCTTACAATCATCCCCTTGGAACCCATCCATAGTCCCCCACAATCAGGCGGCCTCCCCACCATCATCCAGGCTACCTAGCCTCCCCCCGAAAGCCATCTTCCCCTCTCAGCTGTGGTCCCTCCTAGACCTGTGTCAACTTGCCCTGGCCCACCTCCAGGACAGTCGGGACCCCAGGCCTCCAGCTCTGGGCATCCCTTGTGGTGGGCCCTACAGCCCTTTTGACCCCTTCCTGGGTCCTGGCCCCAGCTTGGGCCAGTCAAGGGTACTCTGATGGTCAGGCAGGTCTCTAGCCCCTCACACAATCTCTGGGTCCCCCTCCTGGGCCCTTCAAACACACAGGGTTACCCACCCAGCAGTGGGGGCAAGAGGTTATGGCACTTGCCTTCCACCAGGGTGGTAACTGGCCTGGCATTTCCTGGGGGCTCCCACACCACTGAGAGCCCCACCAGGCCACCCACTCCTGGCAGGGTGCAGTTTCCAGGTCAAGCCTGGGACCAGGAGCCTCCTTCCATCCCCTTGCAGCTCCCCCTTACCACCAGTGTTCTGCTAGCAGCTCTCAGGCCAGGCAATGTTGCTGCCTGGCCTCCAGCAATCAAACTGCCTGAGTTTTTATAGGCCTAAAATGGTTACCCTCATCAGGCACCTGGAGGCTGCCAGCTCCAGGGCCTTAAAGTGGCAGGCACACCAAGTGCCCTGCCACAAAGGCATAGGCTTATTTCTTCAGCTTGGGTAGCATTCAGTGTCTGCTCATATTTCAAGAAATATTTTCACTGTGCATCAGCTGCTTATTGATCCACGAGATATTTAAATCAGGAAGCCTGTAAAAAATGACCTTTTCCCTTTAAATTTATAGTTTATTGTAGCTGCTTTCTAGAAATTAAAAATGTTTAGTTAATTCTGGACACAACTGAAACCTATGGGCCAAATTATAATTGTGCAGAATGCATTGTAGGCGGTGACTCATGACACCACCTAAGAGGCCAAACCCTCGTAGTGAAATCAAACCCCTTGTAGTAACGCCTGAAGCCAGCTTCATACCAT
>JAGPOW010002514.1:17697253-17709425 GCA_030014935.1 Caiman crocodilus | reverse complement strand
ATATCTGATCTGTCTAGCAGCCAATAAAAGGGAAATCAAAGCCTAGTGCGGGAAAAAGAAATTAGTTAGAGAGCGTTCGTTCTCACCCTAGGAGTCTGTAGAAATTAAGGCTCTCAAGGTGCGACAATAATCTCAGTAACACCAAAGCAGCTCAATAAGACTAGATTGGCAAAACCTGGAGCAGAATTTGTTTCTGGGTGTTGTGTTTATGTGCTGTGCCATATTGAAAGGGAGAATGGAATAATTTGTGAATTATTTTCTTAATAATTGTGGCTCTGTCTCACATTTGCAATGGTACTTAGGGCTCAATTTAAGATAGAGGGACAATGAGTAATGATTAACTGGATTGAATTGACATCTTTAAAAGAATACCTTTGAGATTTATTTTTTATAGGTGTATTGAAGCAAGGCATGACAAATTAGGATAAGTATTTCTGGGTTTTTTTTTCCCCCTTTAGGTGATGCTTTAATTTTTAGCTGGGATTTAAAGCATTTATTTTGTAGACTCAATATGTATTCAAGAAAAGGGGTGAGGAGGAAGAGGAGGTGGAGAAAATAAAGGGATATCCTAAAATAAAAGAAAATTTGAAAAGAAAGAAATTTGAAAGAATTGAAAAGAAAATTTTGTGAATTTGATTTTCAGGGAGTCTCTTGCTTCTGCACTAATTCAAGTCAATGGGTTTTACCCCCTGATGACGTATCCAGAAGAGCTCACACATGCGGTTTGGGGAGGCTCAAAGCTGTTTGAGATGTTGCAAACCATAAGTGGTGCATGTGCACCCATTTGCCAAACTGATAATTTGCAATAATCATCAACATTTGACACTGAGAGATCCTGGTGTCATAAAAATCCACTGCAAAAGTAAGTGGTGTGGCACATGCAGCAGCAGCACATGCTGCCAAAAATGAAGCCTAGCCATCCACAGCCATTCTTTGGCTGCTGGCCAGGCTCCATGAAGCCAGATCAGTACCACTGCTGTTCTGGGAGGTCCCCAGGTTTCCAGATAAGGCTGCTGCCAGCTTCCCCTACCCCACCTCAGAACAATTTGGTGCATGCTGGAGCACATGTACAGGGGCACGCACTGGGGCACAAAGTAGTGCCACAAATATGTTTTACTGCTATTTGTGCCACAGCAAACACCCCCCGCACATGTGCATTCATCTGGGTGCATTATGACTGTTCTTTTAAGTGAAGAAATTTGATCCTCCACTGGAAAGTAGACAGGGGCATGTCTTTGATGTTGTTGTGCTCAAAGTATTTTCTCAGCTATTGCATCTCCTCTTATGGCCATAAGCAGACAGATGCCAATTAGCATAGTTTTGAGGTTGTTTTAATGCGTGGAAGGGGTTGCATCTTGAAAAGGAACAGAATACAGGGAGTGAAAAATGCCCTACAATGAGTAGTATCTATAATGAACCCAAGAATAGGCATTGCTATGTTAAATAAAATGTGTTGAATGATTCCTGTGAACTCCCAGAAACACTGCCTTTTGGAAGCAAAAAGCACTATGTTTCAAGTATACTTTTATTTCATTAATATAAGTAATGTAAATATATTAAGTAGAGAGTATGTGTGTGTATACATAGACACAGATGCTATGGCTACATCCACATGAGCATGGACATTTGTTTCCCTTGGGACAGTTAGCAGCAGTGCACTTTGTGCTGCTGCTAGGTGTTCCTGAGGGACTCCTGTTCCATGTGCCTTTGGTGCATAGCAGGTTACCCCGGGTGGGGTAGGGGAGACTGGAACCAGCAAATGCGCTGGCCCCAGCACCTTTACCTGGGATCCTGGTGGCTCCCTGGGGCTGCATACCCCACATGTGACATTTCACTTTTTTTTTTATGGTTTTTTTTGACCCCTGACTATCCAGGGGCCAACCGCCCTCCCAGGCTGGTTCTCCCCCCGTAATCCCCCCACTGATCCTTTGCAACACAGAGAATACCTGAATGTGTGGTATGTGGCACTGAAGACATATCTGCCACATACCTGTAGGCTGCACTCATCTGGAGGTGACATATATATATATGTATGTGTATGTGTATATATGTGTGTGTGTGTGTGTGTGTGTATACATATAGATAGATAGATAAATATAATATGTGTGTGTCTGTGTGTGTCTGTGTGTATCTATGTGTATATATATGTATATATCTGTATGTATGTGTATATGTATATATATGTGTGTATGTATGTATATACACTCTGGATTTCTGTATCAGACATTTCACTAGGTAGTTTTACCAATATGTTTAATGCATAGTCTATATTCATAAAATATTTTTTGAGGTCAGGACCCAAACATCAACTAGCCCTAGTCTAGGCTAATTGTCTAGTCGGTCACACCTGCCTCCACTGGAAGTCTTATGGCAGCTAATGACTCAGCTGGTCACTGTTCAGGCCAGGGACAGCAAGGGACAGCAGCCTCCCCATTTAGTTCTACTTCTTGATGCACGCTAGCCA
Organism: Caiman crocodilus; assembly: GCA_030014935.1. Classification (NCBI taxonomy): domain Eukaryota; kingdom Metazoa; phylum Chordata; order Crocodylia; family Alligatoridae; genus Caiman; species Caiman crocodilus. The sequence goes on along the minus strand of JAGPOW010002514.1, from coordinate 17,706,961 downwards.
ACAGTCTTTTGCGGGTGTGATCTGGTAAGCTGTTCTGATCCTGTACTTCTGGTTTTCTGACTCCTTACCCTGGTCAGCTCTGCTCCTAAACTGTGGCTTTTTGGCAATTCCCCTTAGATCTGATAACTCAGTCAGTGACACTTGATTCATCCCGTTCTGATTTCTACTATACTCATGTCGAAACTTGACTCTGTTTCCTTTCATACCCTGGCTATGGCTCTGTCTGCCAGCTTGTCCTGACTTTGGCACTGGTTTCTGATTCCTAAAACTTGATTCACCCTGTGATTTGGACTTTGTCCCTAGATTTTCTTTTGGATCTGGCAACTTGGTCTCTGATTCCTGACCCCCTGACTTAGCCAGGGGTTTGCCTCCTGCCCTTTCCCAGTGGTCTAACAACTAGACAAGACCACCCTTCATCCAGTCCTCATACTTGAGTCATTCCTTCCCCTCCACACCACCTTCCTAATAATAATGGTGAGAAATACAACAGTTAAGTAACATTCTGGCCACCTATAAGTTTATCAGAGGTGACCACTAGTACCTGGGGGAACGTTTGTTCACCAGAGCACCCCAAGGGATGACAACTAGGTTGAATGGTGATAAACTACTACAAAACCGTTTCAGGCTTGACATAAGGAAGAATTTCTTTACTGTCCGAGCCCCCAAGGTCTGGAACAGCCTGCCACTGGAGGTGGTTCAAGTGCCCACATTGAACACCTTCAGGAGCAAACTGGATGCTTATTTTGCTGGGATCCTATGACCCCAGCTGACTTCCTGCCCTTTGGGCAAGGGGCTGGACTCGATGATCTTCTGACGTCCCTTCCAGGCCTAATGTCTATGAAATCTATGAATTCATTGCATCACATTTAAAGTACAACAAAGTTCTGCGAAAAGGTTGTATAAAAGTGGTATTCTGAGATCACACTTCTATCTTTTTTGCCATCAAAGGGCATGTCCACATGAGTACGCACGTGCCTCTTGCCCTGCCTGAAACCCTTTAAGGTGGGGCAACAGGCACGTGCAGGAATGAAAAAAATGTTTCCCACATTGCAAGTTTGCAGCACAGGGAGAAAATGAGACCCCTGGACATCCAGGTGTCTAACAAAATTGAAGTTTAAAAAAGCAGTGCATAAAAAAGTTTAAAAAAGCAGAGCAGGACACAGTCCTGGACCATGCCCTGATGCAACCAGAGGCTTGGTCCTCCATGGAGATGCTCTGACTGCCAGAGCATCTCTATGGTTGGCCCCTCACCCTGGTGCTGAAACACGTGGCCAGCTCCAGTGCCAGTGAGTAAGGGGGAGGGGGGACTGGAGGAGGAGAAGGGGGTCATGGGGGGACCCCCGATGGCCCCGCTTGCTCCCCCAGCCCACCTGACCCCTGCCCTGGCCAGCCCCTCCCCCTGCTTCAGCTATCCCCTCCTCCTGTCAGCCCCCCTGAGGCCCCTGACCCCTGCCCTTGCTGGCTTCATCCCCCCCAAGCCTCCCCATCCCGTAGTTTTAAAAAACAAAACAAAAAAATCCCCTGCACTTAACAGCAGTTGGAGCTGCCATCTGGCTGACTGGGGCCCCACCCACACAGTGCAGGGGCAGGCTAACAGCCCCAGTGGCCCTATCCTGGGCCCTCCTGCCCCACTTGTTGTCCTGTCCTGCCCCAGGGGCTCTACCAAGAGGCTCTGGAGCCTGCCCACCCCTGCTTCTAAGGTAAATAGAGGGGTTTTCCCCATTTTTTCTGGGTTTTTTTTAAGTGATGGTGCCTCAGGTTCTGGGGGTAGCCATGGTGGCCTGGGGGTTCAAGTTGGGAGGTGAGGTTGGGTGGGGCAGCCATTGGAGGGGCTACAGCAGCTGGTGGGGGATGGGGCCAGGTAGGAAAGCAATCAAGGGGCTGGGGTGGGGCATGTGGGCCTTGCATAGGGGATGACAGCCCCTGTGGGGGCCATTTGGCCCCTGTTGGGGGGCTGTACCCCTTGTGTGGGGCCAAATCCCCAGTTGGGGTGCCAAACCCATTGTGTGGTGGCTGAACCCCTTTTGGGGGGCCAGACCCACTGCTGGGGGGCTGAACCCCTTGTGTTGGGGCTGAATCCCCTGTTGGGGAGCCAAACCCCTTGTGTCAGAGCTGAATCTCCTGTTAAACCGATTCGCTGTTGGGGGGCCATACCCCTTGTGTGGGAACCATTGCCCCTGTGGGAGGACAGTAAAATATGTATTCATGAATTCATGAAACCTGTATTTAGAATCCACTGTATCATTATGATAAGAGACTTGCTTTAACACTGTAAGATGTAATAAAACATTGTCCAACAGAGTGCTGTCTCTGTCATGCTCGCTCTCTCTCTTTATGCTGCTCTTTTGTTTTACTTGTGGAGGAACATGGTTTGGGGGTATTTTACAGAGTAACTTTGGGATTTTTTTATCAGGGATTTTTCAGTTTTCCAATAGGGAACACCAGAATTCCTGCTAGGGAGGTCAGTGGCAGGATCCTGCCTGCTCAGAGCTGGCACCTTGACATGCTTTGACAGTTCAAAGCAGGCCACCACACCCAGAACATCTTCTAGGTGATAGTTTCCCAGATGGCTGGGCAGGGGGTACACATGGCAGTTGTGTCACACAGAGGCCAACCCTACAACCATAGTCCACTGGCAGCTGGCCCAGAGAGGCAGATGCCTCTACTGGCTATGCAGTCTGCATCCGGGTCTGGCAGGTGCACAGCTGGTCACAGCCAGGCAGCAGCCCCCATTGCCAGATTGCTGCAGTGGGTAGAGGGGGCAGGGAATTCTCAGGGCTGCTTCAGCCATGCAGCAGGCACATGGGATAAGTTCTTAAGTACCAATTGGCTGGGCCCCTGCAGCTCCAGAGACCTAGTAGCCTTGAGCTACTTGCCAGGGAGGCTATTTATACTGCTGGGGCCAGGACAAGGCAGCTTTTTATATTGCTCAGGTGCTGGCCCTGGGCTCTAGCTCCCCCTGGCTGCAGATCCAGGAGGAGCCAGATAAGATTATTTTTCCCCAAGTGGCACAATTTGTTCCACAACCACGTGCACGTCTGAGCACATGCACTGAAGCAAAAAGCCCCAGCTCAAATTTGTACCTTTTCTATTTGAGCTGCTCCAAGCACATGTGCTTGCATGTGTGGACGTGCCCAAAGAGTCTCTATAAAAAACAGTTTAGAAGTAAATAAACTGTTATTTTAACTGATCTTTACACAATCAAGGATCACCCAAACCAGGGGATTTTTTGTATATTTTCACTAATGGTCTAGGAAGGATATCTGCTAAATAAGAAGGTGCCATTTGTATATATTTTAGTGGCTTTTCTGACTGTAACAACATTCTGAGAATATCTCTTCTCTCTGAAATACATTCCCTAACAGAGAATCTATCTAGTGCTCTGAGTTGTCTAATCCAAATATGTGGATTGACAGAAGATTGTAACTCAGAGTGTAGTTAATTCTATTTTTCATTCCAAGCCAGCTGGGGAGATTGATTGTACCATAAAAGTACAATCTTGAGTATTCCTTAGTATAGGATAAAGCCTGAAATTATTTTATAATCTTCAAAATACAGGAAGTGTCCACAGGAAAAAAAAAAAATCTAACATAAGCTCTCTGTTTTTATGTAGTAAAAAATAGAAGAATAGTACAAATGAAATTATTCTTAGCAGGGTTTATTCACTGATGATTGCATATAGTGATTCCTCCCAGCTACTGCCTCAGAAGGTACATGTGGATGTTTCTTACATTATAGCATAAATAAGACTCAGCTGGGCCTTTGCCAAACATTTCCCATATACTCACTCCTGCATGCATGCTTGCAACCCAAAAATACACAAGTACAGACCCTCTGGGGAGTTCCTCTGTGGTTGCTTTCAAGACTTTGATCTCTACAGTCATCTCAAAACCAGAAAAATACCAAATTATATTCCAAAAGTCAAACATGTAAAACATTTATTAATTTGATTTCAAAAGATACTTTTGATTTACATGTTTTTGTGTAGCATACATAGAGGTTATTGCACAATAGCTTAAAATGAAGTCTTACTAGCAAGATAAAATACTTAGAAAAATCAAAACAAAACAGTGTTTGAGGGGCTGGGTGCAATTATTTGAGCCACTTCTTTCCTATAAAGAATTTGTTAATGTTAGGCAAAGGCCTAGAATAATGATTTATCATGTATTCTTTCTTCATTCTGCTATAAGCATGATGAAAGTATCCATTTTAGGGTCATATTAAACCAATTTCTGGCTAATATGAATACCCCTCAGTCTTTAACCTGCTGGTCAATTTTGTCAGGCCAAATGCATCATTGTCCATGACCATGATCAGTCTCTAAAGGGTCATTACAGAGTCAGAGTGAAAAGTGGTACATGATTTGTAGATAGTGAACTTTCTTTATATATATAGATATTAATATGCAGCAAAGATTCAAAAGAAAAATCAAGCCTGTTGACTTGATTTTAGGTTCCTAGTAGGCTAGGAATACTGCCAGCAAAAGAAAAACAGAAAGAACTCACTACCCTGTCTTCCCTGAAGGTAGAGCTGGATACAGAGGTGAGAAATATCTACTTATTACTAATAAACTGACAGGATTGTAGGACCTGACTAGAAGAACTTCAGTATCCAAGAAGATTATTTTGAATGAAGAACAAATGTAGTTGTCTTCAATTATATATCCTGACCAATGCCTTTAGGTTGTGTATTTTGCACATGCCAGTCAGTTGCCTCTACAGTCATAGCCAAACCCCAATTTATTATTACAGGAAAATCAACAAATGAAACATGCATTGGGCTTGGATAGTTTCCAAAATAGTGCAATAGTGTTTCTTTTGATGGGAGATTCCATGAAATTTTAGATAAAGATCTGAAAGTTAATACAGATACTTTATGGGGCATTTGGTCTACAGTTGCCCCCCAGGACACATGGTACTGATGGGGTCCAGAAAAGGATAATCAAAGTCAACCCCTCTAGGGGTTCTTTCTTATTCTAATGGCAGTGATTACTTGAAGTGACAGAGGATGCATCTGCACATGATGCTACATCACTACAGCAATGTTGTGTTGGTGGGTACAAACTGTGACACCAATTCTATGTCACTGTAGTGACAAGCTACCTCTAAAAATAACCATGCACTGCTGGGATGGTGCAGTAGTGACAGTTAGTCTGGCGTCATGTAGTATTTCCTAATTCAAGTACTAAATGACAGTGCGGTAACAACTATGCTGTGGGGTGTAGACGTACCCAGAACATGTAGACGTACCCAGAAACAGGAAGATAAAAGGTGGATCTCAAGTGAAAAAAATAGGCTCTTGTTATCTTGGTAACTGTATGTGGTTTATTCCCTTTGATCTCTTTAACTCACCTTCTACTGTGAAAGTAAGTTGTCACTTACTGAATGAGATGAGCAGATTTTGAAGCTTGTTTCTGGGAGCAAATAAAGAGTCTATTCAAATATCGTTATTCTGGGACTTTGACTCTTAAGCAAGTGTTGATCCAGCACATGGTGTGGTGGGTGGTCCCTATATGCCATGAGCTCTGAATTCATTACCTGGTCTGGGTTTGCTCCTTCCACAGTACCACATGCATAGTAAACTCTATGGCTAGGTACAGATACTCTGGAAGCCCAAGGTGGAATCAATTTAAGTTGCATAGTTTTCTGCAACCAGCATAGTTTAGATCAGTAGTGAACAAAACACACATTTTCCCTTTGGCTGTGGGGTGGCAGGGGTGTGAAAATCTTAGACTGGGTTCATTTTTAAAAGTCTGTGTCTGCCAAACTTCTATTATGGATATAGACTAGTTTCTGATCGCTTGTACCAGTAAAAGTGTAATATCTACCTGGCTATGAGCTCAAAAGCTGGCTGGAAGAAGCTCTGCCTAGAGCCACTACTCTTGAACAACTCCAGAACCCTGGAATGAGCACTGAAGCTGTTATCCCGCTCTCTCCTTCTCTCCCCTCATCCATCACCCATTGAATTCAATGGCAGGGGTAAGGAAGAAATGAATAACAGCAGCACTCACCCTCTGGCTCTCTAGCAAATGTGGTGGCTCTGGCCAGAGCTTGCTTCTTATCTGGTTATTCAGATAATGAAGGAAAGGAGGGGTTTGTGCTATTAGAGAAGATGAGTTGAAGACATCAAAAGAAGTAAACAAATCAGTTAACCCACTGAGGCATATGGACATGATAAAAGCTACTCCAGGTAATGCAACAAGAATCAAAGGCTAAATGCAGAAACTTGAGGGTGGTTATGGGGATATTGTATCAGGTTAAAAATGGCCATCTGACCTAACTTAGTTTGTCCCTGGTGCAGACTTTACATTTAGACCCGGTCTCAGTGATTGAAAAACAATCTAAACCCATAATGATACAGAAGTTCCATGAACACACACCAGTCCAAAAATGGCCAAAACCAGTATGATCGATCTGAATTCATGTACACTGAAACTTAATTGATGACTGGTGCATGGAAGTCCTGTACATTTGCCTAAACATTCCCAGTTCTGGGAAAGTTCAGTTGCCAGCCCCAGCCCTGAGGCTGTGCTTTTCCTACCCACTCCCTGGCTCTGGGATCTTTTTATCCCCACAGCCCTTCACTGCCCCTCCCTCCTCATCCTTCAAGCCACTTCAGGTATTACCAGTTTTATCAGCATTTGCCATTTCCAGGAGTTAAGCACTAAGTATCAGTGGAAGGGTGGGGACAGGAGGGATAAGAGGTAGGGATATTTTTTCTGGGAGGGAGTGTTCAGGGAGCTAAAAATACCCACTGACTGCCTCAACACCCCTGTAGACCCTGAGAGCCCTCCAATCCCACCAAACCCTCCTGGCCCCCAGCAACCTCCCATGGATCACACCTACCCCACAATTACTTCTGCAGACACTGCCTGCCCCCCACAGATTTCACCTGTCTCTCCATCACTACCATAGATGCTGCCTGCCCTCCATCCCCCACAGATCCCTGATCCCCCCAGTCTGGTTGCCCCCCAGTCCCCAGCCCCTCCCACTAGCCCTCCCATCACAACTTACTTTAGATCAGATGGCCATTTTTAATGTGATCTAACCCACACCCTCTGAATGTGTGCATTTAGCCAAAGTCAACATGGGCCCATTTTGTTAAGAGTTAAAATTGTGCTTAACACGACCCATTCTGTGGGTGATTTCTTGTTTTGCAATTTCACATTCAATGCGTTGTTTTTAAATGTTTTAAAACAGCTACTCTGAGGTCCATGACAGAATGTATAGGGAGGCTAAAGTGTTCTATCACAGGCCTATGTGTCTTTCTGGAACTAATACCAGACTGTTGCCATACATTCTTTCATGTACGGATTGCCCCAAATTCACCTTCACCTCTCAGCAGTGTCCCCTCTGTCCTCTCTTTTATTCCTTCTCTTGTATATTTAAATGATCTTATTATTTTAGATTTAATACCCTTGGTTTCTGCAAATCCCTTCATAGGATCTGATAGAGTAGGCTGTAATAGAAAAGCTCATAACTCTGAACAAGTTAGTTTATAAGGCACTACACTGCCCTGACCTCAGAATAACCTGGTGATATACCTTTGTTTAAATGTAGATAGTCAAAATTAAAATTATATTAAATACTAAAAAGGCCATCTTAAAGATGTGATTTCTGTGTTTATTTCCAGGTTGTTATGAACATACTTTCTGATCTTTCAAACCCTTAATTTTTTAAGTGGATTTGCATTAGTACTTCTTATATATTAGATATGAGCAGTTGCAACAACTTAAACAAGACTTATTTATTGAAATAAGCATTACACATGGTCATTTAAACAATGAGGCCTCAAACAGTCTGTTCTGCAAACTATTGAAACAAGTGAATTGTTTTGCCTAAAATCATATATAAACTTCAGATATTCTAATTTTCTTTCTCTTCCTACCTCATTGCTTATTTATTTCTTTAATTTTAACTCTGAAAGAGACTACTTTACATATAAGGTAGAGAGATTTCATCATGCTTGTAGCTATATCAGGAAAGATTTAAAATATCCTTTCTCTGCTTTCCAGTCACAGGGTTTTCTTTCACACATGAGCAAATTTCACTAAGGTAGGCAAAAATTGAGCCGGCGTACCAATGAATAGACCATATCTCAAATAAATTGAAGGTTCATTTTCTTTTGGAAATACATGACTATGGTCTTTGTTTTAATGAAGATTTTCCTAACACTGAAATGGTGAAAATTCAAATCTTCTCTTTACTTAATCTGCAAAATTACTGTATGTAACCCCTCTAGGGAGGGAATGCAGGTGTGTGGCAGTGGTGACTCTGATTTTCCCTCAACAGCATCTTAGTTTAACAGGAAGGTACAAACAAGTATCATTTATTTATACACATAAATATCTGAACAGAAACCTGTTACCCAACACAGAAACCTGATAACACAATTACCCCTCTGAACAATGCAGTGTAAAACCCTAACTCCAAACAGTCTTGCAAGGACCCTTTGTGGTGAGGACTTTCACCTTGCACCTAGCCCAAATTGTCGCAGATGGTACAAGGACTTCCACTGCCCTACAGTCACCTTGACTGTACTAACTTCAACATACTTTTCAGTGCTACTCACTTGGGTCCTGCTGGGTTCATCAATCCCTTTCCCAGCTGCACTCAAATTAGGCTTCTCAACAACCTCTTTGGAGGCTCTTACAATGGTGCTTGGAGCATATCAGAGAACAAGGCTTGTCCTCTTCTCTAAAACTCCACTGGCTCCAGGCAAAATGGCCCCCATGTTGAAGCTTTTCTTTCCCATTTCCTCTTCTGCTAGCCCTTAAATCAGTCTAGTTCAACCCATTTTCTCCTGTTTTTTATTTTCACAGACTTTCATAATACATCTCACTCTGTCTCCTATCAGCTGGAGGCAACTTCCTGTGAGCTCTCAAGGCAGATTGAAAGACTTGGTTCAACCCAGCTCTCAGGGTCTATTTTTCCTGGGCTTAGAGTGCTTCCACCTCTCTCTGTGTAACCATTCACAACCCCGGGGGAGGGGTTATACTTATTAGATACACAAAGTAAAGCAAAAATTTGAAGGTTTTAGTTTGAAAGATACCTTCTCTCATTCTACTTGAATACGTCCTCTATCTACAGAAATCAAACAGTGGAAAGTTGTATTAAAAAGGATTTAACATTAAATTAAATTTAAAAATAATGAATATAGGTTATGGACCAGATTTTGATATGGGTCCGCAGACTAAATAGCACCAATGTCACTGATTTAAAATAAATTACGTGTGGAATAAAGTACTACTCAACATGAGCGTGGGTATCAGGACGAGGCCACAAGATCATCTCTTTTTCTTTTGACTGAGCCAATAAGGACAATTCTCCTTAGTAACATTTAACAGAATTAGCTCTTTAAATGCTAAAGATTTAGGTAAGGTTTTAGGATTTTGATACAATAGCCTTTTTAAATAACCTAATGTTCATATTTTTCAAAGGATATTTAATTAGGACCTGCATTTAGGTACCATGCTAGCAGCAATGACATATCTAAAGTCTCAACTCAGGCTCTGCCTATTTCACTATTGTCGCACCTTCAGAGCCTTAATGCCGACAGGCTCCTAGGGCGAGAACGAACGCTCTCTAACTAATTTCTTTTTCCCGCACGAGGCTTTGATTTCCCTTTTATTGGCTGCTAGACAGATCAGATATCGCAAGATCGCTGAGATAAGGTTGCATTTACTCACGTGGTCGTTAGTTGCAATTT
>JAGPOW010002514.1:17679044-17697153 GCA_030014935.1 Caiman crocodilus | reverse complement strand
GCTTCAGGCGTTACTACAAGGGGTTTGATTTCACTACGAGGGTTTGGCCTCTTAGGTGGTGTCATGAGTCACCGCCTACAATGCAATCTGCACAACTATGACTACTTAAAATCCCTACAGACTAGCTCCACAAAGAACTTAGGTTCCTACTTCTAATATTTAAATACTACTGAGTTGTGATACATAAGTCTTCTGTGCAGTTTCACTTTAACTATGTAGGCACCTTAATGTTCACCATGACACATGTGACTAGTCCAGAAATACATATATTCATAGGTGTTAGGGGTTGGAAGGGACCTCATGAGATCATCAGGTCCAGACCCCCTGCACATGGGCAGGAAAGACTGCTGGGATCAAATGACCCCCCCCCCAACAAGGTGCACAATGAGTCATTTTTTAAAGATCCCTAGGGTAGGTGATTGTCCCATTTCTGAGGGGAGTCTGTTCCAGACCTTAGATGCTCGAATTGTGAAGAAATGTCTCTGTATGTTCAATCTGAAGTGATCTTCAAGCAGTTTGTATCCATTTTTTTTGTATTCCCTTGGGGTACCTGGGAATGTTCCCCATGGCCCTGATGTATGCCTCTTATATACTTATAGGCTGCCACCAAGTCCCCTCTAAGTTTTCTTTTCTCCAGGCTGAACAGCCCCGTGTATGACCATATATGATCAGCCTCTCTTCATATGACCTGCTCGTCAGACCTCTAATCATGTACTTGCTACTCCTCTGGACTCTCTCATGTTTCTTCACATCCTTCTTGAAGTGCAGCACCCAGAGCTGAATGCAGTACTCCAGCTGCAGCTTCACCAAGGGTGAGTAGAGTGGGAGGATGACACCCTTAGTCTTGCTTAAGATGCATTAGTATGTGCATGCCTGTGTTCTATCTGCTCTGCCAGCTGCAGCATTGCATTGGTGACTAATGTTCCTTCTGTGGTCTATCATACCCCCAGGTCCCTTTCAGTTGTGGTGCTGGCAAGTGTAGCACTGTAAGTGTGTTGCAGATTATATCTCCCCAGATAGAGCACTTTACATTTCTCCAAGTTAAACATGATCAAGTTTGATCTGACTACCTTGCAAGCCTATCCAAGTCAGCCTGTCCACTATACTTTGGATAGTGTCAACAATCCTTATCCTTTCCAGGATATCTTTATCTGGTTCTGCAAACAGTTTAATGTTGGACACCATGGGTGCATCTACATATAATATTAATGAGTATATAGTGCCATAATTTATCGCTCCTGGGTACCACATTTGCATGTGCTCCCAGGACTGCAGCACATTGAGCCATGTTGAAGCATCCCTGGCTGGCAGGAGACGGGAGGGTCAACCTGACAGTCCAGGGATGATCCAACACAGATCAATGTGCTGTGGAGGGGCTGGCTGGGGCACATGGGTCCTCCAGTGTGGGTCAAGCAGGCAGGAAGCCCCTGCACTAAAGGACCCTCATGCCTCAGCCATCCGCATCAGTGACTACATATGCACTGCTGTATATTAAAGAACTCTGTCACAGTATAGTACTTGCATATACAAGTACTTGTAAATATAAGTACTATCCTGCAGTGGAGTAAATTAGTTTACTGTGGTCTAATAGAGCCACATGTGTAAATGATGAGATGTTTATTGCTCAGTAGTATACATAATGTAGATGTGTCCATTGAAGAGGTGATTGATGGCAACATTTTGTATGGTGAAGCCTAGTTAAGAGTAGAGAACATCAATGAGGAAAAACAGAGTGAACGCCTCCCCCCCTTGTCACTGAAAACATTAATAATTCATACCTTGCATGTCAAGATCTCTTTCACATTATCATAAATATTTATAAAAAAGAGCCTACCCCACTTCCCACGCCCAGAAAAACCAAACAAACAAATGAGTGATGTCATTGGCACTACCCTGCAGCCTCTGTGTTTTTCATACCCATGGAAGTGTGGCTGAATCAAAGGCTTTGCAGTCTCTCCACACTTTCCTGAAGTTCTATTTCTTGGATCTTGATGTCTCATAATCTAATTGTCAGTCAAGAGTTGATTTTTACTATCTCTGCCTTCTAGGTGGGGTTTAAACCACATTGGTTTACATTCTTTTATTAAGGGTTAAACTGCCATGATGTTTTAGCTTCCACTGGGTGCATCTACATGTGGGCTTTACTGTGCAGTAGATTAATTTTCTGTGTAGTAAAGCACCACCATCGACCATGTGTAGCAAGTAGGCCAGCTGTAGATAGTTTTACTGAGCATTCATCAGATAGTCCTGTCAAACACAAATACTATCTGACAGCAGAGTAAATTACTGTGCTTAAATGTATGTGTAGACAGTGAAATCCAGATTAGTGTACTCCACCTCAAATTGCACCAGAGTTTATTCATTCACATGAAATGCATGTGTAGATGCACCCACTGAACACAAGATAAGAGCATGCACATAAGAAATTACCATGGAACAGACATCATGGCAGATCTCTATCCCCCACCCCTTTCTTGCTGTAATTTTTTTCTTTGCCTGTGTCTTCAATGGACACAGATAACAATTAATCACTATCCTTTAATATATTGAAATTCGTAATCATGGTCCTTTTCTTTCTCAGTGTTCCCTCTTCTAGACTAAATAAATTAAAATCCTTTATTCTTCTTTAAACTCTTTTCACCTTTCCTTAAATGTTATTTTTTCTCTCCCCTTATTTTTTATTAGTCTCCTCTCTATGTTCTTCAGCTTGATTATATCTTTCTTAAAATGGGGTGCCCCTAACTGAACAGTCACATTTCATCAGCATTGTGTAGACGCAATGATTACTACTTGTGTCTTATATACAACACTTATGAGATCTGCCTTTTTAACCATAGCATAACATTGCTAACTGATGTTCAGTTTGTGATCTGTTATAATGCCTGCATCATTTTCTGTAGTTTGGCTGACAGAGATATTATTCCCCATTTTGTATTTGTGCATTTGATTCCATTTTCCCAAGTATAACACTTTGTACTTGTCTATATTGTATTTCATCTTGTTGATTGGACAAAGGCAATTGAATAACTTAATTCTATGCAATAAATTTCTATCCTGCTTGTCAATCAAAAATTTCTCTAGAGTAAGACTGCCCCCAACAATGATTGCCCATGACCTCTGATTTACTGTTCTTCCCACCATTGTCTTTGAAAAAACAAATGCAAATAATATACTCTCTTTAATTTTTAAAAAGCTGAAGTATTCTCAAAAGGTCGCAGTTCCCTCTCAACCTCTACTTATTAAAGTTTCATGTATTTCAATTAAACTGTGAGGTTTCAAGTGATCACAATAAAGGACTTAATGAGCCAAATTAATCCCTGGTGCAATTTTATTGACCTAAACAGAATTTTAGCAGAAATGAATTTAGACCATTGATTTTTAAAAGGTTATTGACATTACTGACACAGTTTTTATTTTTAAGAGATGCCTTGGTGTTCTAATGATCTTTTATACGAATATTCTTTACCCCTTTTACTTTATTTATTTAATAAAATATGCTGTTTTTTTTCCTTCTCACACTAACTGCAGCTGGTCTTTTTGCAATATGCTGCTTTTTATTATAAAGCAAATATAATAGTTTATTCATGATAATACATACTCATTATTTTTTAATATATCCACTGGCTTTGAGTGGGAGAATAGTGAGTATTAATATGTGAGAAATGTAAATCTCAATATTTACATCAACTTGAATAAATGAAAGACAAAATTACATCTAACTATATAAGTATCATCAAAATAGTTGCTGCTTACTAAAGACAGGTTGCAGGAACAGGGTGTTACTTTGGTGTGGGTGGAAAATTAGCAAGGACTGAGACAAAAATGGATGCAATGAACTTCTGGGGTAAAGAGAGCAATAAGCAATGGGCAGAGCTCTTGTGTCATGTACATATGAATTTTCATAAGCATAAGAGAAGAATCACTGAAATTGGAAATGAAGTCAGCCTGGTGCCCTTATATCTGCCTGCAGTATTTTCTATGCCCCCTATTATACTGGTACAGAACAAAGAATATCCTTTCTTCTGTAGTTTCTACCTGCAGACTATTTCTACCCTAAGTAGACTAGAGCTGGATGCAAAACTATGTACATCTCCTGTGTACAAAGCTTTATTGCCCGATTCTCCACTGCCTTATAGCCTGTGTACATAGCTGTTCCACGTGGGTGCAGAATATTACCCATCAACATATTGCATTTGCCATGCACAAGCATAAATGACTAAAGAAGTGACAAGGAAATGGAAAATGATGCCCATGTATACTATCAAGAGTCAGATAAGCCCTGAGACAATCTTGTTTTCATTTTCTGTACCTTTCTGTAGGAAGGGGGTAAATCTGTCTCTGGTAGCATGCTCATAAGTAGAATGACTACTCATGTCCAAATCTCTGAGACTTGAACATTGATTTAAGTAACAGAAAAGCAAGGATAGAGAGAGGATTTTTCATAATCATAATGTGTTATTTAAGGCCACATCTGAATAGAACTGACTGTGCTTAGCAGTGACACACCATACTTGATCATGCCATGATGCTCTGGGTGGTCTGTCTCCTAAACTGGAAGGAGCTTTACATCTGTGAGGGTTCAGAAGGGTTAATAAGCACTACTAATTGATCTGCTTGCTGTGCCACACCAATGAACTGTTCTGCATAGTGTAGTAAAGGTTTTGCTTCTGGGTACAATAAACTGCCACATATTTAGGCTAAGGGTCTTGGATCAAGACTCAGTTGTATCAGTTGTAGCTTATCATCTCTAGGGCAGGTACGGACATTACAGATGCCTATACACATGTTCCCCAGTGTTGTTGTTGGGTTTTGGGGGTTTTTTTGGAGGGGAGGCTCTTGAAAACCACTCTAATTAAAAAGTCCATAGCATCTCGTGTATTCAGTGTCCCGCATTTCAAAATGGTGATGCTGGTGCTTTAACTAAAGCTCATTCAGTGTATTCGGTGAGCTTTAGTTAAAGTACCCCCACTACCATTTTAGCAGGGCTAACCCCTTAAGAACCCTCAGATATAGCAAAGCTTCTTCCAGTTTAGGGAACAGACCACTGGGATCATTATGGCATGATCAAACATGGTATGGTCTATACTCATAACAGAAGTTTGGTGCACAGAGACTGGTTTAAAAATAGTGGAACCTGGTCTAAGGTTTCCTGGAGGGCGGGGGCAGTATTCTGTTCACTACCAACCTGAATTAGGCTGCTAACAGAAAACTGCATAACTAGATCAATTCCACCTCAGCCTTTTTGAATGTCTGTACTTATGTCTGAAGGCTATTTGTTATTGAATTAATTTGTGCTCTTTCTACAAGTAAATAAGGAAAAATATCAACAGTGGGTAATGTGGTTTTAAAACTTTAAATCGGTTTCCTCTGCTCTTTATACATTATTGTTCAACTTAATTATTTTTATTTTTATTGTACAACAAATCTGAGTCCACCGAAAAGTTTCACAGTAAATTCTCTATGAGCAAATTTAGTAGTAAGGGTAACTTACCTCTTTTTGTCTGCATGATTCTTTTTTATTTTTTTCCACAGAAGATTATTATCTTTCCTGAAACATTGGTAGGATTGATACCTTTATTACCATTTTTTGTGGCTTTAATTCTCCACTCCTTAAACACACACAATATAACTCTTATTAGAATGATTGGAGAAAATTCTATGGATTGAACCACATGAGAAGTTAATTTTATCTTGTGTTACAACTTACACTTTACTTCTCTACTTTTTATAGTCAATGACCTGAGATTTTTTTTTTATTCAGCATTACATTTTCTTTTTTTTTAACTTTCCTTTTCAGTCTTTATAGCTCACTTGTCTATTATCATTTTATGTCCTCCTTCATTACTTTTTAAAAAATATAATTTTATAAAACTCAATCCAATCTAATTCAATTATATTCTTCAGTTTCTATTCCTACCTTTGCCATCATTAGATTTTTGTCACCAGAAGTAGTTATTAACATATTTCTCAAGAAGCTTCCAGTCCAGGAATGATATTTTAATAAGCTTAGCCAGCGGAATAAGATAACTTACATCTTATAGTAGTGTTCAACATTTATGAAATATTAAATCAATCTCAGAATATCAAGCATACATGTGCTTTAGAAATGCTTAAATTGTTCTGACATAATCTTTATATTGTTAAATAACTTATAAAGATTATTAGGAATTCAGAATTATAACACATTGTTGATCCAGTTGACAATTGATTATCTTCACAAGGACTGGGGGAACAGTACTAGTAATTATCTTAATTATATTCACATATGTTGTTTTCCTCAAAAAAAGACTTTTCTTACTCTTTCTACTCAGCTACTGGAATAAAACAAAGCACTAATAAATTCAAAAATAATATGTAAATGGTGCCATTGAGAGGCCTTCATGGTGTCTTAGTTTGCTGATGAATTATGATCTCTAAGGTAATGTGACTTAAAGATTACAAATACAGAATATATGTGTTACATCTCTGATACTAGAGACCTTTATCATGTTATATCTTAGATTCGCAATTTCTGTTTCTTTTGACCATAACTATGGGTACCAGATTTAAGTGGTGGATTATTAAAATGTGTGCATGTGCACGTATATATCACCCCTGATTAACTGAATATCTTCCAAAAGCAAAGTCGCGGAGGACTCCAGTCAAAGTACTTTCATCAACTTACATTTCAGTTGATAAATAGTTAGCTTCTTGCCTTCCTGCCTGATATTTTTTTTCCCCTGAAAGACAGTGGGTTCATCTACATGTGCCCTTTACTGTGAAGTAGACTAATAAGCTCTGCAGTAAATCATAACCATACATGTGCACCAGTATTAGGGTGCAGTAAACTAATTAACTCTACCACAAGATAGTACTGTCAGGGTGATTGCACTGATAGTACTATTCTTGACTTTATCTTATAGTAGAGTAATTTACTGTGCTGAAACACTTGTGAAGATGCTGACCATGGTCAAAATTGCATCTGGTTAGCCCAGCCAGCTGGTTGTCTGCTCCAACTTAGTTCAAATTGCTGCTGTTCCAGGCACACATGAAGACACAGCACATTTGAGCAGTTTGCTTCAGTTCAAACTGCTCCAGAGTTTATTGCTTCACATTTGTTGCACATGTAGATGCATCCACTTATACTTAAAACTCAATAAAAAGAAATCCTAAATCAATCCTATATCTTACAATTTGTAAGTATCTCTGCTCTGTTGCTTTAAAACAGAACAAAAAAGAAAGCACCTAGCAGTCAAAACCCTATATCCTAACTCAGGGATCAGCCCATCCCTATTCAGCAACATATTACTTCTGTGCTTAGGTCCCTTCAGCTACAGTCAGATGAATTGAGAAAAAACTGAAGCACGTGCTTCAGTGTTGGCCTGAATCTTAAGCCTTTTATTATCTCTAGTTTGTACATAGCTGAGCAGTGTTCATGCACATTGCCTCAAATATACACATAAAGAAATAAAACCTTTACAATGGTAGATGATATTGGCCCTATTTTCATTTTTGTTTCCATTATTTTATGTTCCATTCTGTCAGGTAAGACAATGCTATTCTTTAGATGATCTTTATCATTTCTTGTATACAAACACATTTTATTATGATGAAGTAACTTTTATAGTTTTGAGAGATTTATATTTCAATATACCTTTCCTAGTAATTGGTAGTCAGTTAAAAAACTAGAACATTAAAGAACAGACCAGAATTATTAATCCTGTGAATATAATATGCTAAGTTACTCATGCTTCAATAACATACATTTAAAAAATGAAAAGCCTTCATCTGTCTCACCAGTGAGCCATTCACTATGTATTTGTTCCTTCTAAAAATGGTATCCCTACTTCTACGAATGTAATAGAAAAGAATATAATAGAAACCAGTGCAGATAAGGACTAATTCAGGAATCAAGAACAGTCTGTTTGTTACAGAAAGAAAATATAATGTCCACATTTGCCTGGGAATTCATGCTCAAGATAAAGATGCTTTTCTGACTGAGCTTCTAAGCCAGGAATCACAATACTTTAGGCCCCCTCTACACCTGCAGGTAAAGGTGCAATGGGCTCTAATACATGATCCACACTATTGCACCTCCTGCCATGCCACACATGCATGTTTACGTGAATTCCCCCCATAGATGGGAGGCTGCAATTGCTGTGAACTCCCAGCTATGGCAGTGCACAGAGCACTCCTGTGGCTGGAAGATAGAAACAGCTGTGGGTAACCTGCCATAAGGACCCTTGGAGCGCCTCTGTGGCTGGGAGGCCTGGGCAGCTGATAGAGTCTACCAGCTGCAGGTGGGCTCCCCACATCTGTGGGGAGACCACTTAAGATATGAGTAGTGTGTAGGTGGGGCTTTGTACTCATTTTTTTTACTTCTTTGTTTTTAATTTCTAAATTGTTATGCAGTATTCAGAAAGAAGAAGAAGCTTTTGCCTATGCCTCCTGCTAATGTAGCTGGGCAATCTAATATTGCTAAGAAAAATAATTATGCTTTTATCTTTCTTAGCAATATCAAGAAACTTTATAAACCAATTCTATATTTAGAATGGAAGAAGGACCTACCCTTAAAAAGATGGGGTGTTTTCTCCTTTATGTCGCTGATTTAAGATTTGCACTGTCAGAAGTTCTTACCATGTGTTTACTATCTGATAGCACAGTGAAGAATCTCTTCTTCTGTTATAATTTAGAATACAGTCCTAGAAACAATGATAGCATTAGAAAATTCAATGTCCTTGCAAATATTCAGGACATAATTTTCCTTTCTAATCTGCATTGCACTTCTCTGATCTCCTATATAGAGTGTTGCATTTTTTTTTTGGTTTGGTTTACAACTTTTTGGGGTGGACATTTGATTTCATCAGTGCAGCATTGTGAATGTCCATATCTAGTGCTGAATATGTAGCAGATAGTCTGAGACAGGAATGTGGCCATTAATGAATAATTTGGTGCAATTCTCTTTGTAGAATGTTCCAAATACTGAAAAATGTAACCTTTCTAAACTGTAAAACTGCTCTACAATTCACATAATAGCCCCCTGATGCCTTATTAGCACCTTTGCTCTCCAGATTGCAATAAAAAATGTTAGTTCTGTTACTAGTTTTCTCAGTTTATACTCTTTCCTATGTCTCCCAGAGGGATGATCATTTGGGGAAGACGGGGAAAAAATTGAAGACCTCATGCTGAGCTCAGTAACCCTGGTGAAAATCAGGAGAAATATTATTGAATGTTGATGTGGCTGATAACCACATAAACTGGTGTAAGGAGTATGTAACAGGTTTGAAGGTTTTACTCCAAAACGAAGGATTTTTGCTCTTAAAAGTATGTGTGTGTGTGTGTGTGTGTGTATTTTACTATAGCCTAATGTCTCACTGCACAGGTTTTTATCTCAGAACTTCAAATTTGGGTCAAAATCATATGTCCCTTGTTCATTTCAGAGTTAACTTTGTTGAAAAGCTAAGATAATTTAAAAGTAGTCTTGAAGTAAAGTACCAACACCCATATAGCCTTATCATATAGATAATATATATCTATATTACTGTATTTACCTGAATCCAAGATTATGTCAAATTTAAGATGACTCCCCAATAATAAGATTAGATTACAAGTTTTATACATTTGTTATCATTTCTAGAATCTAATTATGGGGGGGTTCTTTTAAGTTTATCTCCCACAAAGCAGCAGCTAGGGACAAATACCTGTTATTTGCCCAGTAGGACTATGCAAAGCTTTAGTTGCTGATTTGATTTGGAGGATATTCGGCCTTATTCAGTGGCTGAATCTCTGAATCTGAATCCTATTGGGAAGACCCATTAATCTCTCCAAATTGAATCAGGAGCCTCCAAAACAATTCAGAGAGATTTGATGATTTGGCCATACACACAGCTTTATATATTTTTTCTACATACCTCAAGGTACCAGGTGTGGCTCATGAATGCTGAGATGGTGGGGCAGATGGAGCATCCCATGGGAGCATGGGGGTACTTCTGGTTCACTTCTGGGTCCTCTGCAGAGTGAGCAAGGGACCCCTCCTGGCTCCCCAGCTTAGTAAATGGTGCCTCCTGGGTCTGGGGGGGCACCCAGGGTCCCACCAGGACTGATTGCCAAGTGGAGGGGATGCAGGTGGTGGGCGATCGCTGCAGGCTTGGTGGCAACCCAGAAGTGGACCAGAAGTACTTCTGCAAGTACTTCCAGTCCATTACTGGGTCCATGGCCTAGCACACAGGGCACCCCTCCACACTCCCATGGGATGCTCTATCCACCCCACCATCAGTGAATTGAGTTGAATCCAAATCTGAATTGAATACTGCCTGCTTTGCACGCCTCTACTGCCAACCCCCTCACCTTCTCCTACCCCTTGCCCACTCTGTTTCTTGCCCCCACCTGCTCATTTGCCCTCCTGACCCTTACCCTCACAAATTTGTCTGCCCAACTTCTGCCTATACTTCCCTGACCCCCTGATACCTGTCTCTGGTACCTGCCTCCCCTGCCACCTTCCTCCCTTCCCCTTGCTAACAGGTGCATGTGTCTGCCTCCGTACTGCCAGCCCCCTCAACACTTGCATGCTTGACTGCTTATTGCTTATTCTCTGGGTGGAAACTCAGGCTTTGTGGTAGTCAGCAGTGGCAGCAGCTCCAGGCCCAGCTAAATTGGAGATGGAGGGGATAGAGCCAGAGCCAGAGCTAAAGGTAAGAACCAGAGTGAGAGCAAGTGATTGGAAGAGAGAGGTGGCAGAGAGAGGGTACACCCTCCCCTGTGCTTCCCTGTAAGCCACATACCTCAGGTTTCCCCTATGCTCCCCACACTATATGCCCCCTTCCTGCCTCACTGCAGCTGATGGCTCAGCTCTAACTTTGGCCCTAAACTCAGGGCTGAATCTGAAGTTATAGTGCCACCTGTCCCAGCTAGTATTCCAATCTAAGATGAGGGTTTCCCCCTTCATGATGTTTGGAGAAAAAAACCTTATCTTGGACTAAATATAGTACTATGGGATTAATAAAACAGAGAGGCAAGCATGCAGATAGACAGGTGGATAGACACAAGGATCCTTTTCTCCTTTGGAAGCTTCAGGTAAAATTCTCATCCATTGAAAGCTGCTTGATTTGTTGTAAGTGTTTACCTATGTTTTGGCTGCATGGACTCCAGGTTTTCACGAACAATATCATACCCATTTTGTGTTGCAATAACATTGTTAAATAAATTGTATCCTGAATGCTTTAAGTTAACATATTAAGGGTACAATATTTGTGAATG
Source organism: Caiman crocodilus (assembly GCA_030014935.1). NCBI lineage: Eukaryota > Metazoa > Chordata > Crocodylia > Alligatoridae > Caiman > Caiman crocodilus. The sequence goes on along the minus strand of JAGPOW010002514.1, from coordinate 17,685,918 downwards.
TAGTATTTGAAAGTTAGGAAATATTATAACTTTAATTCAGCTCCCTTGCACAATGGGCTTTTAATTACATAATCATATGTCACTCTTTCCAGGACCTCTGCTTTATTTAGGCTAGTCTGTTTTGGAAATTAAGTTTGGTTACTACGTGGGTAATTTTTCTATGAAACCACAGATTCATTTGGCTCAAAATTAGGAAGTTAGTAAATGAAGCTGTGGAAGCAGGAAAAGAAAAGATAGTGTCATGGTTAAAGAAACTGAATACCCAGTAAACTGGATTCTATTTTTATCTCTTATAAAGAATGTGATATCAGGCATATTGCTTAAATCAGAAATTTCAAAGCTGTATATATGTTCTAATTATATGTTCTTTTGGGTCCCTGATTTGGGTCCCATTTGGAAAAAATGTTCAATGCTCACAGCTTTTACTGGGCTTATCTACACATGGCCCTTTTAAGTGCCATTAGCCTAAAATTGCCAATTATATGGCACATTAAGGGCACATGTCCATACATGTGTGCCTTTAATATACCTTAAAAATGGCAATTTTAGGCTAATCCAACCTAAATTTAGTACATGCTTAAAGCAAGTATCAAATTTAAGCTGGCATAGATAAATCACATTAACCTATGTGTAGATGCTCAATGTGCATTAAAGCAGTGTGAGTCAATGAATGCACACTGTATTAATGCATATTAGTATGTTGCAATTTAGCTATGCTGGCTTAAACTTAATGCACTTTAATGCATATTAGCATGTGTTGTAGAATGAACTACTGGGTTCAGAAGATTCCCCGCGCTTGAACAAAGGATGTACTCACGGTTGTTCTCACCCTTGCAAAGCTTTATTTGAGGATACTCACAGAGGCAGGTGATAGGACAGAGCAGAGAGGATGGTCACTTCACATCAGCCCTAGGCAGCAGTCACTACCCCGCATAGCTCCCCTGGCCCCAGAGTGTCCTGATCCTGGGCATACAATAGCCTGCACCAGGGATCTGTGCAAGTCGGAATTTTTGCCAGAGCTGAGGAACCCATCGTAACTTAAGAATGAACAGCTTATATAGTCTGGAGTAAATAATGTTATCTTGAGCTAAGTATTTGGTTATCTCAAGCTAGGAATTTGGGGATGAGTCATGATTCAACACGCCTGGTGTTTACCGCACTCCACTGTATTATAACATCCTACTATCTAGGTTCACGGTTTGGTCACGCTAACAGAGCAGGAGGCTACGTGCTATTTCATTGGCCTACTATGGAATCAGCATGCAGATCTCTTGCTATTAGCATCAACACAGCTCTTACTATTACAATCTACCCCTCGATTGAGGGACAGACCACCAAGAATTTGAGGTCTAACTCACAATTGTCCTAAACAGTTCACATATGCTGGATGTTATACAGATGGGCGAGGACTGAATACACAGATACAAAAAGCACATCCATAATAACAAGCATACGGCCACAATAGAGATAACAACAATAGGATGCAATAGAAGATTTAATACAACATTCGCTTTAGGGGACTACCCTTTAAAAATGTCTCACCAATGATGCACCGTACGGTTGTGCTCTTCTTGGGTGATTCTCAGTAGTTCACCACGCTGGGTCATTATCAGGACTTCAGTTCAGGCAATGGTGATAGCTATCTTCTGGAGCTGGTGAGTGATTTTTTCACCCTGGTCAAGTAACTGCTTAAGCTGTGTAAAAGAAACCTTAACCAGTATTACCCACTGAGGAATGAGGAGGGTAGAGTACATGGCTTCATATGAAACAGTAAGGAAGGGGATGCTCTCCTTGGTACGTAGGTCAGTAATAATCTTCATCTGATGGCGGCATTCACACACTGGGGGTGAGCAGACCTTATACCCATTTCACTGAATTGGGTTAGAAGAAAACACACAAGCTGTCCTATTCCTTAAGTCATAAGTGAGGGTCTTTTGTAACCAACAGCGTTCCCACCTACAATGACTGGGGTCATGACTGTAAGTGCATGGCTCATACAAATGGTTATGAGTTGGGCACACCCATCCCTCTGTCCAATTCTCACAATCATCTATGCAATGAGTCCTATTCATTAGATCAATGTGGGAACCCTCAAATGTGGGGACTCACCATCGATCTCCAAACAACTGGGGGAATATCTGCATTTCACACCACACGGCAGGTCAGGTCTGATTAATGGCTAGTTTAAACTCCACTGTGCAAACAGGTATTGGTCTGCGTGTACTGAGGGAGGGGTTGTAGCCACCCCTCAAACTGTATCCCCAGAGCCTTTTGCCATTCTGACCCTGAGGATCCTTATATGACAGCTCTTAAGTTATGGTATTGCTGATATGCTTGCAATTGCCAAAGCATACACAAGGTGGCATTCTGAAAGGATTGCTTCTTCAAGATTCCAATTATTTCAAGAGCGTTCTGGTTAACCCATTGCCAAAGATGATAGGTACCAACTAAATATGTCCGAGTCAACCAAGGCAATAAATGTCCCCAAGAACCTATCAATTTTAGGGCCTGTCCATCAAGCAAGCCCAATTTACTCAACTTATTCACTAAGATTTCAACGTCAAAGCTATTGACCACTCCTGTGCCTGCTCCAATTCCCCCAAAGATAGTATTGCTTATTTCTCTCTTAACTCACAGTGTATGTTCCAACCAGGGGGCATATTCCTTTTTTGATTTTCGAAGATCTACCTTGGTTATATCGATTGTATACTGAACATGATGGATGTGAGGTCCTTGCCACACCGTGTGACAGGTTGACCTAACCCTAGCTATGTGGGGTTTCTAGGTGGGCACGCTAGGTTGGTGCCTAACATCAAGCAGTTGAACCCACCATCCCCTCCCCGTTATGATGTTTGCATTAGAACAAATCAGGGTGGAGTTTGGAGAAGCTTGGGTCATTGGGATTTTACCCCCAAATCCACTATCTCAACTTCTGGATAGGTTTTTCAGGCTCTGCTGAACCTCTCTTTTTGTCAGTCATATTTGCTTGATTGTGGTACATTTAATGGGGGGGAAGCAATAACAAAGAAAAAGTTTACTGTAACCATCTCATTACAATACAAAGTCCCCCACCTTTTCCCACGTGATGGTCTTACCTTACATGAGGTGCTATCAACACTTAAATTTAAAAAGAGACAGGACCGTGAATCAGGGGGGCATGTATAATTGCCAGAAATGCGGTTTCAAGTTGCATCTATCCATCCCTCTGGCACTGGTAGATAGCCACAAAGACTGCATCTATACAGAGGCAAGCAAGATAAACACACAAAACAGTACATGACAAACTTAAAGTGATGCATAGCAAAATCAGGTTGCTTCCAAAGAGGCTCTGCCATATAATGTGTACCAGTCCAATTAATGTTGTCAGTCCAGAGAAGGTGGCCACTAGCCAAGCAGTCTACCTAACAGCATCTTCAACGTCCCACTGGGCCATCATCTGGACTGAGTGCTAAGGGTTATAATCAACTTGCTTTCAATTGGTTCCTAGGTCTCAAATGGTACCAATTTCCACCCCTAGGTGCTCCCAATATACCTGCTTCAGGTGCTGCTAAATCCATACCCACTGTGGGTGGGAAGAAAACAACGTTTATGGTTCTGTATTAGTTTTACAGTTAATGGAAACATTGTCTCTCCCACTGCTTCCTCCTCCACTCCTTTCTTCCCTCATCTATGCATCTTATCCATAGGTGATTGTCAACAAGTTCTCTATTAATAAGGGTAGCTACCGTTATAGGCAATTGAAAGGGCCACCCCTGGAGGGTCGAGTCCAACGTTTTAGTCAGCAATTGCTTCAGTTGACCATTTTTTCAGTTGACTCAACGAGGCCTGCTGTCTGCAGGTGGCGCGGCACATGAAATGTCCAAGTAATGCCAAGTGCAGCTGCCCTTTGTTGGGTAAGCAACATAGTGAAGTGTGTACCTTGATTGGAGGAAATCTCATGGGGTATGCTGTGAATATTGACAAGATGTGCCTCCAATACATGGATGATGGACAAAACATCTGCCTTCTGGACTGGTACAGCAATCCCAAATCTGGAGAAAGTGTCAATGGCCATCAAAACATAGCGATAACGATTTATTGCTGGCAGTGGCCCAATATAGTCAACTTGCCATTTCTCAGCTGGTCCATGCCCTCTGGGGATATGGCCTAGCCTTTCACTCAAGGGCTTCCATGCCAATTGACATTGTGGACACCACGCTGCCACTAATGCGGTTTCACTCTGTATTATGGGCAAGTCACATGCGGCTACCCAGGCATAGGCCGAGTCCCTTCCCGCATGTCCTGAGTGCTGGTGTATCCAGTGGGCTAAAGTGTTGCTCTGACACTCCAATACTGGTCAGGTCAAAGCATCAGCATGGTTGTTCCATTCATGTTCAGGATTCCCAGTGTTGATGGGTTGGTGGGCATCCACATGTCCAACATGAATCTCTATTACCTTAGATTTTATGGCTAGTTGTTTCCACAGGTCCTGGCCCCATAAGTCTTTTCCTCTGATTTTCCAGTTTGAGGCCTTCCAGATGCCAGATCATACTGCCAAACCATTTGCCACTGCCCAGGAATCAGTACAGTTCCAACCTGCCGGGCTTTGCCATTCGGTCTCATAATCCACCACCACCGTAAGAGTTCTTAACTCAGCCCATTGAGAGGAGGCCCCTCTCCCAATATCTTTAGTGACCAGTTACAGGGTTAATGGCAGCCACAGTCCACACATGAGTAGGACCCTCACATCACAATGAGCCATCTGTAAACCAGGCAGCCTTCCTTTGGTCAGGCAGCAGATCGTCATAGCAAGGGGCCCATGAGGCAAATGGGAGGGGCAAGGTTGCAACAGGTAACAAATCCAGTTCACCTTCCACTGGTGCTGGCAGAGTAGTTATTTCTTCATGAAGTTTGCTTACTCCATGGGGACCGGGCTTTGCGTGCTCTTGTATGTACCACTTCCATTTGATAATGGAGGAATCTTGGACGCTCCCTATTTTGTTGGAGATGGAGTCCTGCATGACCCACTGCATTATGGGAATTATTGATCTAATAGGAATCTCATGTCCCTCAGTTATTCATTCCATATCGACCAATGCCCAATAGCATGCCAGCAACTGCCATTCAAAAATGTTGTTGTTACCAGTTGTGTCAGGTAATTTCTGAGTCCAAAAGCCTAATGGACACTTCTGATGTGTCCCTATGGGAGTCTGCCACAAACTCCATGATGCCTGATCCTGATATACTGACACTTCTAACGTAATAGGGTCAGATGATGAATAAGGGCCCAGGGGCAGGGCAGTCTGTATGATTGCTTTTACCTCATTGAAGGCCTGGTGTTGTTCTTTTCCCCATGCAAAAGCAGCAGCTTTACGTGTTACTTTATACAGGGCTGCATCAATATCCCAAGGTAAGGTATGTGGGTGTGCCAGAATCCGAAAAGCCCAATCAGTATTTGTGTTTCTTTTTTAGTAGTAGGGTCGGGGAGAGAGAGTAGTTTATCTTTATTTTCTATGGAATATCTCTAGTAGGTTCTGACCACTGAACTCCCAGAAATTTTACGTTTTGGTCTGGACCTTGAATTTTCTGTGGATTTATCTCCCGCCCCCTCACCCGTATATGTTTCACTACATATTCTAGAGTTTCTGCCACAGGATTCAGGGTATTGACTATTAGCATCATATCATCAATATAATGTTTGGCTAACAATCCTTCCGGCAAAGAAATCTCACTTAAGTCATGTCTGACCATGTTGTGACAATAAGCAGGGGAGTTTAAATACCCTTGTGAAAAGTGCACGGTGCACAGTGAAAGTGTATTGCTGTCCCTCCCAAGTAAAGGCAAACTGGGCCTGATGATCTGCATGCAGAGGAATAGAGAAAAAGGCATTAACCAAGTCAATCACAGCATACCATTCACCAGAGGTGGCACTAATATCCTCTAGCATAGCAACCATATCTGGTACCGCAGCTGAAATCGGGTCTTCTACTTTGTTAAATTCCCAATAATCTACTGTCAATCTCCATGACCCATCAGGTATGCAAACTGCCCAGACGGGAGAATTGAACGGTGAGTTAACGGGTACCAGCACACCTCCTGCAAGTCTTTGATCATATTGGTAATATCTTCCTTCCCACCCAAGATTTGATATTGCTTAAGGTTAACAATTTGGTGGGGAATCAGTAGTTCCATGGGTTTCCACTTGGCGCAATCCAGTAATAAGCATCTGACACTGTTCGGGGTGCCTTCCCATGACTGTGCCAATAGGAGGGATACATGGGTACACAGATGGGAGGGAGCAGTATTGATTAACAAATTCTTAATCTGAGATGTAAAAGGCATATTCTCTGGACCATTTCCTATCCACCCCTCCCCACTCCATACATTCAATTTTGCATTGCTTCTTCCTGCAAAATCCCCAGTCCCTCCTCCATGGTCTGTCAGGACCGTGGCCCTTGGTCATCATGATCTCCCCTCTCTGACCACCTGTCCATCCAGCATTCTATATACCAATCTAATAGCAGAGCATGGGTGCCCACTGGGGCTTGTGCAGTATGCACTGTAGCATTATATAATGTGTCTCTTGTCAGATTTCCTAATGCTTTCAATTCAGCTAGAACAACACTTATATGTGCGCCACCTTTATCAAGTACCCTAATATCCATGTTTTCAGTCCCTCTTTTAGCCCTTGTCAAAATTTCTCTGCCAAGGTACCCAATTCCACTGTTGTGTACCCCCTGATCTCCTGAGATCTGTTGACTCCAGATACGGGACTCCCAGGGAGACAGCAACCATAGCCTGATAGAATTTGCTGTCCGGCATAGTGTAGATAGGGCCCACACTAGGACTATGGTCCCAGACTTCAAAAGGGCCAATTTCAGAGAGCTCAGGAGGC
>JAGPOW010002514.1:17662094-17678944 GCA_030014935.1 Caiman crocodilus | reverse complement strand
ACCTGAACCTATTTAGCCTCAGTAAACGGAGGCTGAGGGGGGACCTGGTGGCTGCCTATAAGCTGCTGAGGGGTGATCAGCAGGAAATAGGGCAGGCTCATTTTTCCCGGGCAACACCAGGGGTAACTAGGACCAATGGTCACAAGTTACTGGAGAGCAGGTTTAGGTTGGACATTAGGAGGTACTACTTCACAGTTAGGGTGTCTAGGACATGGAACCGGCTTCCTAGGGAAGTGGTTTTTGCTCCTACCTTGGGCATCTTTAAGAGTAGATTGGATAGGTACTTGGCTGGGGTCCTGTGACCCTGGCATTCGTTCCTGCCATTGGCTGGGGGGTCAGACTAGATGGCCTGCTCTAGGCCCCTTCTGACCCTAGATACTATGATACTATGATACTATGACTCCTGCAGGTCCCTGGGTAGTACGATCATAATGTACTGGTCATGCAAATGCACGTCAGCACTCCCCACTAGCCAAACTCTCAGCATGTTTGACCTCATCACTCCATATATTCCAATTTCACTCTTCCAGATCTATCCATCAACCTGTGATCCTCCTGGTATCCTGTAAATATATCCCTGTTATCGCCGGAGCTGCCTCTGGCTTAGATGGCTGTAAGACCTGCTCCGGCAGGGAGGAGGAACAGTTAGGGGAAGCAGAATCAAGTTGTTTAGAACATAACTCAAGAAATATTGCTTCATTGAAATTCAGACGCATCTGCCAACAGACAGCCTGATTGAGCTGTTCCTGCAGATGGGTATTTTGTGTGCTCAGACATTCAATCACCGTAAGGAGCAGCCAAGGGATGGTGCATCTAGCACCACTCCCCCCATCAGACTTAAGCTCCTTCTCAACCTACCGTTGCACCTCAGTGGGAGTTACAAGGCACTCCTCCTTATTCCAATAAATAGATGGACACAATTTACAGAATGTCTTTGCTACCCCATACCACAACTCGGTATCAGGCCAACCTGGAACCCTTCTTTCCAATCCCTCTCCCTTCCCCTTCTGCAGCCTCTTAAATAGGTCCATGACAAACATCAGGGGAATCCCACTGCTAATACCAATGGTCTTAGAATAAACTACCGGGTTCAGAAGATTCTTCGTGCTTGAACAAGGGACGTACTCATGGTTGTTCTCAGCCTTGCAAAGCTTTATTTAAGGATACTTGCAAAAGCAGGTGATAGGACAGAGCAGAGAGGATGGTCACTTCACATAAGCCCTATCTGGCAGCCGCCACCCCACATAGTTTCCCTGGTCCCAAAGTGTCCCAATTCTGGGCATGTGATAGCCTGCACCGGGGCTCCATGCAAGTTGGAACTTTTGCCAGAGCTGAGGAACCCATTGTAACTTAAGAATGAACAGCTTATATAGTCTGGAGTAAATAATGTTATTTCAGCTAAGGATTTGGTTATCTCAAGCTAGGAATTTGGGGATGAGTCGTGATCCAACACATCTGGTATTTACCACATTCCACTGTATTACAACATTCTACTATCTAGGTGCATGGTTCAGTCATGCTCACAGAACAGGAGGCTATGTGCCATTTCACCGGCCTACTATGGAATCAGCATGCAGATCTCTTGCTATTAGCATTAGCAAAGCTCTTACTATTACAGCATGTCTATGTGTAGATGCATATCTAAAACAAAGGCACATTAGGTTTAGGCATGAGTAACTACACATGTAGATGCCCACTGAAGTCAATAGAAGCTGCATGAAGTGAAACATAATATCAAATACTTTGAAAAAAAATATATAGGTGCCTCAAATTGGGCACAAACAATTTGCAGATATATCTGATTATAATCTCTTTTCATCTTCATTTCCCATTTTTAAAATGGAGGTAATAATGTCATTTTATTGTCATATATTTATTAATGAACCAAGCATTTATATTTTTCCTTTGAGCACTTCATTAAACTAATCCCACATATGGCTGCTTTTTAAGCATGAACCCTATTGTTAATTTGATTCCAAGACTGGATCTCTATTTCAAAGCACACTGGTTGTTTTTTTTTTTGTCTCTACCTGTGAGCTAAAATGAGTTCATGTTCTCATGGGGATTTACTCACTTACCTGCCCCTCCGCTCTCTCACTGGGTCACTCAGCACCCCTTCCCCACATCCCTCCATTCCCCACTCTGTAGCTCTTGAACTTCAGTGGAGGATTGGATGCATCTCCCAGGATGAGTAACTCTGGACACCTCTGTACTAGAGTGACTTAATTGAATTAGAAGTAAGTACAGCAATGCAAATCAGCTTCTATTAGTAACAGGAAGACAGCTTGCATAGGCCGCTGGCTTGACCATACTAACCTATCTTAAACAGAATCTATAGCAACAGGAGCAATTGCCCAAATGTTATGTTTTCTTTTAATCTCTCTTGTTACTTCGACCCTCTGGGTCATCCAGTCTATTTCTGCGAATGGTTCTTAAGCCACATGAGCATCAACACTCAACCTCTTTGAACTTCTTCAACTTCCCAATCCCTGTTTCCAGAACTCACCTCTTCTGCTTTCAACCATTTTATTGTTTCCTGAGTAGACATTGTTTTTTTCAGGATATTCCATTCAGACCAACCTAGTAGATTATTCCTAACACCAACACCCTGTTCTTTTTTATCCTACTCCCACCCAATGATGGATATACCTCTTTACACATGTTTTGGAATTTTACAAAAGTACTATTAAAAAAAAATGCATTAATATTTGTGATGTGTCCAGGTTGTAGCTGTATTGGTTTAGAGGAAAATGCAATCAGGACTTGTGGACACAGGTGAGATATTTTATTAGATCAACAAGATTTTTGCAAGATAAATAAATAAACAAATCTTTAATTGCAAGCTTTCAGGCAAAAACACCCTTCATCAGGCATCAGAGAAAAGATTGTAACAGTTCTGCTGGGTAGAAATGAAAGTTCACATTTCATAGGATTTCACAGAGGAGTCAATAGATAGAAAAACCTTCTGGGCAGTGGTTCTTAGCTGGTAAGGAGACTCAGCTCTCCTTGAAGGTGGTGATGATGACAATTACCTTAGACAAAGACAGGATCAGGATCTCATGTTTCGGGTGGTCCAAGCTGTTTCCTGCTTGGGAAAATAATGAAGATTTAATTTAAAAAATTGGCTAAAATTTGATATCTTACATGAGAGTTTTTTCCATCTATTGACTTCTCTGTGAAATCCTATGAAATATGAACTTTTATTTCTATCCAAGAGAACTTTTACAATTTTTCCCTGATGCCTGATTAAGAGTGCTTGAAAGCTTGCAATTAAAGAATTTTTTTTTCAAAAATCCTTTTTGTCTAATAAAAGATATCATCTCTGTCCATGAGCCCTGGATGATATTTGTGAGGCACTCAAATACAATAATAGTAAGTGTTGTGGAAAAGTCAATGAGAAAATTAATTTCATCTTCAGAGAAGGGTTTCAAATTGCATGCAGTATGTAAAACATAGAGCCATACGCAAAATTATGAGAAGGAATCAAACAATGGAAATGATCATTAAGTGGGTATCAACCCTTTGGGCATTTAATGAGTCAGGGAACTTGTGAGGGAGAATACGAGATGATATAATTAAGTCAATTATAAAGCACCCTCATAAGGTTCATCATGCAGTACAGAGACAAAGCATTATAATAACCCATTAGTAAATAATTATTACAAATTTTCCCAGTGTTCCATCCACAGAGGATAAGTATCTATTATAGTCCTGATTAGAGAAACTGGCTCTTTGGTCCAAAATATAGGAACTGAAACTTTTAGATGTAAAATTCTCCAGTTGACTTTCATCTATGGCAGACATTGCATGCTGATATAGTAGCAAGTGATATTATAACAGACTACCACCATTAGTTTGGATCCAGCTATTACCCATGAGGTTCTTATTTTCATGAGAGTTGGGAACATCATCATTGGTACATTCCTATATAAAATTTTCCAGTTAGTCTACCCACTTTTTTCTGGTAGCACAAAGGAGGAATCCCAATTTTTGATTTATTGCAGAATAGAATTCTTTTGTTGCCACAAGTTAGAGCTGTATACATTTATTGCAGCTAATTTATTCAAGATTTTACTACTTCTCACACAGAAAATAATATGCTTTTAGTCTAGGAAAGACTGAAGTGTAACAAACTAATGTTTGAAACAAGAAAGTACATACCCCAGTTCTGAATGTCATTTACTGTCCCTACTTATTTATATATATTCCTGTCTATCCACATGCATACCATACATAAGTCTGTTAATATTTATGTATCAGTGAGAAAAAAATAATCCTCATTAATATATAAATGCAATTAATTCCATTTATATAGTCAGTGAACAAAATGTACTCTTTTCTAATGTAAATACTATTCTTTAGGTAACAAATTGACAGTATTTAGGTAATGCACACACACATCTATACACACACAAACACAAGTATGTTTTTCAATCATATATATATTAAGAAAATATCAGTTATGGTTCTCAGATCTTCAGTGTGTAAGAAACTGGTTGCCAGAGGAATAATGATATATAATGTCTGGGAATTGTTCTTTAGGATTATTACCCATAGGTCTATGTGAATAGGCAGCTATTCTGGTATACTGCAACCTGTCAGACATGTGACACCCCAGGAACCTCTGCACCTCAGAAACCTCTGCACACCTCTGCTAAATCCCCTCTCCCTCCTGTCCCTCACCCTCTGACACCTCCAATACCATTTTCACTGACTGGCTTTCTTGCCTGATTTTCTGGCTTTCTCGCAGGCCAGGCCAGCCTCTGACTTCTTTACTATTCCTTCCATCCAGGACCAACTGCAGGTACTTCCTCAGCCTGGCAAAGGGGTTTTTAATGCAAAAGCTGGCAACCCAGGCAGCTAAGCTGAGCTCACTGGGAGTCTCATAACTGCACTGCAACCAGCAAGCATCAGGCCTGTCAAAGACATGACAGGTCTGGGCGTTCTCCAGCAAGGACCTTGTGCTTTAGCTTAAAACCCACTTTTCGCCAAAGGATTGTTGGTCCTGGCCTTTATGAGGCTTCTGTGACACCACCAGTCCCACCAGGTCCCCTACCCTGGCAGGGTGCAGTTTTAGTGGTCATGCCCAGGACCTGGGGCCTCCTCCTTCCCCATAACCCCAATCCCATACCTCCAAGTTTGTCCTGGTAAGGGAATGAGCTCAGCAGGGACATGTTCTTCCCCTGCTGGCTGGTGATTCAATTAGTGCCCCCTCCAGCTGAAAGTGGGACATTACTCAGTTTTTAAAAAACTCAAAAAAGGAAACTGGTGCAGATGGAGTGAGAAGGTTGGCACTCAGTTCATCTGCAGGTGGAGCTTGGGGAATCCCAGCAGTGGGAGGTTCACATTTAGGAACACCCCAAAGCAGGATCCAAGGAGGTGCGGTGGGATGTCACAACATTCCCAACAATGCTGAACACCCTCTTTCTTGGAACACTGGTTGGTGGATAGAACAGATGTTGCCAGGCAACATGGCCAGATCCTGCCACATCTGGCTGCAGCTTGCCCACTAGGCTGAGGGGTTTCAGTCCAGTGGCTCCATATCCTCAGTGAGATAGGTAGCCACCAAAGCCTCAGTGCTACCTGCTCAAATCTGGGATCTGGTGCATTTGGAACCCAGCATTCAAGCCATGCCCATGGCCCACATTGACAGTGGCTGGTGCTGGGAGTGCTGGCATGGGAAAGTGGATCCCCCTCTTCCACATCCCCTTGCTTCTGCATTTTGGCCTCCCTGAATTTGTTGACCAGCACCTGTGTCCAATGATCAAGAATTTTGGTGCTGCCAGTGCACATGCTCCCTTTCACCCTTGGGTCGCACATGCCCACCATCATGTGGACTGTACTGCACCACAAGGGATCCAGTCATCACCTGATGACCTCCTTCAGCCACCTCACCAGTGCCTGCACATCTAGTGACAGCGGCCTCTTGGCCTCCTTGATGCTGCAGTGGAAGTAGCCCACCACCATTCTGTATTTCAAAATCAACTGGCTTGTAGCAGTAGTGGCTGTGACACCATCACCTGCAGCTGTCTCCCTCCAAGGCATCCCTTACTATGAGGTGCAGCCTGTCTGCCACACAGCGGATGCCAACAAAGTTAACATCATGGACAGCTTTCACCATATTGGCCCCATTGTTGGTGACCATGAATCTGCAGGTGAGCTAGGCCTGCCCCATCCCTGCACCATGTGGTTCATGGCTACCATGATCTCCCTTGTTGTGTGGGACTCATTGAGCACCTCAGCTTGCAGTAGAGTGGACTGATGGCCTGACTGATTGCACCAGTGTCCTGTGAGGGAGAGGTAGGCATGATTGCTACCCCAGCTGTTCCAGATGTCAGAAATGAAGTGCAAGGTTATCTGTGACCCTGCCTTGAGCAGCTTCTCCCTCAATACTCCCTGCATGCCTCATACAGAGAGGACACCACTGTCCTGCTAAAGCTGGTGTGTGTAGGCACTTTGTAAGATGGGGCCAGAAGTGCTATGGGCCACCTGAACCCTGGCTGCTTAAATAGGGAGAAGGGCTGGCTATCCAGAGCAAGCATCTCCCCAACCATCTGGGTGAACTTGCTCACTTTGAGAACATGCCCTCCTTTCTCCCACTGGGCCAGGGTGGCCTTCCTCTGCTCTGGAAGTAAGAGGGCTTTGGAGCAAGTGGGAGACTTCCCTTTTGGCACACTCACATTGGTGCCAGGCTGAGCAGGAGGAAGGGCAAGGGAGTGGTGTCTTCTCAGATGCAACATGTGGTGTTTGATTGCATGGAATGCATGATTGTGGTGGATAAGTGTCTCATGTCCTTGCTGGGGCTCATGCTTTTGGTAGTGCTGGCAGATGGCAAACCTGGGATCATCTATCAGCTCAAAATTCTCCCACACTGCACTACTCACCCTCTTCTGCTTTGAGGGTGAGGATCCTGCCTTAACCCACCCCTCAGCAGGCTGAGGCTCAACAGCAGGAGGAGCTGCCTCAGCTGAGCCACTTGCTTCCACAACCTCAGCCTCCTCCAAGGTGCTGCTTTTCAGAGGAGACCTGGGTCTAGAGGAAATGTGGGGGTGTGTGGAGCACAAACACTGATTCCTCCTCAGTCCCCAGAATTGCTTGAGCGAGAATGCTCAGCATCTCTGGTTCTAGCTCCAGCTCCTCCTCTGGCAGTGGGAGGCTCATGCTGAGAGATGATATTGGGTTGGAGGAGCCAATGATTCCACTGCTGGTGCCTACTTCTGGACTGAGGGGAAGTGACACAGGTGCAGGGATGTCAGGTGCAGACACTGCTCCCACCTCCTTGCTTCCACTGGCAGCACAAATGTCATGGCTGCTTGGGAAGAAAATGTGTCAATGTTTGTGGAGGCCTTGCAGCTCTAGCTCTCCCCCTACCCCCTCCTTCTTCCCAGCCAGAGGACCTGGCACCTGCCTTTCCAGCATGCTTCATATTAATCTGTCCTGTGCTTCAAAAAGTGTGTGTGCGTGTCACTTGTGTTGTGTGTTTTATTCCCTTTTCTGTGTGTGTGCTCTGGACTCTTCTTTGGTTGTTTGCTTCAGTAACAAGAACTGCTAAGAGCTATGTAAAAATTGTGTGCTGTCTATCTTCTCCTATGAAGATATCTTCTCCTATCTTCTCCTGATTTTTCTACTTTTATAAGTGTGTGTGTATGAGTGTGTGTGGGTGCGTGTGTGTGGGTATGTGCGCGTGTGCGTGCATGAGTGTGTACGCAAGCACAATCTGTGTTCCTCCCTGCACAGTGATGGATCATGATAGCAGGGAAAACACAGCTTTCTTTTATCAAAGTTTGCAAAAAAAAAATAAAAGCAAATATAAATTGAAATAAATGAATGGTAATAACAGATGCTAAGCTAAGGTAACCTAAGTTAAATCCTAACCAATCCTTTCTAACAACAAAAAGGAGCTGACAATTTCAATTACTGACTAAAGCAAGCCAGGCCAAGCTGCCCACCTGCCTGTCTGCTACAGTGCCATTCTCACACAGTTCCCAAAACAGAAAAAGCTTACAAAAGGCACAGCATGCCTGCAAATAGAGGCTTTTATGCTGTTTCTAGGTCCCTCTCCCAGACACTGTCATTGGAAAGGCAGCCAGAGAGAAATCCTTCTCATTGACCACCTAGACTTCCCCCCCTCTAACTCCCTCTCCCCCTTTTTTCTCTTTCAGCCCTCTGAAGAATCCAAAGCATCCAAAGTTTTTCCAAAGTGGTTCGAAAGCTCCAAACCACTTTGGAAAGCCTAAAGAAGCCAGTGCTTCCATCTGGACATGCTGCTTAAGCATCCAAAGCATCCAAATCTGCAGATCCAAAGCATGGTCCAAAGACTCACACAGCCCCATTACACAGCAAAGAGAAAAAGCACGTGTATTGTACTCAAAATCAACAGGAGGACAGTTCATGCCAGTTAATAATGCATAAGAAGATATACAGTAGCTACAAAGTATGTCTATTGATTGTACAAATATCTCTTCCTACACTTTGGGACACAAATAGTCCTATTATACATGTTCTCTACTCAAGAATAGTTGGATAAGGAGTTCCCTGCATCCTCTTTCTTACTTACCAATGTAACTATATTGGAAGTAAACTAATAGTTATTAGAGTCCTTGAGTTTAGAAGACAGCTGCAGGAAGTTTATGAAATAAAGAGCACTGTAGACGAAAGGCTATTTGTGGAAACATACGTGATCATCATGTCTTTCATTGTCCAGCTCAAATTTATTACAATTGAAAAATATCTGAACTTACCATATTTTGTTACATACCATATGCCCTGGGATAAAATATGCACCTTGTCTTTGCAAGATGAAATGAAGAAAAAGATTTTTCCTTCTAGAAAGTAATTGAGTAGCAGCAGTTAGGCAGTCAAGGATGTTCATTGTTTTGCTCCCTGAGTTACATGCAGATTTTACATTTATTTCTGCTGGTAAAAAGTAGAAGCTGCTCTTTCCATATTTCTCAAAAATCACACACTACAGTTTCCAGCAGCTGTTTTTGGGAATAAGTGTGTGTTACATGTGAGAAAATATAGTAATTTGAAGAAGAAACTGTTTCCTCTTCATCATTATTTGGATTTCAATAGAAAGCACCAGCTCAGCACTTTGAAAGCGCTGTTTTTTTACCCCTGGTATACCATTCATTTTTAGTCCCCAGTATACATAGAAGAGGCATGGAAAGTTTTTAATCACAGAATATCCTGTGGTGTTCTAAATACATATATATTGTATAATTTCATATTGCCTAAAATATAAAATCTTGTGCCTATTGTTTCTTTGTTCTGTATGATATCAACCATACCTAAAATATCTCCAAAGAATGAATAATGACTCAGTGTGTGTATATTCCTACTTAGGTTGATGATCTACAGTTTGATATGCCCTCAACTGATGCTTTGATTTTTCTTTTTTTTTTCATGATTTCTTTTTCTATAGCCGTAATCATTTCTCTCATGTATTAGATATTGTGAAACTCATAAGGCACTAGCCAAGAAACCTATAACATAGTACAAACTGAGCATGTTGAAAAGATTGCAAAATGTATATTAAACACTATCTATGAATAATTCTCTTTAGCAAAAAATGGTATTGGTGGAAGCCACTAGGAACAGTATGAGGAAGCTTCATGTATGTCTGCTTTTGCTGTATTCACTGGGAAAAAAAGGAGTATTTCAATTGTAAATGCAGTAGTTAAAGCTTTCTTGAGAATTTAATTCATTTTTACATAATTACAATTGTCTATTTTTAATGTGGGGCTGTCTGTCACATCATGCAATCCTGTATTGAAAGTTTTGAAATTTTTATATTTGTGGTGATAATATTAATAATAGAATCACACATATATAGAAATGAAAAGGGGCTCAAAGAATGAACTAACCCTTTCCGCTGTACTGTCGTAGATAGGACCTAACAGGTGTTTGTCTCACAGTCTTGTCTCATCTGTCCATCCAAGAGATTGCACAACCTCTTTAGTTATACTGTTCCTGTGCTTCATTAGGTCAATATTTTTTCCTACTATTTAGTGTACATTTTTTTTTGCTGCAAAACATATACCTATAAAGATATACCTATTTACTTTCTCGGGAAAATTTACTTCCTCAGGAAAATTCTCAGGAGAGTGCATCTTGGTATTAATCAATGCTTCAGTCTGATAGGCAGTTGATAAGTCTGTGTTCTGCTTTCCATGCTCTTTGATATCAGTTCTTGGTGCCATTTCCTTGTATTCTACTGATGTAGAAAATATTAGAGTTGACATTTCAGAACATAGGTTATTTAACTTCTTCAGCCTTTTACCAGTAATGTTCTATTTAAACAAGTATCCATGAACTGCAAATAGTGTTTTACAGCACCCCAAGCAATGAATGCTCACTCCACAGAAGATGGGTAATGTCAGTAATAACGTAATGTGCCTTAAACGTCAATCATTTAAATTGTTAAAAAGTAAAATGTCAACAAGGCTTAGTGCTTATGCTTGTGCTTACATATACACATTATAATATCAGCTATGCAATATATATGCATATATAATACATATTATATATTTCCATACACACATACACACACAGTGGGCATGTCTACATGAGATGCTTTTCTGTGCACTAGCATTGTTTACTGCCGAGTAAGTGCACATATCTAAATGCAAATGATGCTACTCACAAATGAATTCGGTACGTGCAAATGCAACTAGGAGATTTACTTGTGAGTAGTTACTGTTTAGTAACACATATGTAGACACCAACCATAAGCAGATTTGCGCCACATCAGCCCTGCCCCTAGGGGGCCAGCCTGAGCTTAGCCCTAGGGCTCCAGGGCTGGGAGCCTCTTCTGTCCCAGGGCTGGGCCAGTTCTATGGCAGCCCCAGCTTCAGGTCCTTAAAAGTGTCCAGGCATTTTGAGCCCTGGGATACAAGTGCAGGCATCCTGAGGCCACTCCAGGCCCCTGTATCCCTCTGGGCAGGCCGCAAGCTTGCTGTACTACTCTGCCTACAACCCGGCATCACTGTCTGGCTCTGCTGTGCTGCACACCTTCCAGGCCTATGTCATCCAGGCCTGCTGGATCCTGCAGGCTCCTTGCAGGCCTGCCAGCACCCAGGCCAAGCTGGAGGTACCTCCTGCCTGCTAGAGCCAGCTCCAGGCTTCCCAGAGTCTGCAGATTCTGTGGGGCATTGCCTTGCTATGTGTCTGCCAGTCCAATGCTGTGACCCTGTGCTGAATGCTGCAGGCATTTGTCAGACCCAGAAGCACATGGGCAGGCATGAGGAGGCTCACAGAGCTGGCATGGGAACCTTGACAACCTCATTGTTACCCATGCCTATGCCCACCACTGGCTGCAGGAGTAGACTGGTGACCTTATGGCACCATGATGTGAGGTGCAGGTACAGTGCCAGTTCACAAGAGATGGGTGCTCCAACACCCATGTGTAGGAGGAGATTTCAGACCACATGCAAGAGTGTAGCCACAACCAGTTGGTGTGGCAGTGCTGCATAAAGGACAAGGCCTTGCTGGCACAGTTGGTCATCATCACTAACCACAATTGTTGGTTGGGTAGTACCCGCAAGTCCATGCCTTTTATGTGGCAACTGAAAGAGATCCTTGTGCGCTGGGATCCAGGCTGCAGCCATGCATTGTACAGCAGCATGTGTGACCTGCTCAAACCCCCTCATGGCCTGGAACCCACAGATATGTTACAAGGGAAGGGCCCCTTTGGTGCCAGCAGCCAGTCCCACTGAGTTCCCTGCTTGTAGCATCTACCAGCAGCTTGGGGATCCTGGGAAAACATCTGCCCTGACAGCTCCACAGTCTTAGCCCCCACCATGACGCATGGCTGGCCAGGTCACCACTGGTTGCCAGAGTGACAGCTTCTCCCTGGGGGGAGAAGAGGCCCTGTCTAGGCACTTCTATGCCACACCCTGCTGTCTGAGGGCACCACCCAGAGCCACATGCCTTCACTTCCAGGTAGGACTGAGCAGAACCATTGGCCAGGCCAGCCCTGGCCACATGGTAAGCGTCATACTGTGGACGAGGGCCCACCCTACCACTGGCCCTGCCCCTACCCCTGCCACAACCTACCTATGCTCTTATGGCTCCCAAGTTCCCCCCAAAGAATGCAGGTAGGTGGGAGACAGTGGAAAACTTTATTAAGCAGCCCCTGCAGCTAGGTGGACATGAACATGCTGGGGGATATGTTGATGCTGGTGGCAATGTTCTCCTCAGCTGTGGAGGAAGGGCATGCAGCCATAGGAATCCCTCCAGATGGTGGTGGAGGTTGCACGGCATCCTGGGGTGTCCTGCCTCCCCTCCCCCATTCCTCCATGCAGTTGAAGCTCAGGGTCCTGTGCCATTCAACAGGTGTGTCCAGAGCACCATGGCTATCAGCAGCAGCATGGCATTGTGGGTCAGGCACCCCTCATTCTACACAAATAGCTCCTTGTGCAGCACCCAGGACATTTGCAGTAGGGTCACATTGGGGGTGGGGGTGTAGCACCAACATGGCGGAGGGCTGGTACCAGAGGGCATCCCTGGAGAAAGCCTGTGTGGGAAGGGTGAGGTCATGGACAGCTCCTGGGCAAGGAGGGTGTACCAGCATCCCCTGAGGTGGCTGAAGGTGCTTTCCACCAGGGCACAAGTCTGGGTCTGGCAGTGGTTGAACTAGGTCTGGTGGGGGACCAGCTGGCTGATATACAGCTGCACGAGTCAGGGCAGAATCAAGTAGGTGGGGTGCCCTATGAGGAGGGGCAGGACCACCATAGCATCCAACTACAGGTCCAGCACCCCCAGCATGAAGATGCTGCTGTGCACCAGGACTGGCAGGGTGGAGGAAGTGTTTTGAGTTACAGTGATCCTCTGGACCAAACAGGATTTCACTGGTTGGGGAGGGGAATCTAGCTGCTGGCTGTAAATGTGCAGTTTTTTCCCCCTAGTAACAACCCCTCCTCTTGCCCAGCATGTCCCTATTTCAGTATGGGAAGTGAAAAAAGGAACAAAGGGAGCTCATTCTACAGCTTCTCAGCTGGTGCTGGAGGGTACAGTGGGTGAATTGGAGACCCTCATCTTGGGGGGTGGCAATACACCTGACCTGTCCTCCAGCTAGGCTGAAAATACCCCAGACCAAACTCCCTCTACTTTATTTCTCCCCTCTCATTCTGAAAATGGCTCCAGGTTTGGAGGGAGCTCAGACAGAAACTACTGAAAACACTGTGTTTTGGGATGTTTTCATCTGACTGATCATGTAATGGGGGTTCATATTTTTGTCTAATCAGCCATTTTTAAAGAAGTCTACAGCCACATATTTGTGTTTGATTACAGCTATAGACTGCTTTCTGTGGCCAGACGAGGTGAAAATTGTCATTTCTGTCTGCACCCTTTGTGTAATGAGTAGGAAAGTACATGGGAAAATACTGATGTTGACCTTGTTAAATACACCCATTGTTCATGACTATGTAGGGAAGCGATATGGTCCAGTACATGATTACTGTACACAAAATGAGGATATTTGTGTGTGTGTGTGTGTATAAATATAAAACAGGCAAAATTTCCTTTCTCTAAATTATAAGTCACTTTCAGTTACTTATTATTGCATTGCCAACTTCAATATTTCAGAGAAAATAATACATTTTTTTACTTGTCTCTGGCTGAATATTTTTTGAAACATTTCACCAACCAGCAATTTGTTGGTTTCCAAGAACAAAATTAGAGAACAAAATGTCTCTGTCTCTTTTAAAAACAAATTATAATTATTTGGTTAGAAGTTACAGTTCCCCTATGTCTTGAAATTTATCAGGTAGGAATCTCCCCATTAAAAGGTTTTACACATTTATAAATTTCTACAAAATTACAATTCACACATCCTTAGTAGAGACTTATTAGAATTTGGCAGTTAAATTCTCCCCCTACATCCAATTCAACTACTCCCCAGCTGAATCCCAATCAATCAAAATAAAGAAAAGGAAATAGTTTGAGTTGAAACCAAAAGGCAAATAGGAGGATATTGTTGTGGCTCATTTGTTGTAGAAGACAAAAGGAGTGTAGTGAATGAGGCGGGCAACTGCAGGAAGAACAAGACGTTCTTACCTTTCTCCACTGTAAAATGAGGAAAACAATACTTCCTTTCCTCAGAGAATAAATTAGTTAAAGTGTATAAATTAATAACAGTATAACAGAAAAGTTCCTTATACATTTTGGCAGGGTGCTGACAGATATGGAAAAAACACCAAAGCAGAAGCAGCAGAGCATTACTTTGACCTGGCTGCTCAATGTCTTTATAGATCATGTGCTTCAGCAGGCATTTTTGGTACCTCAAGCTGATTCAATCAGCTGTTACAGAAAAGCAACAAAAAAGCCCCACTAAAGTGCCCTATTTATACAGAAGTTGGGAACACCGGGTGCAATTAATGTGCTGCCTCTTCTGGGCATATACTGGGTTCAACGCAGGAGTGTGCCAAGTTCAAAGTAAAACACCATTTCTTTTTCTCCCGTGCCTACAAGCAGCCATAATTTCTAAGTAAGTCTACAATTTTGTGAAGTTTCAAGATGATTTTTAAAGTAGTTTCTGAGTTCTAATCAATTAAATGCTAGTCCTAGAAAAATCATATCTGAGTTTCATATTGTTTGGTTTCTTAAAATTAAAGAAATTAAGTTAAATTATATAAATTAAAATATGTCTACATTGTAAAAGTTTCAGGTCTCCAGGGTTATACAATTATATTGTTAATGAACACAAATTAAAAGATAAATATGACAATTAATAATATTGGGTTGCATCTTAGTTGAGGGAGAACATGGTTAATGGTAACTGGAATCTGTCATGAAGCAGTAGCTATTGATTTGTCATAGATTAACAGATGTATGAAATTGTTTACCAGTTCAGAATGGATAATAGTAGGAAAGAACTATGTTGGAAATTTGGCATCTTTTCTGATGCAGAATTAGGTTATAGTATGTTGTGTATAGTATGTTGTATGGTAATGTGGCTGTTTGGTTGAAATAAAAAAACACACACACATCATATTAGGGCAGGCAAGGCTCTTCAAGTAGATGTGATATGTTTTATTAGACCAACTGGGCAATTGGGGAAAAGTTATTAGTAAGCTTTTGGGCAAATCACACTTCCTCAGGCATAGACATATTTTCCATCATATTTTGGTTTCCCCGACATATTTTACACCTGGACCTACAAAATTTTATATATCTCATCCAGCGCACCAAATGCCCTGATAGACATTATGTAGGAGAAACCAAAAAACAGCTGTGCACCAGAATGAATGCACATGGAAAATCTATCAAAGCAAGAATACCCAACTACCTGTGGGTTCACACCTCTCACAAGAAAATCACTCCTCCTCTGATCTCTCAGTTCTAATCCTCAAAGGGAAATTACAAAACACCTTTTGTAGGCAAGCCTATGAACTTCACTTCATAAATCTGCTGGATATAAAAAATCAATATAGACATTGGATTTATGACACATTATAACCTGCCTGACATGTGATTCACCAGAGGCCTGCCAGACCCAACCTCCTACATTAACTCCTCACCCTTCTCCCTTCCCATCCCCCAACTTTTCTACACATTGTCTTCTTAATTTCTAGCTATTTCCTTTTTCATAAACAGCCTCTTTTCTACCTTGAATTACTAATACTATAGAATCTCCCTCACTCATCCTTGGTTTTCATTCCCTTCCTCCCCCAGCTTTTCCCCTTCCCTTCCTTGCTTTACTTTTTGTCTTCCTAATTTCTATCTATTTACATTCTCACTGACATCCTGTCACACTTTTAGCTTCTCTCATGTTTTTGGAGTCTCAGAACAGCAGAGACTTCCTATGCCTGAAGAAGGGTGATTTTACATCTTCTCCTCTATGCAGCATTGGTCAGACTGCAGTTGGAGTACTGCATCCAGTTTTGAGTGCCATACTTTAAGGAGGATATGAATAACCTTGAGAGGGTCCAGAGGAGGGCCACTTATATGGTTAAAGGTTTGCAGGCCAAGCCCTATGAGGAGAGACTGAGGGATCTGAATTTCTTCAGCCTCCACAAAGAAGGCTGAGAAGTGATCTTCTGGCTGTCTACAAATTTATAAGTGTGGGGCAGCATGGAATTGGAGATGATGTTCATGAGGGTGCCTCTTGGGGTAACAAGGAACAATGGACACAAACTGACAGAGAACAGATTTAGGCTGGACATCAGGAAAAATTTCGTCACAGTGAGGGTGGCCAGAATTTGGAATGGACTTCCAAGGGAGGTTGTGCTTTCTCCTACCTTGGGGTTCTTTAAGAGAAGGCTGGATAGGCATCTGGCTGAGGTCATCTGACCCCAGCATTCTTTCCTGCCCAGGGCAGGTGGTCAGACTCTATGATCTGTTGAGGTCCCTTATGACACTAGCATCTATAAATCTATGACTGAAATCTTGCTAAGAACTTTTTTCCAACTACTCAGTTGGTTTAATAAAAGATATCACATATACTCAAAGAACCTTGCTTGCCTATGTCCTTAGACATGGCTAAAACCAAAGACCCAGTTTACATCATATTAGGTACTTTAATCTGTTGTGGCATTCATTAATTCTATGAATGATGATAGATGATCTAAGCCTACAGCAAACTTCATTCAGACATAACTAATAGATATATACATTTAAAAATATGTGTGTGCTTCTCTATGTGTATCTGTGACAGAGGGAAAGTGATTCTGCAATTATTTCTAATCTGGAACTCTTCTGATCTCTTCCAGTTGTAAATTCAAATTTACTTTCTGAAAAAGAACAATAATCTTTTTGCTATTTTAAATATATATATATAAACAATTTTTATATTGTTTTATATATATATATATAAACAATTTTTATATTGTTTTATATATATATATATA
>JAGPOW010002514.1:17637447-17655124 GCA_030014935.1 Caiman crocodilus | reverse complement strand
AGGTGGTGCTCTCCCCTACCCTGGGGTCTTCAAGAGGAGGTTAGATAGGCATCTAGCTGGGGTCATCTAGACCCAGCACTCTTTCCTGCCTATGCAGGGATTCGGACTTGATGATCCATTGAGGTCTCTTCCAGCTCTAACATCTATGAATCTATGAATCAATGAATCTATGATACTATGACCAAAAGAGCCCCACTGATTGGCCTGGAGGCAATGGGCTAAGAATAGGCCAGGAAACAAAGTGCTGGAGAATACCTGCTGTGACACTGGAAATGGGTGCAAATGCTCTCCCTGCTGCCAGAGCACCTGAGGAAGAGCCAGACACTCCCTTTTCCACCAAAAGAAATCCAGCCACTCCCCACTGCAGCTAGAATGCCCAGGGAAGTGCTGGATGCTCTTCTCACTCCAAAGCACACCTAGCATGGGGTGTTTTCTCTGAGAAGCTGGGAGTATTGCTAGCTCAGTGATTGCTGGTTGCTGATTGATTACTACCTATGCCTGAAACAAGCCCTGAAGAGGAGGTGGAGCCAGTCCAGGCCCAACAGGGTATAAAAGGAGACTCCCCCAGCAACCAGAGAGCCAGCAAACAGAGACAACAAATGAGGAAAGCAGTTTGTAGGTAGCTTGTTGCTCCTCCTCCCCCCCCACCTTGAAAAGAGAGCCTTTCAGCTTGGTGCAAGGAAACAGAAAAAATGGAATCCTTTAGTGCCAAGGAACAGTACACAGGACAGCTTCCAGGAGAGTTCACTAGGGAAGGTGTGCTTGGAAGAAAGGCAGTAAGAGAGAAGAAGCAGATTAAGAGACCCAGGAAATGGCAGGAAGATGTTGCAATGCCAGAGCCATTGCCACTGCCTCTGGTTGCACCTTTGAAGTTTCTGTCCAGACAGGACCGCTCACCATTGAAGCTTCTACCCAGGTCCAGGTTTGGTGCTGTACTGACTGCAGCTTGCAGGTTCCATCCAGTGATGGTCATGTTGGGGACTGCCTGTGGTGTGACCACTGCCTTCTAGTGTTGTCACTCAGGGAACAGGCAAAAGAACTACAGGAGGAGGTGGTGAGGCTCCAAAGTGTCCCACCATGAGGAATTCATTGATTCAATGCTAGAGGAGACCTCTGGGACTGTGGAGGAAGAGTTGATAGAGGCAGTGCTAGAGAAGAGAGAGGACGTGGACTCCCAGGATGGTGAAAAATGGAAGCTTTTGACCTCTTGCAGCAAGCAGAGATCTTCATCTCCACCTGCAGCAGTTTGTCTGGAAAATAGATATGGAGCCCTGGCAACAGAGGGCAAAGAGTGTGTTCTGTCGGTGGAGGAGGACAGGCCAGGCCTCCCCAAGATTGGAGAGATTGAGACAGCTGTCACCAAGAGACTCCTTTCTGCAGGAGATGGAGAGACCCATCTGTTGACCTGACCTGCAGATGTCTCAGGAAGTCTTCTGCTTGCAGAGATCCCAGATTCAAGAGGGATTACAGAGACTCATTTGGCCCTGTGACTACTATCCCATGCTGCTCACCCATGTGGGCACCAGTAATACTTCCAAGAGAAATCCTGAGCAAATCAAAAGTGACTACAGGGCTCTGGGTGCAAGGGTGAATGGAACAGGGGTTCAGGTGGTGTTCTCTTTGATCCTTCTGGTAAAGGGAAAGGGCCCAGGCAGAAGTGGGTGCATCCTGCAGACCAATGTCTGGCTGTGCAGGTGGTGTCACCAGCAGTGTTTTGGCTTCTCTGACCCCAGGATGTTGTTGCAAGAAGAAAATTGCTAGGAAGATATGGGACCCACCTGACAAAGTGAGGGAAGAGCCTCTTTGTAGACAGGCTTACTAACCTAGTGAGGAGGGCTTTAAACTAGGGTCACCAGGGGATAGAGATCAAAAGGGTGAGGTAAGCCGGAGGGGGAGGAATTCTCATTCTTCCTGACAAATCAGGGCAATCAACTAGTTACCTCAGGTGCCTGTACATGCATGTGCAGAGCCTGGGAAATAAGCAGGAAGAACTGGGAATTCTTGCATAGTCACAGAACTGTGATGTGATTAGCATAACAGAGATGTTGTGGGATAGCTTGCATGACTAGAGCGTTGTCATGCATGGGTACAAACTGTTCAGTAAGGACAGGCAGGGGAGAAGAGAAGGAGGAATTGCACTTTATGTTAAAGAGCCATATGATTGCTCAGAGCACTGGTATGAAACTGGAGATAGGCCAGTTGAAAGTCAGGGTGGGTTAGGGTCAGAGGAAAAAGAAGCAAGGTGATGTCTAGGTGGGGGTTTGCTATAGACCACCAGACCAGGATGAAGTGGTGGATGAAGTTCTTCAAACCATGAACAATGCATGCCCCCAGTGGTTGGGGGTGGGGCGTGGTGGCAGCAGGAGTTTGATAACAGCAGTGGGAGCATGGCGGCAGCAAGCAGGAGCTCCTGCAGAAGCTGCTGGTACTGTTGGTGGCAGTAGGGGTCAGTGACCACTTGCAGACATTATCTTTTTGTAGGGGTTGCACTGCCACTGCCTGGTGCAAGTGCTGAAGTGGTCAAGTAGGGGGCATGCTCTTTTGAACCTGCTCACAAACAGGGAAGAATTGGTGGGGAATGTACGAGTAGATAGAAACTTGGGCAGCAGCAACCATGAGATGGTTGAGTTCAGGATACTGAGGAAAGAAAGAATGAAAAGCAGCAGACTAAGGACCCTGGACTTCAGAAAAGCAGACTTTGACTTGCACAGGAGTCTCATAGGCAGGATCCCCTGGGAAGCCAATGTGGGGGGAGAGAAGTCCAGGAGAGCTGGCTGTACTTTAAAGAAGCCTTGCTGAGAGTGCAGGAACAAACCATCCTGATGTACAGGAAGACTGGCAAGTATGGCAGAAGACAAGCTTGGCTTATCAGGGAACTCTTCAGTAAACTAAATTACAGAAAGGAAGCTTATAAGGAGTGGACATTTGGACAAACAATTATGGAGGAGTATAAAAGCGTTGTTCGGGCATGCAGGGATGAAGGCAGAAAGGCCAAAGTGCAATTGGACTTGCAGCTAGTGAAGAGTAACAAGAAGGGTTTTTTACAAGTATTTCAGTAATGAGAGAAAGATTGGGGAAAGTGTGGGTCCCTTCACCTCAGTCTTTACAGACAAGGTCAGCTCCTAGAATACAGCAACTGGCAGCACAATTTGAGGAGGAGGTAAGCTGCCAACAGTGGTGAAAGAACAGATTAGGGACTATTTAAAAAATCTGGAGATATACAAGTCCATGGGGCTGGATGGGATGCACCTGAGGGTGCTGAGGAATGGGCTGAAGTTATTGCAGAATAGCTGGCCATCATCCTTCAAGTCTCATGGAGACTGGAAGAGGTCCTAAATGATTGGAAAAGGGTAAACATAGAGCCTATATTTAAGAAAGAGAAAAAGGAGCTACAAGGAACTACAGAGCAGTTAGCTTCACCTCAGTCCCTGGAAAAAATCATGCAATTCATTTTTAAGCACTTGAATGAGTGTTATGATAAGATGACTGATTCTGTGGATGTGGACAAACCAATGGATGTGACTTTAGCTAAGTTTTTTGATATGGTCTCCCATACAACATTCTTGCAGGCAAGGTAAGAAAGTATGTACTGTAAGGTGGATAGAAAACTGGATGAAACATCAGGCCCAGAGGGTGTTATTCAATGGCTTGATGTCTAGTTTGCAGCCAGTCTCAAGTGGAGTGCCTCAGGGGTTGGTCCTGGGCCCAGTTTTGTTTAATATCTTCCTCAGTGATCTGGAAGGCTGCGTAGAGTGTACCCTCAGCAAGTTTGTGAATGACATCAAGTTGAGAGGAGTAGTAGATATGCTGGAGGGTAGGATTATGATTCAGAATGACCTATACAAATGAGAGTACTGGATCAAAAAAAAATCTCATGCGGTTCAATAAGGACAAGTGCAAAGTCCTGCACTTAGGATAAAACAGCCCCATGCACAGGGACAGGCTGGGGGCTGACTGGCTGGACAGCAGCTCTGCAGAAAAGGACCTGGTGGTTATAGTGGACAATAAGCTGAATATAAGTCAACAATGTGCCCTTGTTGCCAAGAATGCTAACAGCATACTGAGCTGCATTGTTAGGAATGTTGTCAGCAGTTCAAGACAAGATTATTCCCATCTATTCAGCACTGGATTATTCCCATGTATTTAGCACTGATGAGGCCACATCTGGAGTACTGTTTTCAGTTTTGGGCATCCTACTACAGAAAGGGTGTGGACGAATCTGAGAAATTCCAGTGGAGGGCAACAAAAAATGATAAGGGGGGTGAGGCACATGACTTCTGAGGAGAGGCTGAAGGAACTAGGTTTATTTAATTTAGGTAAAAGAAGACTGAGAGAGAAGTTAATGGCAGTCTTCAACTACTTGAAGGGTGGTTCAAAAGAGGATGGAATTAGGATTTTCTCAATGGTGACAGTTGACATAACATGGAGCAATGGTCTCAAGTTGCAGCAAGGGAAGTTTAGGTTAGATATTAGGAAGAATTTTATCATTAGGAGGATAGTAAAACACTGGAACAGGTTACCCAGAGAAGTTGTGGACTCTTCATTCTTGGAGGTTTTTAAGGCTTGACTAGACAAAGCCTTAGCTTAGTTGGGGATGGTCCTGCTTTGGGCAGGGGGTAGGACTAAGATCCCTCCAAATCCCTTCCAAACCTAATTTTCAATGATTCTATGTCTGACTTAATTTCTTCCAAGTGAAAAATGTCCTTCCTATTCCCAGGTGCTATTTGTGGTAGTGCACTTTTGGTGCCTGCCACTTTAAGGGCTGGAGCAGGCAGCTGGCAGGTGCCTGATAGGGGCAGTCATTTTCAAACAAAGGCAAGCCTGGTAGAGACAGCAGTGTGGTGCTTGTAGCTGAGGGAGCAGCATCACCTGGCTGAGCGGCTGCATGGAACATCTCTAGAGGTAAGGACAGGGGCTATGAGGAAGGAGGAGGCTCCTGGTTCTGCGCATGACCTGAAACTGCACCCTGCTAGAGAAGGGAGGCTTGGTGGGACTGTCCATTGTGGGACAGCCCCTGTGGAATATCAGGACCATTCATCACACCAGTGAAAGGTGGGTAGGGGTGCCTCAATAACCCCAGCCTCCACAACATTGTGGGTTAGACGGCGAGTTCTCAGTGATTATTCTTCTGTTGGCCTACTAAACATTCTTAGTTAAAATATACAAATATATCAACATTATATCAAATACTATAAGTCATGCAGACCTAATAATGATAAGGCTAACTACAGCTTGATGCTGCCTATATGTAATGACTACATATTCCATATCAGTAAAATAAACTCAAGGAAATATGCATGAAATCTCACAAACCTCTTGAGCATTATAGGTTTGTGACAGTTGGTAAAGAGTTAGGAACTATACAAGGAAAGAATGAAGGCAGAAGGTAAAAATGTTGGGAATAGGCCTGTTTTATCAGGAACCTAAACTAAGTAGTCCTTTTCAATGTTTAATCTATATGAGTTTATAAAGTTTGTAATTCCTTCGCATATACTGTATACCAGGGGTTAGCAAAATTTTTGGGCAGTGTGCCAAAAACACCTGAGCCTCAATTTGGATGATGTTGGTGTGCTGGGTCCAGATGGTGAGGGATCTTAAGGGGGCCCAGTCCTTGTGGCAGAGTAGTCCTGGCCCCTTCGGAGACACAGCTCCAGGCTCTGCTAGCAATAAGTTAGGCTGAGGCTCTGCAGACCTCAGTGCTGTGGCTTGCAGACTCTTCAGACTCTATGGCAGGTGTCTCAGGCCTGCCCAGAGTGCAAACCAGCTGTGGCAGGTAGCTGGGAGGCTGCAACCTGCTGTACCAAGGTCTGCAGAGCCCCAGCCCAGCTCGTTTTTGGTGGTGTGGGCGTTCATGCCTCCAGGCAGACAGTGGGGAAAGGGCCGGGCCTGTACTGCTACAACAAGGATTGGGCCCCTTGCAGCACCCTCGCCATCTGCCCCGAGGTGCATATGCACCCACTGGAAGCAATGAGCCAGGCCAGGGCTCTGAAGATCTTGGTGCAGTGGCTTGCAAACTTCCCATTGCCTACCACAGTTGGCCTGTACTCTGGATATGGCTGTGCTGCTGACCATGAAGCGCAAGTTGCTCACAGCAGGTTCAAGTAGGCTGCAAGCAGGTACACCAAGGTCTGTGAAACTCTGGCCCAGTTTGTTGCTGGTGGCAGGTGCACATGTGCCTCCAAGAGGACAGTGGGGGAGCTGTGAGGGCCCTGATCTTTGGCGGCTCCTTCTCTGCCATCTGTCCTGAGGCACGCATGCCAAGCCTCTGTATGCCATACTCTAGTATGCATGCTGGGGCTTGCTGACCCCTGCTATATCCCACAGATTTCCTGAGGCTAAATGGGATCAAACTAAGCTTTTTCATTAACTTCATGATGAGAAGTATGCAAGTAGCTATTTCAGAAAGATCATAATTCTAGGAAGAATTAGTATGAATTGTCTTTGCTGCATTTTGTACTTCAGAGGTACTTTCCTGACCTTTTTAAGTTGAGAATCTTTTTCCCCTGTAGATGTGTTTTGTGACTTCACAGCAAAATGCAGAATGCTGTTCTGTTTCTCTTTATATCTTCTCTAGTTACCAAGATGAATCTAGTCCTATTTTATTCTTGTACTAGGATAAAGTAAGAGAAGAAAAAGAAAACAAGTGACACAAATGTCATTCACTACTCTTCTTATCTTTCAAATAAGTGTGGTTCATTTTCCTTTCTTATCTGCTCTTACAGCCAGTGGTATTTATTTTTGGCTACAGAATCAAAGCAATTCAGAAGTGATCAAGGAAAGCAACTGAATTTAATTAATTAGAAACCATCATATTTACCTGTTCATCAAACCCAGGATGAAATTGGCATAGTTTGAACAACTAAAATAATCTCTTCATCCTGCTTCCTTGTTTAGGCTCTTGGCTGAATTAATGTATAGCTGCAGGTTTTAAAGATATCCTAGGTAAAAAGGAGCTTTTATGATGTAAAATTAGGCACTGGCCTTCATTAGGCACCAATGAAGTTAATAACAAAACAACCATTGACTTGAATAAAAACAGAACAAGAGTTCTCAAGGGGATTATCAAATGCTTATAAATCAATTAGCAGTAGATCTCTCATTGGAAGTCCTACCCCTAAATCACTTGAGCATTTATAAAATCCCACTTTTTATTCCAAAGTGGTATTTCTGCTTTTAATTTTATGTGACGAATTTAGCTAAACCAGCATATTACAACACAGGCAGATGGTATAAAATTTATCTCTAAAAGGAGAAGGTGTTCATTTTTTCACACACACTTTTGTTTTATAAGCTGTTATTTCTTTACTACTTGTATTATGGTGAAAAGTTCAATTAAATCATGTTTTGGGGCTATATTTTTTCTCCTGCTATAAATTGCTATAACATCACTGAACTAGGAACTTATCCCAGGTGAGGTATTGATCTACTGACTATACTAAGATTTAGCTGTAATAACATTGGGCTTCTCATAGCTTTATATTAAGATGGAATTATTCATTGCTTTGACAATTAGCTTTTGCTAATATCACCAGGAGAGTCATTAGAATTCATTTCATGCCAGGTGAAGTATGAAACTCCACTCTGGAATGTTACATGGGTTTATCCATGCTAGTTAGTCCCATATGAACCTGATATCTTTCTTTTTTCTAGACAAGGAGAAAACATTGGTTTAATCTATCTGAATTTTAATAGATAGTGCCACACAGGAGGTTATTAGTTAATATGGGAGATGGGGAGTCTCTCCTGTCTAAGACAGACTGCAAGTTGAGGTTAAAAAGAAACTGTTGGGATGGCAAAACATCAGTAGTAGATATGCTCAAGTATGAGTTCTAGGACAGATTTTACTGAATATTTTCATTTATGATCCCAGTACAAAAGTAGAAGTCTGCTAATGTAATTTGATGCCATAAACTTTGGAGGTGTTATCAATATAAAAGAGGACTGGAACAGTTAACAAAAGAATATTCATGGCCTTGTGACCTGGACAAGGGGGATGAAATTTATTACTGAAAATGCTAGGCGATTCATTTAGGGACTTATCACAACAAATCCTGCATATGATGGGTTTTTTCAGTTAGACACAGCCAGATGATAGTCAATCACAAAAATCATGTGACCCTAAAAAAAGAAAATGTGGTCCTAAGAAGTATCAGGCAAATAATTTTCAATAGAAACAGAGAAATAGTAATGTCATTCAACAAGGAACTCTCGAGAGCTCATTTGGAATACTGCATGCAGTTCTGGTTGCCCACATTCAAAAGAGAGTCATTGAAATTGCAGAAGGTTTAGAGATCTATGAGGATGATAAAGGGAGAGAAAACTAAAAGAGTTTAGCTAGTTTAATTTAATAAAATGCAAGTGAAGGGGAACATTTTAACTGCTTGCAAATACTGAAGGGAGAAACATGTTGTAGCGATACAAGCTATTTAAGCTAAAGGACAAAGTTTGCACAAGATCAAATGGGTAATATTAGCCCTGAAGAAATTCAATCTAGAAATTAGAAAAAGTTTCTAACAGAATTGTAAGGTGGTTGTAGAATACCTTTCCATTCAAAAGAGCAGAGGTAAAAATCTAAGGTTTTAAGATGGAATTTTATGAAAAGGGTCATGATGTATGAGGAAGACACCTCATCACCACCACTGTATGCACTACATGGAATCCCATGTTGTGAGATCAATTTCTGGTGATGGTAAAAAATAAGCACACGAGAAGTTGGTTTTTCTTTCAATTGTTGACAAAAAATGAATTTTGAAGAACATATCTATCTAATAATTAGACATTTCTGCACTTAGGAAAACTACATTCTGGCTTGTGCTTGCAGAAGCTGAGATTTAAATCAAGCAGGTAATTGTGGCCCCTCAAACCACAATACATGAACAGGAGGAAAGTTGGCCTGCTAGCTCACTGATTAAAATATCTTATGGAATATTCTATGTTTCCTTAGTGATTAATAACTGTCAAACAGAGTGAGCCAGACAACAGATCAAAAGAGTGCTTACTACCCTCTGGCCACAGGCAGGCCAGGGTTGCAGACATTATCTGAGCGTGACAATGGATGTCATAATGATTCATTAGCAGGAATGGATGGGGTAGCAATTAACTGGTTTCAATCTTTCATTTCTAAGATGTGATAGGAAGTTCTTTATTTAAGTCTCCTTATATAGTATTTTGTATGTATTGTTTACTCGCCTCATCGGTCTATATGGGAATCCCATGAGAAGTCATGATATTACCAGTCTGAATCCAACCAGTAGGTTAATAGCCCTCAGTTTTACATTTGAACAGACACAGCTGACAGCACAACTAAGATATCACAGTGAGTTACAAGATTTAAGCACATTAAGGACTACTGGCTTAATATAAACCTGGATAAGCAGAAATGGTGCTTTCAAGAAAAAAAGAGATACTTTAAAATTGTAGCTTGGGCACACACTTTTCCTCCCATCAAGACGTCATCCTGTAAACATGAAGATGGTGCAAAGCATCGTTAGTTCTCATTGATAATCAGTTAATAAAATATTTCTTATTTCTTCCAGTTCTTGTCTCAAGCAACTACGTCTGCTATTCTGAGACATGGGCCTAGAGGTGACTGTGATCTATGTCAAGAGTGAATTATTATTATTTGTCTAAAAAGTGCCAAAATTTAAGGGCCATAGGAGTCTTCATTTTCTGCAGTATGTATTACTTCAATTTGTGGGTAGACTCGCTCCTTCTATGAATACTAAGGGTATGCGAAATGGACTGTATTCAATTTAGATTTGGCCTGAATCGGGGACAGTGATTTGATTAGTTTCTTTAGAATGCTGTCTCTAATTCGATTTGGCCAAATTCAAATCTGAAGATTCAATGCTGATTCAGAGAGTTTGCAATTTGGCCACAGACACAGCTTTAAATGTTTTTTCTACATACCTCAAGGTTCTAACATGGCTTGTGAATGCTGGGCCAGATGGAGCGTCCCACAGGTGCGTGTGGGGGCCCCACTGCATGTTTGATGGTGGACCCAGAAGTGGATCGGAAGTACTTCTTGTCCACTTACAGGTCCACTGGGGAGAATGCAGACCACCTTCCCCACCCCTGCACGCCCTGGTTTGGTGATCGGTCACAGGGGGGACCCTGGGCCCCGCCCCCTCAGACCCAGGAGGCCCCAGTTGCTAAGCCAGAGAGTGGGGGGGGGAAGGTCTCCTATGCACTCCCCCAGTGGATCTGGAAGTCCTTTTGGTCCACTTCCAGGTCTGCTGCTGAGTTTACTGGGGACCCCAACATGATCCTGTGGGATGCTCCATCCACCCCACCATCACAACATTCACAAGCTGCCTGCTACCTTGAGGTATATAGAAAAAACATTTAAAGCTGTGCTATGGCCAAATCACTGAATTTTTCCAAATTGATTTGGAGGGTTCTGATTCAATTTGGAGAGATTAAAGGGTCTCCTGATTTGATTCAGAGATTCAGCCACTGAATCAGGCCAAATCTCTGCTGAATTGAATCAGGGAATGAATTTTTGCACAGCTCTACTGAATATCTCATACCTTATACCCTCTTCTGGTTCTTTATGTTCTTCTACATCCAGTATTATCTCCTAGTCATAGTCTGTTCACCCTCAGTAGAATTAACTAACTCAGAAGTAGCCTATTAATTTGCAGATCACCAAGGAAAATTAACTTTGATAAGGAGACTCTCAGTACTCAGGGTAAAACTAGAGGCAGCTTGGTTTGCACATAGAATTCCAAACAATTAAGGTCTCTTTCCAACAGGCACTCAGAATTAGTTAATCCTGGGAGTTTGTACAGCACAGTGAAAAACCTGCATTTTCCTATGTGTACTTTCCTTGAAAGAACAGCAACTAAAGAATAAATAATAAAATAAAATCCCAATGATAAGCTGTTGCATAATAGGATAGCATGAGCAGCATGCATTCTCAATCAGAATGTACTATTCCTACTTCTGTGGCAACTCAATGCTACCATGATAAGCACATTATAAATGCACAGGAGTGTGACACTTTGCAATTCACATCAGCATAGACTTTTTTTTTTCTAAAAAAATGGAATAAATACAGAGTATTTCAGACTGAATGCTTTAAAATACACAGTATCTGTGGTTTCCATTTTAAATACGTCAAACTTTCAGTACATTATACAGATATTGAACAAAAATTTACAATGACCAATGACTTTTGGGTGCCGAAACTTGTAATACCTTACAGAGATCTAATTTTCAGGTGTGCTGAACATTCACATCCTTTAAAAGTATCTCAAGTTTAACACCTATAAATTATACACTCAAAGCACTATCTGCCTTTGGCTCTTGCCTCTCCCTCTTGACATAGCACTTGCACTTAGAAAATTTTGCAGGGTGTTTTGTTTTTTCAGGATCATTCAGCCACCCTTGGTGCCTTTAAAAACCAAAAGCTCTACCTCCCCACAGTCCCAACTTTTTTTTTCCATTTTCTTCCATTTATAATACTGACTTTTGATATTTCCTATTAATTCAAATAGTAATATTGGTATGATCATTACTGTTTTTCTAAAATGTGCTTTTACGTACCAGCTAACTTCCAGTGTAGTGTCCAAACCCATCTCAACCTGTTCTATTTCTAGGTAGATGGTTCCCCAGAAAAATGAAGGAAATGGGGTGGAGAAGCTGAGAGTAGCTTTCGAGACAAAAAGTAAAGCTTACTTTCTTTTTCCTTTTTAATAGAAAAGGGGAAATGAAACGAAAGAATGAAGTGTTTCCAGGGATGTATTCTATTGTGTATTGTAGCTCCCTTCTCAGTGTACTGACAATAACTGTTCAGGTGATACTTTGTGCTTCCAGCCAATGACATGGCCAGAATATCAAAAGATTTCGGAACAGCAGTTGGGGTTTGAATAAGCAAGTTTTAAAAGGCTTATTTATCTGAATTGTCTGAACCACTTGAAACTACAAATATGAGGTTTAGTACATCCTCTCCCTCTAGTAGTGTAGGAACCTTTCAAACGCAACCTTTTTCATGGTATTATATTTCTTCCCAGAGCACACAAATGCAGGCATATTAAAAAAAATATATGACAGTTCAAAAACATGTTTCCCATGAGGTCTACCTATTTTCTACAAATGCTAAAAGATAATTTGAAAAAATCTTTTTTTCAGTAATATGAGGATTAGTCTTAAGGATAAGCAAGATTAGTAATTGATAATGTTGCAAAATGAGTAATATTAACGTATCCCCCCCCTAATATTTAAAATCCTGTAGTGCAAAGGATATTTTTGCAATTCTGCATGTGGAAAAGCTCAGAGCTGCAAATGCATCACTAATAGCAAAAAAGTTCACAGAATCCCTTGACATTCCTGATGCTGACAGAGCTGTTGCTGAGGTGAGCAACAATTATGGAACATTTTTGGTTCGTTTGCTCTGGCTGTAAATTAACACAGGATTTGATGCCAGAACAACATTGCAATTGACAGAATTGGCACTTCCGAGGTGTTAATTCTCTCAGCAATATCCTGGACAGAGCTTGCCTCAGCATTACATATGAGTCCTGACCCGAATCCAAATACCACTTAAATAAAGGATCTTTAAAATCTGATTTCATATCCATCTTTGCATATAGCAAACCTCTATCTTAAGAGCAAGTGAAGCACAATCTGAATTTTAAGGTGATACTTTCTGAATCTAAATCAATTATTTTGTAGCTTGGGATCACTGTTTTGTGTTTTGTTTTTTCACAAGTCAATTTAAAACAAACTGATCTTCCTCTTGCAGACTAGTTTGTTCAGGTATAGGTATGGCCCAAATTTTTTAATCATGTGGGCTATGCAAGGATGATTCCTTGAGGTTCTGGGTTTTAGCTGTCATAAAGCTGCTGCTTTCATTTGGTATCCTATCATGATTTTTCAGACCACTGAATTTTCAGCAGCTGCCCTGCTATTTCATTCACTTTGCTATGGTACTATATGTTTCACTTTTCACCTTTCCATAAGGTTTCTTCAGTTTCTTTTTTTCTCAACTCGTAAGAACAGCTGCAGCAAATGGAAGAAGTTGATTATGTGTTGTCTAGAGGACTGCTTAGATGAATGATTCTGACAATGAGCACTACCTCAAGTTCAGACAAGCTGTGTGCAATCTCTGGGATACAGTTTGATTTATCTTCTGGGCACAGACTGATATAAAAACAAAACATAAAACAAAACCAAAATCTGGTTCTCGAACTTGCAAGGACTGGAAGTGTAACCTGTGAGAGAGCCCATTGAAATTATCACAATGCACAAGATAAAACACAAAGTGTAGAAATCATTCAGATAGAATTTCTTATGCAATAAAGTACTTCTCACTATTGTTATGGAGATCTGGATGGGTCTAACTTTGTTAGAACGGATTTGGAATATTGAAAGAATGAATCCCCTGCTCCTCCTGAAAACAGACAAACAAACAAAGATGTGCTCACATTGTTGTTACCAAAGTGGAAGGAGGGGAAAAAAAAATGGTGATAAAGGGAAAAGGACAAAGTGATGGGCTGTATCAAAATGGAGGTAAGTGATTGAATATTAAGTCTGATTTGGGATAGATGTAATAGGGGGAGTCTACACACAGCCATGCTTTTGTGTTTCTTTTTGGAAGTACAAAATCACAGCACAGTATGGGCGGTAACTGTGCCATGCACACAGCACATGGTTAAATTTCACCACTATGTTGCCATAGCAGTTCACTATACCCAGGAGAGCAACGTAGCTAGTGGTCACATGTAGACACACCTGGTGGCTACATTGTCATAGCACACCATACAGCAACATAGCACATTGCTACGTTGCCATTGGGCAATTTGTAGAGGCACCTATAATGAATTTAAGGAGGGAAGTAGAATGAATGTCAATCTATGTTTATGGAAAATAGATGTTTTCAAATTAACTCAATATCTGATTTTTTTCCCTCATGAAATTGTAGGTTTGGAGGACAAAGGTAAGACTGTTAATACAATAACCTTTTGTGATGTCTAAATGTTCATTAATAAGCCATAGTTACCGCATGTAGTTTAGTACTTGCTTAATGAACTACTAACTAAATGTATAGTAATTACAGTTACTGTGCAGTAGCACCGGCACACAGTTTTTTGGGGGATACTTACTATGCAGTAGCTGAATACCACTGCACAGTAGTGTATTGGCATAGTTTTTGATTGGCCTGCTACTGCGCAGTGATATTAGGCTACTGTGCAGTAAGCATCTCATGTAGACACTCCCAGAAGCTAACACAATATAGCATCAACATAGTGCTTATTAAATATTTGCAAAACATTTAAAAATGTAAGTGTAACAAGAGAATCACCTTTGGCCAGTTGTGTTTCAAAGGGCATGCACGGGCATTACACTTAGGTCAACCTACCCCATCGAAATGCCCACTCATGCAGGCATTTGGAAAGTTACATTCAGCCAAAAATGGAACACTAGCTTAGATCAAGAAAGGGTTAACTGATTTAACAAATTCCTGCACTTGTTCATAGCAAAACCCTTGGGCTGTGAAAGCCCAGGCACTCATCCCAACCCTGGGGCTCTGCTAGTCCTACTTGCCTGACCTTGACTGGCCTATTTTTAGCCCACCCCCCGTATCAGACCTTTATTGGATGACTAATACAGAATGATAGGGATCATTTGGTAAACTGGGCAAGCATATGTGTTACAGTACAAAAAATTAAAGCCATACAACAAGGGATAAAAAGAAAATTCAGGCCTTGCTTACAAAGAGAGTGTACTCTATCTTGGGAAGCTGAAACTCTGAAAACGGCAGGAGTCAGTGATCATGAACTCCTGTTCAATTGTGTGGCCAAAAAAGCTAATCAAAATATGGAGTAAATATAGAGAGTAGTTTGTACATGATGTTGAGCTCACTATTGGAGAACTCTGTCTATTTCTGGTATCTATAACTTAAGAATCATGTTAATAAGTGCAGATGACTCGGAGAAGACCCAGAAAAAAATTAAAGCATTGAAAAGCATGTCTTTTGATGAACAATACAAACAACTTAATCTATTTAGTTTATAAAATGCTTCTGTGTTATATGAACTGGGAAACAGAAATTTGGCAACAGAGGCCTTTTCCAGCCCAGGGGACAGAAGTATAGAAAAATCCAATATCTAGAGATTGGAGCTAGAAAAACTAGTTTAAACATAAGATACACATTTTTAACAGTGACAGTAAATAAACACTGAAGCAACTTACCAAGGGGGCTTATAGATTCTTTACTACTAGGATTTTTTTAACAGAAAACTGGATTGCTTTCTTCCAAAAGTCATGTATCCTTTTAAAAAAGGATTAGTAATGGAAATCCCAAAAATGGTGTTAATCAGAAGGGGAGATTAGATGATCATAGTGGTTTCTCCTTTTTGTAAAATGTATTACTAAAAGCTGGGGAGCCATACTGTTACAACATATGCTTTGTTAATCTAGCTTCTCAGTCATGCTTTAACATTTCTAAAATTATTCTATTTTGGCATGTATGCATAGGGAATTTGAGGAAATGTATAGAATGAGGACATATACTTTGACATTGTGTCATATCTGCAGTTTTCTTTTCTCCAGAAAGATGAGACAATGTTAATAGAACTCTTAAATTTTAAAATAACTTTGTTTTGTTTTGGTTTGTTTTTTTGGTGGAGAGAAAGGGTTGTCTAGTTATAACAGGTAGGTGCTTTAATTACAGTTTTTAAAAGCCCCACATAAATGTGTTGGCACTAAAACCACCTATGTCATAACTTTCAGTATAATGTCTTGGAGAAACGTGTATTAAAAGCAATGCAACCAAATTAACAACCAGAACCAGGACAAAGCAAACTGCAAACTGAACCAAATCAATCAACTAAATGCTAAACAAAATAAATGAGCCATACTTTGCCCTCTGAAAGTCACTGAAACAAGTTTCATGTCAACTATTATAAGAAGGGAGAGGCACTTTCATTAAAGACTTGTTTCCAATCTTAGAATTTTATCTAAGAAGTTTTAAGACTTACTAAGTCAGCAAAGTTTGAAAAAAAACAGGTGAGGGGGAGAAGAAAAAAACTTAAAATGATAAATTGCTAATGATATACAGTAGGTTTGTTTTATGTACAATTTTTCAGGTTCTTCACTTTAAAAAAATGAATACTTTCATTGAAAAAAATAGAATATATTGGCTGAAAAAGAAGGTGTCTGTCAATATTCATATTATTTAAAATGCCTTTAGATTTTCTCATTAAAATGTAGTAAGATTTTTACCAGCCTATCAAGAGTTCTTTGGACATAAATGAAATATATATATATATATATATATATATATATGTGTATATATATTAATATATATATATTAAAAAGTGTGTGTGTATAAGTTTGTAAGCAAAAAAATACTTTGAGTCACACCTCAGCCTATATTTGGTGAATTTTGGACTGGGGAATTATTTTGCTGTATACTACTGTGTATATGCAGGCTTGCCCAACCCAATGTCTGATTCCTTCCTGATCTTATACTACTGAAAATGCTGTTTGTTTGTGTGATGATGGTGGGTTGTGCTCAATGATACCCCCTCATGGGTCACCCCTCTTCCTCATCTTTCCTGCCATGACTTTGATGGAACTTGTTATTTAAAGGAGGAGTTCAGTGGATATCTTAATCACTAGAGGGGTCTCCCACCGAGGGGTACTCACGATCGCGAGGTCCAATGTTCCACGGGGCTCCGCCACCCCTACACCCCGTCCACTCACCAACCGGTCACTTGCTGGTTCATTAATGAAGGATCCTGGTCCGTTGGTCAATTGGCGCTTGTTGATCCTTGATTTCAGGTTGATGCTGGTGCCCTATTTGTGCCCTCTCAGACCCGGCTGTAATTTTTACTATCGTGAGACTTTCTCCCTTCTTATCCCTTAGAAGAAAAATTCTTCTGCCCCTGAGGGACTTCCTGGGGCTGAGCCTTGCTCTGGATGATGCCTGGAAGCAAGCCCTTCCGGAGCACCCTGTGCTTCACTAGCCTCTCTCAGCCTCTGTACTGAGGGAGTACTGTCTATCTGTGAGACAGTCTCCCGAGGAGCTGCAGCAATCCTCTCTTGCTGCCTGCCTGCTCCTCCTCTCTCCCCAGCTGCAAGGCTTGCCGGGGTTTTTAAACTCTCCCGCAGCAGCCAGTGTGGCTGTCGCGATTGGCTCAGCTGTTCCCCTTGCCAGGAACAGCTGTTTAAAAGTGCGGTGCAGGAGCAGCTCGCACGGCTGCAAAGGTGGCAGCGGCTGCTGCTGCCGCGGCCACGCTCCCGCTTCCTGTCTCGTCACCTCTCCTGCTGGTAAGTGTGTTTTTCTTTCTTCTTCCCTTGGGTCTGTCAGTCCCCTGGGACCCTCTTCTAATTTGCCCTGGGCCCCTAATGGCGGTACGCCGCTGTCACAGTTTGTTTGTTTTTTATTAGATTAAGCTTTCAGAGTCTTTTTTGTTTCCACATATTAGTAGGTCCTTAGCTTGGATTTTCAAAATATCCTTTGTAGCAAATGTTTATATTTGTTATCTTAAAGACCAAAGGGAAGTATCTTGTAGAGGTGTGCAAAACTTCAATCACTTATTCCATATGGAGAAGATTTGGCCAAATCACCAAGTCTGAATTGAATTGGGAGACCAAAAATACCCTTCTGAATCTATTTGGAGCCTCTGAAACAATTCAGAAAAAATTCAGAAACAGATTTGGAAGGCAG
>JAGPOW010002514.1:17598871-17637347 GCA_030014935.1 Caiman crocodilus | reverse complement strand
CAGTGCTCTGCAGGAGGGATGGGGTCCACATAAGCCTCTGTCTGCAACCTTTCTGTCCCTTTTGTGATCTATTTTTGCTTGAGCACCAGGAAGGCCCCCTGTTACAGGCTACCATCCCCGCTGTTTTCATCCTGCTGTGCCTTAACACACACACAATCACAAATGTCATGAGTTTTACTTTCAGAAGCTTGAGGTACAGTTTCCCAGAAACAGTTATACCTATCTCCTTGAAACCTGGCAGCCTCCATGGCCCCAGAAGGGGCTACCACCCCTGCTGTTTTCATACAAATCTGCCAAAAAATGTCAAAGTTATGGGTATTTCAGTAAATCCTCATTATAGTCTATGACCAAATCTATCTGAAACAGTGATGAATCTTTGGCCAAATTGGCTTTGGAATCCTTTTGGGACAGTGATTTGAATCTTCAGATCAAATCTCTGTCCTCCCAATTGACTGAATACAAATCCAAATCAAATATTTCCCTATTTGCACAGGCCTACTAACTTTCCTATTAGAGTTTTTCTTTTCCTTTTCTGTCTCCCATCCCTTTTTCCATTAATATTCTGCTAAAACTGAGAAAAAAGGTGAATATTTTGAAACTAAATAAGAAAGCTCTGCTTTTTGGACTCCTTTTTTTTTTTTTCTTGTATGTCTGTTAAACAAACTTAAATTATTTCCTGAGTGAAATGATTTTAGCCTCAAAGAGGCAAACAATGACTTTCTTTTTTGTCCCCAAAAATAATAATAATAATAAAAAATACTATAAAAGTACAAAATCAATTACGTAGGCAAGTAGGGGACTGGTTGAAAAGGTTACCCAGAGATTGAATACAAATTCATTAAAGAGAACTAATGACTTTATTTCTATTAACACTTTATAAACAAAATAAAGTGCTGCTGGAAGTTACATTTATATTTAAATGATTTAAAATAAGTAGCAATATTATGCAATAATTTTAGTTAAGTTTTGTCCTGAGAGTAATATGAATTATTAGATTGAATGAGAAAAAAAGCCATTTCACTTTAAAAATCCTTTGCTCCTATTTTTACACCAGTGCTATGTTATGCCATTGCTTCCACACTATAAAAGCCACACTGGTTTTATTTCAGTGTAACTCCTTTGACTTCAATAACAATGTTCTTGATTTGCATTGATATGAGGTGAGAACTAGGCCTCAGGAATTATACTCTTCAGATTATCAAACTATCTTACTTCTTCAA
Source organism: Caiman crocodilus (assembly GCA_030014935.1). Taxonomy (NCBI): domain Eukaryota; kingdom Metazoa; phylum Chordata; order Crocodylia; family Alligatoridae; genus Caiman; species Caiman crocodilus. Next base: position 17,636,127 of record JAGPOW010002514.1, on the reverse strand, counting down.
ATAACTTCCTAGGAGAGAGAGAGAAATAAACATTTACAGCATGTATACAAGAGACAGCTAAAATGTAAGACCATACAACAAGTTAGATTCAGAAAAGAATCATTACAGTTTATACCATATGTTGAATTTCAACCTGTGGAGATAAGAATTTCAAATTTAGAAGGTGATAAATGTTTTTTTTAAATTTTCTTCCAAAATCTAAATTCTCTAAAATTAAACAGAATAAAATGAAACAATTGCATTTATTGCAAATAACATTTGCTCCCTGTGGTAAAAGGATACTAAAAATACTTGCATCTTTCACCTAATAATTAGGGGAACATTTCTACATTTTTCAGCATTAAAATGTAACTTTAAATTCCTGTGGCTTCCTTACATTTGATAAAAGTAGAATTCTATTTGGTGTTTAGGGACCCCAATAAAATATCATATATTTCATAAATATAAAATATTAACTTTTAGAAGGAAGCTGAAGCAAGAGCAACAAAACAGATTAAGGGTAGTTTTGGATCTAGTGCATCAAAGCATCTGCCTTGAGCATAGGATTGCAGCTATAATGAGATCATATTTTAGCACTGTAATTCCAAAATGCCACTTGCCAATTACTTTTCTTTAGTTAAGTTGTAAGGGGACCCATTAGAAAAGAACATTAAAATATAATTAAGGCTCTAACATGTGTCTTCCTTACTATTCTCATTTTTGTGATTAAAAATCAGTGTTTTGTTGTTGTTGTTGTTATGAAGCTCATCCTAGACCCATGAGCTGGGTTATCATTTTGGTGGCTTGTTTACTAAAATATAATAAAATAAAGTTTGTTCACTACATACATTTTCAAATTATTACTGTTCTAACTTTGGAAAGCTTTGATAAAAGAGAATGTTTATACTCATACACTTTAATATTTGCCATCTATCAATGTCATTATAATTTCAATCAGATGTCATAGCTGAAGCAGATCAGTTCTGAAACATTTGCATTTTCTTTAGTGAATGTGTATTCAGTATTTTCTTGTTGTGGCCGTATGACCAAGATTAGGGCCATACATTGGTGGAAAGATATGCTGAACCCAAACTTCTTGTTTTCATTGTGTCTTCACACATTTGGCTTCCATCTCTGGAGTCCCAAATTGTTTGCAGTGATGCAAATGCCTGAATCAGGGGAGTAACTCCATTGCTTACAATTTTTTCTGTCTGAAAGTACATGGGTCAATTTACCACTTCACAAAAATGCTCTGGGATTCCCAAGAATCCCATTTGTTTAGAGAAAGGAGCTAGAAAAGAAGATTTTCTGGACTGGCTGATGCCAACATACTGAGGGATAGCCAGCACAGGTCTGTTGCGGGTAGGCCTTGCTTGACCAATCTCATTTCTTTTTATGACCAGGTGACCTATCACCTGGACAAGGGAGAAGAGATTGATATCATATATCTTGACTTCAAAAAAACCTTTGATCTGATATCCCTTTTGGTGAAGCTGGCCAATTGTGGCCTTGCGTCCACCATGATCTGCTGGCTGGGGAATTGGCTCTTTGTTAGGACCCAGAGGATTATGGTTGATGGAAGTTAATCGCCGTGGTGCCCTGTGATCAGTGGGGTCCCTCAAGGCTCTGTCCTTGGGCCTATACTATTTAACATCTTCATTAATGATGTGGATATTGGTGTCAGAAGTGGACTGGCCAAGTTCACCAATAACACCAAACTCTGGGGTAAAGCATTCACACCTGAGGACAGGAGGGTGATCCAGGCTGAACTTGACAGACTCAGAAAATAGGCGGATCAGAACCTGATGGTGTTTAACACTGAAAAATGCAACGTTCTCTACCTTGGGAAGAAAAACCTGCAGAATGCTGATAGGCTCGGCAGTGCTACGCTGGCTAGCACTACAGAAAGAAGGGACTTGGGGATCATGATTGACCACAAGGTGAACATGAGCCTTCAATGTGATACTGTTGGTAGTAAAGTGTAGCCTGGGTGTACACGGGTTTGTACTTCCCTCTCCAATTGAGGGAATTATTGGCAGGGCAGTGTGCTGTGGAGGGACACAACAGCCCAGTGGCCGCCTCTGCCCCCTATAGAGTCAGGTGTAGCCAGTCAATTAATTAACTATATACAGATTTATTATCACAACAAAATCATTAAAGGGTAAGGATGTCTATCTATCTATCTATCTATCAGTTTACAAAACAATAAACCCTATAATATATATATACCACACCCATTTTTTTTTCAGGGGGGGATCCCCTGTGGGGACCCTCTCTTCATGGTAACTTACTACTATTTTGCAGTCCCAGAGGGTTGCCTCTTGTTCACCAAGACAAGGTCTGTCCCTGCTCAGCTTTTTTCTGCTGCCTGACTCTGCTGCCACTGTCCTGGCTTAGGGTCACAGGCACCACTGTGTATAGTAGGTGCTTTGCCTTATGCTAGGGGTTGGAGGCCTGGACATCCTTGTGCAGCACTGGGGCTTGGTCTGTTCCCAGGCCCTCTGGGCTGAGTCATCTGCACTGAGCTGCTGCCCCGTGTCAACAGCTGTAGACCTGAGCCACCTCAAGCGGCTTCCAGGGTCTCTCACCCTCCATGCAGGTCCTCCTGCACCAAGGTCCCAGACTCATTCTGGGGGTTGAGGACCAGAGCCACCCCAGGGGCTCCAAAGGTCCTGCTGTATGCACTGGCCTGTGTACCATGTCTCTGGCCTCATACCAGAGGTTGCAGACCCAAACTGCCTCACGTAGCTCCCAGGGTCTGGACACCATGCGCTGTGCTGCACACAAAGAACCTAACTGCTGGAGCCATCCCCCACTCCTTGCTAATAGAAGTCTTCAGGGGCTCTTCCCAGCTAAGCAGCTCTCCTCAGTTCTTCTAAACCCCGCTCTTCTCATTCCTTGATGCATCTCCCCTTGTGCTGGGCATGCAGCTCCTTTTATATGTTCCAGGTCTCTGCCCCTGAAGTTTTCTGGACTTGGCAGTTTGCAGTCAATCTTCAATGAGGTCTGGGAGAGCTCTTTTCCCCCTCCTTTCAGAAAAGGGGCATGATGTTATTTCTCTTGCTGCCTTCTCATTGGTGGATGGACTCCACCAATCAAAACATTAGGATCTCAAGCCTGGGACTCAACCCAAGCTCTGAAAGGTAAGCCTGCTACAAAATCAAGCAAAACATTGGCTTGCATCCACAGATGCTTCTCAAGCAAATCTCAGGACATCATTCTCCCATTGTACTTGGCCTTGATGAGGCCGCAACTGGAGTACTGCGTCCATTTCAGGGTCCACAGTTCAGAAAGGATGTGGAGAAGCTTCAGAGGTTGCAGAGGAGAGTCACAGGTGTGATCAGAGGTCAGGAAAACAGACCTTATGAAGAAAGGCTGAGACCCATGGGACTCTTCAGCCTGGAAAATCACAGGCTCAGGGGTGTTCTGGTGTCCACATATAAGTTTATCGGGGTGCTTACCAGGATCTGGAGGAACGTCTGTTCACAGAGCACCAGTCACAAACTCCTCCATGATTGTTTCAGGCTGGACATAACAAAGAACTTCTTTGCTGTCCAAGCCCCCCAAGGATTGGAATACATTGCCGCCAGAGGTGGTTCAAGCACCTGCTCTGAACACTTTCAAAAGACATCTGGATGTTTATCTTGCTGAGATCCTATGATCCCTGCTGACTTCCTGCCCCTGGGGCAGGGGGCTGGCCTTAATGATCTTCCGAGGTCCCTTCCAGCCCAAATGTCTATGAAATCTATTAGCATCCTCTTTCCCTTGTTTCATCTCTGCCACAATAAACAAAAACTAGCATTACCTCATGGCTTGCTTTTCTATAGAATAGAAAATGTCAAGTGGGTGCAAAAAAATGGGTTTTTTTTCTGAGCAGTACAATATTTTATTTCATATACTATCAGTAGATTTAAGGAACTGTATGTTTATCAATAATATCCAAGGCTATAAGTCTGCATTTGAAAATGTTATTTGGACCCATATCAGTAATATTATGATATGTCTTCTGAGCAAACCATTTTTCTTCACGGCCTTCCATGAAACTTTATTTTTTAATTTGTGTCCTGCTTTGTTTTCCTGGTTCTTGGGGAGAGAGGTACATCATGGATCAAACAAACCTCCCCATTTTCAAGAACAAGGAATGCTTGCTGGACTGAATAAAAAAACCTGTGGTAAACACCATGACATCTTTCCTAGGAAAAGAAAATGGGTTGATAAGATCTGGCCATTTCTGCATACTGCAGAAGTAAAATGGGAGGGAGGGAGACTGAAGAAATGTATTATGTTTTTGTATCTAGGGCTGAAAGAAGGGATAAAGAGCAACTTATCACTGTATGGAGCCACTTGACCTCAATATCATTCTATAAAATAGAGCAGTGGTGCTCAACTTTTTGCTGGGGGGCTGGGGAGGGAAGGGGTGGATGGGCAGTTCTCAGGCCATCTGTGGGCCAAATCTCATATGTGGTCTGGATCAGGGATGGGGCAGTATTGGCAAGGCCCCATCCAGCTATGTGAAAGGGAGCAGGGAGCATCCTGGGTTCAATCTGGCCCCACAGTATGGGGGAGGGAGGTGGCATGGGCCAGCCCTAACCTGACCCCATGGTGGAAAGAGAGTGTAGCTTAGCCTGGAATGGGGAAAGGGGCATGGCCAATCCTGTGAGGGGGAAGGGGATGTGGCCCAACCCAGCAGGGGAAAGGGGGCATGGCCCCATCTGAACCCAGCCCCATGAGTAAAGAAGGCTTGACCTGGCCCTGCAGGGAAGGGGGAAGGATGCTTGAACCAACTCTAAACCAATTCCATGGGGAAAAGGGGGCATGGCCCAGACTCATCTAGCCACAGGAATAGTAGGAGGGGGTATGACCTGGCCCCAAGCTTTTGCTTAGGGTTTGGGGTTAAGGAATTTGGTACTGGGGAGGGTGGCTGTATTTATTTCCACTGTTCCCCTGCCAACAAATTTCCCAGTCTGTAGGAAGCCCTGCGGGCTGGATACCTGTGGCTCCATGGGCTGCATTTGCCCCCTGGAGCAGAGGTTGAGCAACCCTAAAATAGAGAATTGTCTTCTAACTGTTCTAACTCCTGTTTATATACTGCCATAGCACTGATAGCTTCAGAGAAAGTAAAGATGTTTTCTGACCAAAAAATAACAAATACCCTTTTTTCTAGTATCTTTGATGGAAAATGCAACTCCTCAGCTCTTAAAGGCTGAGTACTTACATTGTTATAATCAACACCTCTTACTGGTGAGACACTACACTATTAAATATTGAAATTATTTGGTTTTAAATAAAAAAAAACACAACATATTTCTGTTCTATTCTGTGAAGAAAACATTCAGAAAACAGTAGCTTGTTTCTCGGAACGATCATTATGATTGTAACCAGAATGGATTTAAAAGCAAGCTTCATGTTATTTCAAATGCACACTTCATTCTCAGGTTAGCCCACTCTGCTGTGGTAGCTGCTCCATTTTTTGACATCATACATTCCTTAGCATTCACATAACCTCTTGGCATACAGCATCTCCCTAGTTGAGACATAGTATTGATCACACTCATACAACATGCTTTGATATTGATCAAAAATGAGCTTTTCTCTTCTGGTCTAAGGGCCAACTTTTTAAAACTGGAGGCCTTGGGGTCAACATACAAAACCTCTGAATGCTACTGAACAGCTATATTTCTTCATATGATTGCCCTCATTTAAAAATAAAATGCATTTACAAACAGCTAGCTAGATTCACCTATTTATACATGAATTCATCATTGTTTTACAAATGAATGCAGGCAATAAGGGGGAAAGAGCCTTATGGTCTCTGGGGAACATATAGGTATATGTTTTGAAAAGTTCTTGGCTAGTAATGTAAAAATATTGTCACATCTTCCACAAATCATGTGAACATGAGAAAAAGGCTTAACATAACTTGAAGCTTCCTGAACTTTCAACATGTTTAAAAAGACAAATTCTGATGTTTGTCTAAAACTTATTTAATGTCATCAAAGTTAATACAATTTTTCTGGTCTAGAATATGGTGTAATCTGAATAAGAATTTAGTGGATACATAATCAGAAAAAATGTGTTTTGATCTGCTAGTAGTATTTCATTATACTTTCATAGTTAAAATTTAATGATGCTGTAATAGTGAGCCTGCATAGTCTTTGGAGTTATTGGAAGATCATGTGGTGTTTCCTTCATGGAAGTTCACAAAAAGCAATATTACATGACTAATACAAAAAATGAAAACAAAGGAAGACACATGTATTTTACTAGTCAATATGGAATGGATTTATTGGTGGACAATTTAGAAGGGGTGGTAAGAGAAATGGTCCATGTTAACCGCAAAACTATAGTACCCAGGGTCAGCACCTACATCCTATAGGCTGGGTCCAGCCTGCAGAGCCATTCGATCTGGCCTGAAAAAGTGGAGCTCTAGTAGCAGTTGCTTTTCCCTGACTACCATGGGTAAGAGTAGCAGGGACAGCAGCAAGGTCCTAGGGCCTGCTGTGGGGGCTGAGAAATAGGCCGGAATCAGGCCGCCAATGGAGTGGAATTAGGCACAGCATGCATGACGGTTGCAAAAGAAAACTTTACTTACAAAGCTGCAATACAGGGACTTGCGTTGAGGTGTAGGCGTGCTTTGAAGAGTTGCAGAACAAAAAGAAAACTGTGTGGCACAGTGATGCTGTAGGGTATGGGGTACGTCGGGAATTCGTCAACGGGGAGTCGTTGGTGGTTGATCAGGCCTCCAATGTGACTCCGGGATGCACGTAAGGATTTCTCCCAACGAACATACGAAGCTCTCCTCTGACTTGGGCGGAAACTTCCCAAGCCTTTTGTACGGATAGCGAGCCAATTGCTAGCCGCCACGTGTGCATAATTTACATCGGCCAATCAAAAGCATGCACTTAACGGTGCAGCTGCAAGCTTTTGGCGGGAGCTGATTTTGTACCATGGGCTTTCTCCCGCCGCAGGGGAAATCCCTGCACCAGGTACTTGCATCGTGCTGGAACACAGCTGTGCCAAGGCACTTTTTAACCATTTAGCTCTGACACCTGCAAGTCTGTATGACTCTAACTTGAATTGTGATACTCCAACTCACAGCCTTAAAAGGTTGTTGGCTGATGTATTATATTATCCCTATGGATTTCTTAGGTCTTCTTTTTATTTATTTATTTTTTTCCTTTCATGATTGTGAAAAATGGGAGGAAGTGTGAAATGGAAGTTGGGAAAGAAGAGTCTAATATTATGCTAGATTCGTTGCTTTTTTACAAGAATGTTGGACAAATACTGATTATGCAGATCTGCATGCTTTTAGTTTTAAAGGCTATTCAGATGATATACAGGGAAGTTTAGGTTTAGGAAGGGAAAAGAGGTATTTTGAAGAACAAAAAGGGGAGTAAACAATTTCAGACTTCTGTAACGTTCTTGTAACTTTTTTTTCTTTTAATCTTTCTTTTATTCCTTTTTATTTGGAAAAAAAAGTAGCATTTCAGTGGACAGATAAAACCCAACATTTGGCCAGTTCTAGTTCTAGTGCTACAGATGCACTTTTCCCAGATAAATTAAATGTCTGATGTGATTTAGCTGCATTTTTAAATGTCTAAACCATATGCTTTGGAATTTGTTAAAAATTAATTTTTTAACAGAAGATGCAATACAGCAATCAAACCAGTATTATAGATATTTATATGAACTTAAAAGACTGGGCTGCCATAGCATTAAAAATATGGTGGTAAAGACAAAATAATTCAGTAAATTCAGGAATTCACTGAACAAAGGAATTCAGTGATGGCAGATCTTACTGGATTATTTCAGTAGTTTCACATTCAAAGAAACAGCTTCAGCAACACAGCTAAGAAGACTCTTCCTCAGTTATATGGAATGGGCGTAGGAGGAGCACAAAAGCAAATCTGAGAATCAGAAGTGTTAACTGAAAATGGTACCACTGTACGTAGTCTTCAAGTATTTAGAATTATATTATTTTAACACAGGCATGTTTCATTTAAATTTCTCTAGACAAAGTGGACTGGCTGTGGCACTGTTCTCACTTACACATTTCTTGGGCACAGACTTTGTGTTCTCCCTGTTCATGTAAACAGAGTCCAAACAGCCTTCTAGAGGATGACTACTTAACATGCAAACTCATCAGGACCTAAGGTCATCCTTCTCTAAGAATTTCATCCATACATGTCTTCTGGGTTTCCAGTTTGTTTATACAGAAATATAGGATGGGTGCAGCACAAAACACACTGGGTGCATCCACACATGCAAATACGTGTGCTTGCAGCAGCTCAAATAGAAGCAATGCAAATATGAGCTGGGACTTTTTTCCTCAGAGCATGTGCTCGAACATACACTTTGGTGTGGAGCAAATTATGCCACTTAGGGCAAAATAACCCTCCCTGGCTTCTTCTAGATCTGCAGCCAGGTGGAGCTAAAGCCTGGGGCCAGCACCTGTGCTGGCCCTAGCAATATAAAAAGCTGCCCTGTCCTAGCCCCATCCATACAAAAAGCTGCCCTGGCAAGCAACCTGTGGCTACTTACTCTCCGGAGTTTCTAGAGCCTAGCCAATTGATACCTGGGGACACCACCCCTTGTGCCAGCTGGACTGCTGCAACAGCATCCCAAATCCATTTTTTTAAATACCCCAAAATCCATATTCTTCCACATTTTAAAACAAAAAAAACCACTCTACACACTCACACAAACACATATATCTAGAGAGAGAGAGAGAGAGAGATGATGATAAGTTGAGTAATGCTTGATTAGTATACTTACAATGTTAAAGCCTACCAGTATCTCTATCATTACGAAAAAATACATTCTAAATAACTATATGTGTTTGTGCCCGCCTCTGTTTGAACAGGCATTCCCGAGCTGCTTTTGCAGGGGCCACTATGTGGGTCATCCCCGCCTCCATGGGAAGGTTCCCAGAGGGTGCCCCAGGTGTCAGCGGCCACTCCCTGCAACTCACCCAAAGTGGTCCGACCAAGACCTTCAGCAGCGGGGTCCCACTCTTCACAGCCTCCAGGGCCAACCCGCCTCTGATGGGTGGTCAGGGGGCTCCAGCCTCCCCCCTACACCCCAGCCAATGCCACCTTAGCTTGCGGGCTCATCAACCTCTTACCCTGGGCCTGAGGACTTGTCCCTGGAACCCATTGCCCCTGCGGGCTCCCTTGACAGAGCCTCTGCCAGCTCTCTCCCCAGCTCCCTCGCCAGAGCCTCTTCCGGCTTTCTCCCCAGCTCCCTCACCGGAGATTCCCATCCCCGCCTGCCCACCAGCTGCGGCGCGAGCTCTGCAGCTGGCCTCCTCGTGGTCGCAGCTGCAGCCTTCCCCAACTCTGCTTCTCCCAGCACTGCCACTGTCCGCTCCCTTGTCATCCGCATCACCCCGCGGGTGACTGTTGAAAACCCCAGCTGCAGTCTGCTTCTGGCATTCCCTGAGGGGGGCCATGTGCCCTCGGGGCCGCGCTTTATATCCGCCGGGTGGCACCTCTCCCTGACTTCACCCGGCCCCAGCTGGATGTAAGCACAGCTAATGAACCATGCGGGAGGTTTCTCTGCATGGGCACTTCTCCCATCCTCACCTCCTGTGGAGGGTAAGTGATCGCACCCCCCCGGATCTTGGCTGGGGTTCCCCCCTAGCCCTGGTGTCCCTGGGACACTGTTGATCTGTGCTTTTGGTTTTCTTCACACATGATGGGTGTGTGATGGGGGATATGGTGTTTGTAGGAAGGGGGTGATAAGGGGTGTGGAGGAAGGCAGGTGGGTGGATGTGGAGGGATGTGGTTTGGTCTGTGGGTAGGAGTGAGACAATTGTTTGAAGGAACTGTGGGTATGGGAGACCTTGTGTGGGGGCTCCTCAGGAAGGGTGGGTCCCCAGGCCCCCACGGGGTGCAGCCTCCCCCCCACAGCACATGGAATGCCACCCTCCAGCTCAGGGTCCCAGCTCCACCCTGGAGGACTACAGCCCCTATCCCCCACAGGGCTCCAGCCCCCCTGCCTAGGGCCCATAACTAACATTTAAAAGCAGCAGTGGGGGGACTATGCGGTTTCCTCATGCCATGCTGGGTCCTGCCATGGCCGGGCCCTTCCTATAGCTGCAGGAGCTGGCCCAGCATGTGGAAACCACGCAGAGCTGAGATGGGTCCTGCTGGCCCTGGGCTGCTTGTTCTGCCTGGCACACGGGGACCATGCGGAGCCAAGCTGTGTCCTGCCAGCCTCAGGCAGCTTGTTTTCCCCAGCTCGGCCTGGCATGTGCAGACCGTGCGGAGCTGAGCTGGGTTCAGCCGGCCTTGGGGCTGCTTATGCCACCTGACTGTCACGCAGCACAAGTAGCCCCAGAGCCAGCAGGACCCAGCTCAACTCCATGCGATTCCCACATGATGGGCTGGGTCCTGCAGCTACAGGAAGGGCCCAGCTGTGGCAGGACCTGGCACAGCACAAGGGAACCGCATGCCATGCCAGGTCCTATCAGCTTGGACCAGGTCCTAGGGCTGGCTCCTGCCTCTGTCCCCTGTGCCTGAAGGGATGGTGAGGACCTGGTCCAATCCCATGTGGCTTGTTAGTCTGGCCTTGCACTGGAGCAGGTCACAGGGCTCTAGTAGGCACAGCTCCTGTGCGTGCCTCCAGGAGCCATGCAACCTGCTCTGGTGGAAAACCAGACCAGCTAGCTCCAGAGATCTGGGCTAGGTCCTCACCCCACCCCATTCCCACAGCCCCAGGGCCATCCCCACTCTTCCTCCCACATCCCCCTGCCCCCCTTCCCCCCCCCAACACCCATGAACCCCCTCCCCGCCACCAACTTACCTTGGACAGTGCTGGGAGCAGCAGGAACACAAAAGAGACACTCTGGCCAAAACTAGATGGTCTCTTTTGGAGGACTGGCTCTGGACAAGGTCTTGAACCATGCCTTGCTCTGCTGTACTGAGGAGTGTTTTTTTGTTTGTTTGTTTGTTTTTTAGATCCCTGCAGCACAGGGACCATTTTTTCCCTGCATATGCCATTTTTTCATTCCTGAATGTGCCTGTTGTCCTGCCTCAAAGGGGTTTGAGGCTGGGCAACAGGCACATGCGCGCTTGTCTGGACACACCCATAGAGGCTTTGGATAAGACAAATTAATCTTCAGTTATAGAGCACAAGAAATACCTAAGTCAGGAGACCTCTGAAAACTTCCCTACCTCAATTCCTTCTCAACCAAAATGTTCTTTGGACATACAGCAGGATTGTCAGTGGCACAACCCAGGTCACTTGAATCTGATTCAAAATCCTACCCATTGTACAATACTGCAGTTGCCCGTGGTCATTAGCCTAATATAATTGCATTTTGCATTCATATATGTCTTAAGTCTTCGAAGTTCAGTATATGTATTTAACTGTAAGCATGCGGGTAGTTGCTCTAGAGTCAATATGACTATAGATGGGATAAAAGTTAAGCATGTGGGTATATATGCTTGCTGAACAATGACCAATTAACTCAAACTAGTTAAATATCTACCCTATTTAAAACTAGAGGTAGTACTAAACATGACTGCAATGTTGTATTCATTTTTGTAATGTGCTGAGCTTTCCAAAGGCCCCAATTCAGTAACATTGATGTGTGAAATTCAACACAAGGCCCCAATTGGACCTGGTGACTCTCCCAAGCCATATCTGCAGAGCTAGCAGCAACTGCAGTGAAGCCACACTGGGAACAGAGCTGCATTCAGTTGGCAGTGTGAATCTGCCAAACAACAGTGTGCAGTCATGTTTGGGCAGTGTGTATCTGTGTTTAGCATGGGACCAGGGAGGGGCAGCAGTGCAAGGACTGCATTTAGGTGACTGCAGGGGGGCAGGGATAGGCAACAGAATAGGGCAGTGTTTAGGTGGCAGCATGGGTCTAGGGCATTGCTGCTGATGGCCACGTCCATTGGAGCCTAGGGATCCCAAATGTTGCAACAGGCCATGGCCCCACAACTTTCTTTAGCCTGCCAGATTACCAGTGAGCTGAATGGTATGGTTCTACATACTGGATCTAGCTCACACACCACATTTGACATTGCTGCAGTAATATATTCAAACCACAGGTAACTTGAAGCTTTCAGGTTTATTGAATAATACAGAATTATGTGCATTCTTGTATGTGTTCTTAAGTTTTGTTGAACTGAGGAATGTAGTCATTAAAGTAAAACAGATTCAGATACCCAGTCTCATTTGATCAAGCACATTTTTTTATGAGTCATAAATTCAAGAGTTTGACATAGCTACTTTTCTTGGATAGGGTATTTGACTGTAGCATTCGCAAAGCTGTATTAAACCATCAGTTATGTTAAATGTATTTTAGTCTTTCTTAGCATAATTGGTTCAGTTTTTCTAGCAGAATAATTTTCATCAAAAAATCGATAATCTTCCTTTGATCTTCATTCAGGAACCTCCTCTTTGGTATGTCTTTTATTTGTCTCTATAAGCTCTGGCAGTTTTAATTTGACCCTGATATATGTTTGTTTGTTTGTTTGTTTTTCATTTTATTTCTTCTTGTATTTAACATTGTACTACAGATTATACAGCATGGTCCCAGCAGATGTTTTCCTTGCTACATGTTGATTAATCATATTGTATATTATCAGTTCTCACACATGGCTTTTCATGCCTCACGCACAGTAGGTATAGTGTATCATAAACTATAGTATTAGTGCTCAGATCAACTCTTCTGCCTTTTACTCTGTCTATCCTTCATTACTTTTATTTTTAACCATTTCCATCTTTACTTAGATACTTTTAGCTATTAGAGTTAATATGTCTATTAGTGTCACGGTAAATCTGCTTTTATTAGTTAGGCAGTATTTTTTTAGAAATTGCATTTTTTTTACATAATAATATTTAACCATTTCAAATTGCATCATCTTGACACATGGCTTATACCATGGGTGTCCAAATCACCTTGGATTTCAAGGCAGATCTATACCATGGGGACTCCTCCAAGGCCAGATTCGTGAAGCCAGCAGCAGCTACAATTAATCCAGGTATGGGGTCAGTGGTGCAGTTCCAAGGATGAGCAGGAGCACAGGTTGGGCATTGAGTGACAGCATGAGAGGGAGAACAGATGGCAGCATGGATCAGGTATCAAGCAGCAACACAAGTGGGAGATCAAGCAGTAGCACTGATTTGGGTCTGGTTGGGGGCTTGGGCAGCAGTGCATATAGAAGAACAAGTGAAAGCATAGGTGGGTGTTTGGGTAATGGAACAGGGCTCTCTCAAGTAGGGCAAGCAAGGGCTGTATCTGCATAACCCATGCTCACTACCTTGCCCACAAATGGCCATATCCATCAGGGTCCAAGGACCCAAATTTTGTGGCAGGCCACACTCTTGACAATGCCACCAACTTCCAGTATCCCACTGAACTACTGGCAGGCAGATGGAATGGTGACCCAGGCTGGCTCCAGCCCACAGGCCATATGTTTGACACCCCTGACTTATACAGTCGTAATCTAAATATCATTAGTTCTCAACCTTTTCTGTACCCAGACTCATTTGTAAACATTGACTACCCAATAAGTAGTCTAAGTAAAAAACAGTCCCCTGACTCTGCTGTTGCTCATCACTCTCAACCCAGAGCCCCCTACTCCCTCCAGCTTTGATGGTGCCCCTCTCTCCTGAAGCATTTTCCCCCACCCCTAGGCCCCATCCTCCCAGTGTGTGGGGCAGGGGGTAGGTGTCTGGGGTATAAGGGACACGTACACCCTCAGATTTGTGCACACACAGTAGCTGGCATGGGGCTACAACCTGGCAACACTGGAACAGGTAGGAGCCACCCTGGTCAGACTCAGCATGGGAGGACAGAATGTGGTGGTGAAAATTGTTGCTGCTGCTGCTGCCCATGGGACTCCTGTACCAGCTGTTCCACCAGCAGCATGAGGAGAAATGGGGGAATATTGCCCTCACCTTTTCCTGCCACCAGCCACTTGCATACCAGGCTGTGACTCTTAACTCCTATTTATTATACCAACACTTGGGATGAAGTTACATGCTAGACTTTCACCATACTAGATGCCTGGAATGCTAAGTAGTGTTAAAGTTAAAACATGTGGTGAGCACATTAAGGGTTAATACTGTTTCTCGCCTGCACATCTCTGTCTTGCCACTAGAGCTAGGGACAGAAGTGACACATAAACTGGTTTAAGTAATCAGAAACTGGTTTAAACCTGTAACAGAACAGAAGTTCAGTGCACATAAACCAATTTTAGACATTTTGAAAATGGTTTAAGAGAAACCTCCTTGAATGTAGTATCAAACTTAACTGATTTGCGTCACACAAATTTATGAATTTTATGCCCAGATCCCTTCCTGGTTGAGGTTAAATCACAGTCCCCCAGCATCCCAACATGCTTTCCAGCCCTGGTCTGGGCTGTTCTGTCTGCTCCAGCAGATAAGAGAAGGAGGAAGGGACTCCACCCCTGCAAACCCCAGCTGGGGTCTAGGACTAGGGAGCAAAGTTAAACTTTCATTCCCCAAGTAAAGAGCTGCCCTGCTTAAAAACTTAGTGCTGGCTGTGACTTTGGACTACAAATCCCAGAGGCATATGGAAGCAGGAAGAGGAAGTGATGAGCAACCCTGCAGAGTCCTGCTGCTATGATTGTGGACTACAAATTCCTGAGATCTCAGGGGTAACAGGAAGAGGAAGCAAATGCATAGTCTATGCTGGCTGCATACCAGAAAGCCATGTTCTAGCACCTCCCCCTACTCCCAGCTTTTGGCCTGAGCCACTGTAGGCATGTGGCTGCATTTCCTGTATCCAGATTGAATGTCTGTCCACTTGTTTCTCATTTAATCTCTGAATTTTAGACTAACCTGCAAAGACTGAATTCATTCAGCCTTGGGCTTTTTGACTGTCTGTACTTGGCCTAGAGGGCTGGAGAGAAGAGGCATGGCTAGGAACTAAGGCAATTGAGCATTATTTCTTCTTTGGGTGGAGGAGGAGAGGGCTGGGATTGGTGCACCATGGTATGCTTTAGAACTGCAAATTGTTCATTTTATCTTCATGGAACAAACTGAAGTTACTCTAACATGAGTTATTTAAGTATAATGTATAACTTCACCCTAATTAAATGCTTGGGTAACAGTCCTCCCCACCCCTCGGATGTATACTGTGGGGTTGTTTTTTTTGCGGGGGGAGTTTATGTGGAAAAGATGGCCCCTGTGTTCTGGCCATGTGTTCAGAACATGGCAAGCCTCTGTCTGTATCTGGGGATAATATGTAAAACCCTCTGGCCTCTTTGGCCAGAGGAGCAGAGGATTTCTCTGACTGATTGGTTGGGAGAGGAACTGGTGTGTGGTGCTCCCTGCCTGGATTAGGCCAGGGTGATGTAAAGCAAAGCAATATAAGGGGAGCTAGACTCTTCTGGAGGAGAAGCTGCTTGGGGTTGCTGAAGAGTGAAGTCTTCTCCAAGTGAGAAGGAGTATTGTCTCAATGTCTGGGAATACCTCTCTCCTCTTTTTCTTTCCTTTTTTCTTTTTTGAGATTTTAAGGGATTAATACTTGGGGAAAGTGTGTTGGTTTGGTGGGTTTCCTGGGTAGGATTTAGGCCTGGAAACGTAAACAGGGTTGGAGCCTGGGTGTTTCTAATCTTGCTAGTTTGGGGCCAGCTGTAACCATTAATCAACCTGGTTCCTTTGGATTTTTCCTGCAGTTTTCATTTCTGCAGGCCATATAATCCAGCCCAGAAGTGTGGTGTGAGTGTATGCTGTCTGGAGTTGCAATCACTTCCCACATGCATATACAGCCTTTCTGTGGGCCTCTACAAGGACTGAGGGACCCCCTTGCACCACCACACTCTCAAGCAGCTTCTACCTGGCGCAGCACATCCTATAGACTATGTTGTATAGTTAGCAGTGTTTCACATTGCATTTGGTGTGTTTTCCCTGTTTTCTATATTAAATCAGCTTTTTTTTTGGTTAAATTGCTTGTGAGGAGGGTTTGGGTTTTTTTTGTTTATGTGGGACACCCCAGTAATTAATTTAGTGTTCCCAGATTTCTGGATGGGGGCCTGAGCCATGATTATAAATGTATAAGGTATCCCAAAATGTGAACTCAGCCCTTGTGCTGCTGACCAGTGCCCAGCAGAAGGGTTACACTTGCTTGAAGCTAAATGGATATATTTAAGCATATATAAAAATGAAAATAAAAGCAGATCAATGAATCTAGCCAGTAGCCTTTGCTATGGAGTTTAGGATTTCAGGATTTCTTTTGTTTATTTGGAAGTTATGATATAGCACATTCAAAACCATAAAACCTATCTGATTCTATAGAGCAGAGGTCAGCAACACCAGGCATGTGTGTCAGAGCACGGCATGAAACAAGGATTGGGCCCCTTGCAACTCCCCTGCTTTCTGACTCTGGCACACCAAGTCAAGGTGTGGGTCAAGATTGGGATGTTTTTGGAGCTCCAGCCAAAAACATCATCTACCCCTGCTATAGAACATGGGGACATTTTGTGCCTGTGTCCAGATGAGTGTGGATATGCAGTATGCAGTATGCAGACCTGTCTGCAACACTACACACTGCACATACAGGCATTCCCCATGCTGCTACCTTGCAGTGCAGGTTTCTTTTTTTTTTTACCACAGGAGATCCCAGGGTCAAAAAAACCTGTGCCTTAAAAAAAAAAAGCAGGGTGGCACACAAGGTGTCAGTGTATGCCACTGAAAAGCAGAGCCTGATTTGCCAGAGCCATGCTTCTGCTGCTGGCTAGGCTTCCAGCTGCAGGAGCACCACAGCTGTAGCTTCCTGAGGCTCCCAAGATCCCACAGTTCCTGGACTCAACCTCCTCTACCTCACTTGGGGTAACCTGTTGCATGCCAGAGCTCATGTGGCACTAGCATTTCCTGGAGACAAGTAGCAGCCGCACAAGGTGTGCCACTGCTTCTTGTCCCCATGGAAACACATTTCCATGCTCATGTGGATGCTGCCTTTGTTTTTGATAGAAATCTAAAATCTTATTGCAGCAGGAGAAAATTATAAGCATATAATTAACTTATCTCTATCTCTGACAATTAGCTCAGGTCTCTGTCCTTTAGTGACATCTGACAGAACCTTAGAGACTATTTTTTTTTCAGAAAGGAATAAAGTAATACTTTCCATTAATTTCACTTAATTACTATCTATTTCAATCATTTCAGTTTTCTTAAAGTCTCATCTTCATGTTTAAAGTTGAATATAAATATATCAGGCTGGTGTAGATATATGTTGAAGGAGTCATGGTGATAGTCTGTTTAGAGAAATGGATTTGTACAAAATTCAATGCACCACGTTTTTTCCTTCCTTATATACTATTGATATGATTGCTGGTTGCTAATTTGTCTGGCATCACACTACTTTGAATATTAGTGTTGCAAGTTCTGTTTGTTCTAAATATGTTTAATAATTATCCAGGTGGACCTGGTATTTTTATAGTTTTTGAATGGAGTAATTTGTTATGCTTTTGATTTTTTAATTCTTTTGAAGTGACCGTATATACCAAAGAAAGTCTTCCTCCAGTACTTTCTTGTAGTTACAGGGTCTGAGAATTTTATTTTGCTTAGTAAATCAGAAGGGATGTTATTTGTGTATAAATCTTGACGGAAATTCTAGACAGCTTGAGTGATTTGATGTGAAAAAACAGCCTGAGGGATGTGCATTCTGCTATCACTCATCCTGCTTGTTGTTTATGAACTGAAAAGCTAAAAGGCTGCTTGCTCTGTTGCCACTTTTAATGGTTCCTTTGTTTCACTTAGCTAACTTCCATCATTGTTTTATCATTTAATAATTGGTTCAGTTTTCTCTTTGTTTGCAAAGACTTTTAAAATCTGCAAAGTCTCAATTTCTTTATGAAATGTCACCACTTTATTTTATTCTCTAAAGCTCTGATCTAATGACCATTAAAGCTAATGGGGTCTTTTCACTGCTTTGAATAAACTTTGAATCGGGGTTTAAATCATTTACAATTTTTTAATTTACATTTCTTTGACAAAGAGGATGAGAATCTCCATAGTTTTCCCCTTGAAGCTCAACCTTCTGTAGGAAGGATTTTGTTGTTGTAGGGTTACTGATTTGATAAATCTTGTACATAGCCAGAAAATATATGGTGACAGATTGCTAAGAGTCTTACTTATTATTACTGCATGCTCACCTGACTCAAAGGATTGCATGAGACTAGGAGTGCAAATCAGAACCAAGTGTTAGAGATGATATCTGTTCTTTGATATTAACTGGAAGAGCTGATCAGCTGCACTGATGAAATAGCAGTGCTTTGCCTACACACTACAGGCCTCATGCCTCCCAGGCTTTGACTGGGGTGATGAAACGTTGGACCATTCCTATAAGTCTACAGGTGATAGCACATCTGATGTGCACCTGTGTGGCCTCTCAAGAGATCATTATTATAATTTAGCAGAAAGAATAGAGGTTTGAAATAAATTCCCGGCACAGCACAATGGTATATGTCTCTGTGTTTGATGGTGTTAAATCATCCCTGTCAGAAATGAATTCCTCTGTTGAATCATAAAAATAGTACTGAAAGGAAATATTTGTTCTGTAGAATATACCAGATTGTATCTAACAGTGCAAGTTAGCAAAATAATTTCCCAGGAGAAAATGTTTCTGGACTTCTCTAGCAGGGATAAAATCCTGGCTCTATTGAAGTTAGTGAGAGTTTTGCAATTAGCTTCAATGAAACAAGGAATTCACCCTATGACTGTCTTATTCCAACCCCATCCCAAACACTACAAAGTTTAGCTTTGAGTTATAACTATCAATAAACCCAGTTCAATTTTCTGGAACATGGTCCAAATATTTTTGAAGAGATCTGCTCAATATGTGCCTTCACTTAGTGGTGATGCTTCCTTTATTATGGCTAATTTTAAAAATTATGTGTTAGGGTGTGAAAACATCCTCCAGGGTTTTTTCCACTGTCTACAAAAAATACATACTGTTATTCAGAGAGAGAGAGAGTATATTGGCAGCATGTCTCTTTTTTTAAATATAAGGAAATAAATAAACATACAAATATTAAAATTGAGGATAAAAATATATTACAACACCATTTCTCTTATGATGCTGCAGGTTAAGAACATCAGATGCTCCTAACTCTCAGCTTGATCCTGAAAACACTACCACTAAATATTGTTGGCAATCCCTCAATTTGAGGTTAACCTCTACTGTGGCTCATTGATGGGTCTTGAGGTAACTTTGGAGTCCAGTCATAGAACATTAGGGTTGGAAGGGACTTCAGGGAGTCATCTAGTCCAACCCTCTGCTCAAAGCAGTGCCATCCCCAACTAGATCATCCCAGCCAAGATTTCTTTTACCCAGGTCTTAAAAAACCCCAAGGGTGGAGATTCCACACCTCTCTCAGTAGCCTGTTTCAGTGATTTACTACCCTCCTAGTGAGAGAGTTTTTCCTAATATATTACCTCAAATTCCCTTACTGAAACTTGAAAATATTGCTCCTTATGCTGTCATTGGCCGACACTGACCACATCCTCTTTGTAACCACTGTTCAGGTTAAATTTAAAGGCTGCTATTAACCATCCCCCCGCCCCCAACTTCTCTTTTCCAGACTCAATAAACCCAGTTCCCTCAGCCTCTTCTCACAAGTCATGTGCCTCAGCCCCTTGACCATTTTCATTGCCCTCCACTGGTCTCTCTCCAGTTTGTCCATTACATCTTTTCTGTAGTGAGGGGCCCAAAATTGAACACAGTACTCCAAATGAAGCCTTACCAGTGCCAAATAGAGGGGAATAATCACTTCCCTCAATCTACTGGTAATAGGTCACCTAATGCTGCCCTGTATGCTGTTAGACTTCTTCTCAAAAAGGACACATTGTTGACTTGCATTCAATTTCTTGTCCACTGGAATCCCCAGGTCATTTCTTAAAGAGCTGCTGCTTTGCTGGTCAATCTTCAGTCTGTACCAGTGTAAGGGATTGTTCTGCCCTAAGTGCAGGACTCCTGGTCTGGTGGTCTAGAGTAGATGCCCACTATGAGATCATTCTTGTCGCTCTCTCTCCTCTGACCCTAACCCAGACTTTCAACAGGCCTGTCTCCAGTTTCATATTGTGCCTTTGAGCAATCATACAGTAATTTTGCATATAAAGTAACTTCTCCTCTTTTCCCTTGCCTGTCCTTGCTGAATAACTTATACCCAACCATGTAAGTATTCCAGTCATACAAGCTGCCCCACCATGTTTCCGTTATTCAGATCACATCATAATTCTGTAATTTGCAAGGACTTCCAATTCTTCCTTCTTTTTTCCCAAGCTCCATCCATTCAGATGTAGACATCTGAGGTAACTAGCTGATTACCCTAATTTCTCAGGAAGAATGAAGAGGCCTGTCACAGGGGGAGGAAAGCCATGGAAACTCCTGAGCTCACGGAAGGAGCCACAGAGACAGAAACAGGTGGCAGAACAGAGGAAAAAAAAGGAAAGGTTTAAATTGCTCACCACAGGAGCCAAGAAAGGACAGGGACTGCCAGAGAAGCCCACGTGTGGCGAGGATGAAGCCAGCAATCACCTGCAGACGGCGGGTGACATCAGCACAGATCACTGGCCAGCAAGAATAAAAGAGCCGACTGTGACAAAGAACGGGGCAGCACGCATGTGGCTGCCAGAGGGAGGCCGGGCTGACTGAGGTTGCCGGAGACGCAGAACGCCGGAGCTGGATGCTGGTGGGGGCTACAGTGGAGAGAGAGAGCCGGGAGAAGAAAGGACGCCGGAGGGCTGCACGCTGACAGTGGGTGAGCCGGGGAAGAGTGGGGAGAGAGCCGCAGCAGCCCAGGGAAGACCCAGAAAGAGGACTGCGGTTGGAGGGAGACCTGGGAGGGAGACTGCAGTACAGGGAGGACCCGGAAAGGGGTCAGCAAGACGGTGAAGACCCAGAGAGAGAGGTCCACTCCAGGAAAGACCCGGACAGTGGGTTACCCCAAGAGACACCAGACCAGGAATGGTGGGTAGCTGGCCCGGGGAGAGGGCTAGTATACTGAGTCACGGGCAGTGACTTGATAAAGGGACAGAGGGGCAGAGGCCCCGACATCGTTAGGCAGTGAGCTGTGGTTAAGTTCAGGAGAATTTTGTTTTAGTTGCGTTACCCCAGGTTTGAAGGGTCTGAGGTGTGGTGATAGGGGGAGTGAGCAAAAGGTAAGATCATTAGTGGCGTTCCTGAGGGAGCATCAACAGAAACACCAAGATCCGCCAGGTAGGGTAAAGGCTAGGTGAAAGGGGAGGAGGAGCCTCGTAGAAGACCTCTACCACAGGTAGCTGAAGAGGGTGACCGTGCTGCAGGAAGCCCCACCCACTGGAAGATCAAAGTCATGGTAGGTGAGAAAGAGGCAGACCACAGTGTGGAGAGAGACCTGCCCCAAAGCTACCTGCAACGGCAAGCCGGATATCTGCAAATCCTCGGAGCAAGGAAGCCCGAGGTAGGATGTTTGTGGCCCGGCGGCTACAAGGCCTCCTCCATTTCCACCTCTTGGTTGTGCTTTGTTCAGGTCACTCACTTCCCCATTTACCTCAGGGCTTTATTCTCTTTCCCCTGGTGAATTTAGTTTAAACCCCATCCTCAAGCACACCTCAAGACAAAGATCCCTCTACAGCAGTTGCATGTCTTTCCACAGGAGGAGTAGGCTGACATTCCTTTCTTTTAATTTTCTCCACTTTCTCATTTCTGCCTTAAGGGCAAGACACTTTACCTCAAAATGAAATGGTGCTTGGTTGAGGTCGCAATACCAATGCAGCGAGTTAGCAGCCAGCTCCCCCCAGCTCTCGACGTTGGCATCCATTTTCTTGAGATGCCTTCGATTTGTCCTTGCAGAGTTTCCTCTGGCCACCACGAGATGTCAGTCCATAGCTAAGCTGGGAGTAGAGAACTTGTTTTGGGAGTCAAGAATCAGGAATCTACACACAACATCCGACCCAGTGAAGTTGGTGCTTAAGGATCACCAATTTAATGCTGGTAACATTGGTTTCAGCAAGGATGCTGGCATTTGCGCTGCAATTTTTCTCATGTGACATGGATGATTTTCCAGAGGAATTGATGATATTTCTTCAGGATCTTAGGTTTATGACAGCAGGTCACCCACATTTTGCATCCATAGAGAAGAGTGGGAATAATGATTTCAATGTAGACCTGGATCTTGGTTTCTTTCCAGAGATCACAATCACTACCAAAACAATTTCCCAATGGAGATACCTGTGCATTGGATTCTGTGTTGGGTATCTGCATCATTGTTCATTCTCTGAGAGAGGTAACTATCCAAGTAGGAAGTGCTCAACTACCTCCATGGTCTCTCTCTCAATGGTAATTTGGGGAGGGGGTATCACATTCATGGCACAGAACAATCTGATATAGCACTTTAGTCTTCTTGATGTTGAGAGAGGCACAACATTTGGTAAGCTTCTCTGAAGAGATCCAGTGCAGTCTGGAGGTTCTGCTCAATGTGAACAAGGATGGCACAAGTCACCAACTTATTAAAGGTCAAGGATAGTTGTTTTGAATATTTTGATCTTTGAGTGAAATGTCCCAAACTGAAAAGCCCTCCACCTGTTTGGTCAATGTCAATACTGGATGGAAGGTGGTAATTAATGAGAACTAAGATGACTGTCAAAAATGGAGAACAGAAAATGACACATCCTTGCTTGACCCCAGTTCAGGTGGTAAATAGATCTGTCTCCATGCCTCTACAAAAAATGGTTATGGTTATCTGATTGTGGCCAATACTCTCCACAAGGTTTTCATGACCGATGGAATCAGAGGCCTTAGTCAATGACTAACATATTTGGACCTTGTGGGATACAAAAATAATTGTATTTGGCCACCAGAAATAGTGGTACATGATCATACCCATAGAGGCTAAAATGGGATTGTTCATATGAGGTTATCCTTGTTTGTAAATGTTCTGAAGATGAAGCTTTTGAATATTCTTAGGAGGTAATAGTTTCATCCCTTTAAATCCTCTTATATCTTCATTTTAGTCTTTGAGAAAGACCTACTTCTAATTTTCCTTCCTTTTTACCACAAGGTAAGGACTTACAAAAATGAGAGAGAGACTTCAGTGCATTAAGAGCCAAATCTGAGCTGAGTGAGGAGGGAAAACAGGTATTTTGTTTATTTTATTTGCTTCCTGACTTCTCCTCAATAGCAACCGATTATCTGCCTTTCAGTGGGACAATGATAAATGGTTTTCCATTCAGTTTCATGTTCCTGTTTCGACTGCTTTTTAATAGAAACACTTATTTGACATACTGGTATACAAAACCCAGTTTAATGGTTCTCTTGAGAGAGGAGTCTTTGGAGTGCAGGCTTTAGGAGTCAGGTCTATGAATAGTTTCCTGATATGTATGTTTTCCTTTGTCTTTATTTTTGGCAAGTAGAGGAGTTTCTGAGATCTGCTATTTCCATTCCCTCCCCCGACTTCCACCTTCTAGTCTCCCATTTACAAATGTTATAATTGTTGTGCAACTTCATTTTTAATTTATCATATTTGATGCAAAAAATATTTCTCTATTTGTAAAAAAGGTTATAGCTCCATCCTGTGCTAGATTTTTACCTCACATTTTCCTTATCTCATGATATGAAGCCTCTTACCTGTTTACACAAGGTTTTTCTGAGGGAAACAAACACTTTCATGTTCAAAGCTTCTTTTCATATATGTTTCTATATACCTCATCCTTTTTTTTTTTTTTTAATGTCTCTGCAGACAGTTGTAGGTGTTTGAGGGATGTTTTAACCACTGACTTATAATTTCTTATGCTCGTTTATGGACTGGCATAACATTACCCCTGAAGTCTATAGGAAGGAAAGTGGATGCTATTTTTAATAGTGGGGATGTTCAAATATTATAATCAGACCACAGGATCTCTTAGATTAAGTGGCCAGTTCTTTCATCAGTATCACTAGAAGCTAGTAATATTCTTTGTTAACCTTTAACCTGCTTGAGCAGCTAGGTTAAAAAATCACTGATATCCATTTTAAAATTACTTGTTTGGAGATAGCCCTTCCCATTTCTGTTTTATTAATTAATTTTTATTTATACAATGACATAAGAATACTTGGTGCAGTAAAAGTAGTGAACTACAGAACAAGTCCACAAATCTTTTCTACAAAATGTTAGCAATGTAGGGGTGAAATTCAGACCTGGACAGGCTGTCTGAAAGCCTATCCATTCTTTATGACTCCATATCAAGTTTTAAATACATCTTTTTTCTTGCTGTCTGCTCAAGGAAAAATAAATACATAGAATATAACACAGGGAGAAACATGATTGTTTTTTAAGTTTCATTGATAATATCTAGCATTTTTTATCTGTATCTTTAGGAAATATTTCCTTTCCTTTATAAAAGAACTAGCATGAACATTAACCTGCAAAAAAATATATAGACTATACAATTTGGACCTGATTCATTAAGGCTCTTTATCTCTATGATGCTGTGTATTGTTATGCCTAGAATTTATGTGGACCAAGTGGTAGACTTTCAAATAAAGAATTTAACATCCTGGGCCTCTATACCTCCAATGTAGATAAATGCATGCGTTCTGTAGTCAGCATATAATGTAGCAGACTGCACACAATGCAGATGGATACATAGGCTAGCCAACAGGAAAAGTGGAATAGAAGCACGTGTCTAGAACTCTACCCCCATCTTGGAGTGAGGAGGCTTTTATGTAGTTATCTTCAGCCCCACATTAGGGTTTCTGTTAAGTCAGAAGTCAAATATAAAAAACTGCAGCCTAAACCTAAACTAATCTCTTGGCCTTATCAAGTCACAAACAAAGGACAACCCACTTACTTTAGCCCAGTAACCAAGTCATTAGGTGGTAAGGAATCTGGGTTGTAAGATTATATTGTATTATATTATATTATCCATGCTTTAACTACAAGGTCATAGTCATGCTGTATTGTCCCTTTTGAAGCTGGGCTTCTCAGCAACTATGAATAGGACCAAATGGAAAATAAAAAAATAAAAATAACATAGCCCTGTAGTCTAGTGAGCACAGCTCTCCCCTTGGGGTTTTCTTCCTAATGTTGTTGAAATGTTTTATCCTTAAAAGGTGGGGGGCAGAAACCAGGGATCTGTCTCTTCAAAGAGACATGTTTGGCATGTTACTTGCAAAGGCAAGCTCTCTATTCTTTCCTCTTTCTAGACCCATGACTTTTATAAATTTTGGGATTCCATAATCCACCTTGAGTGAAACTAGCACCTTGGTCCCTACCTATTCCATATTCTGAGTGGGTAAGACTCTCTCAGTGACACGTGTGGGTTCAAACTGTGGGTGCATTTATACAAGACTTTACTGTGAAGTAGTGTAGTTTATTGCACAGTAAGCATGTGCATCTGCACATACATGCACATGCTTACTGTGCAGTAAATCTCACTAATCATTAGTAAATTTGCTACCTCCAAATGCAAGTAGCAAATTTATTTGTGATTAGTAATGACACAGACATGCTTAGACACCTGATTGGGAGCAAATCTGTAGAAACCTGACTGGGATTGCTCGCTGCCCCTGGGAGCTGCCTGCTGCCTGGGCATGTGGGAACTGTCCCCCTGCCCCAGCAGCAGGGAGCTCCGAGCCCACTGCTCCAAGATTGAGAGCAGAGAGTGGAGGGTGGGAGACCCTCTTCTCCCAGTACCAGCTCCACAGTCACAGGGCCACACCGAGAGACCCTTATCTCCCAGCCTGCAGAGCTGCGAAGCTCCCCAGCCTGCTCCTCACCCAGCTCCATGATCACAGACCTGAGCCAGGAACAAGTTACTCAGTCTGTTCCCTGCCCAGCTCCACACTCAGGGACCCGAGTAGGGAACAGGCTTTCCCAGCTACACGCTCACATAGCTGAGTGAGGAACAGGCTCCCTAGAATCTGTCCTATGATTGTGGACTAGGTGCTGGAAACTGCCCCAGTCAGGGACAGGTTCCAGCCCTCTGCCCTGATCCTCCAGTGGGGCAGCTAGCAGTGAGCTATCTAGGTGCCCCACTGGCAGATCAGGGTAGGAGGTGGAGCCCTATCCGTCCTCTGCAGCTCCTTCCAAATTCCCTGCCCCCTGTTAGAGAGAGCTGGGGCCAAGAACTCCCTGCTTCCAGGTCAGGGGGACGTTGTCCCCACCCTGGAAGCAGGCACCTCCCCCAGGAACAAGGTGCAATGTCCCAGCCTCAGCCAGGAGACAGTTGTCTCCTAGCCCAGTGCTCCCCATCAGCCCCTGGGATGGCTCCCAGAGGGTACCTAGAGCTGCAAACTGTTCAGAGTTCCCTGCATATGTAGATGCCTGCCTGGGAGCATTTATTCATGAGTAGTTTATTCGCAAGTAAACTGATCTCAGGTCAAATGCATGTGTAGATGCACCCTCTTAGGGTTAGGAGGTTCTAGAACAAAATTGTTAGAGTCCTCCACCTTCTCTGTCAAGTGTACCAAAGAGATGCCTAATAGATTGGGTCTGTCAAGGGATATAGGGGCCATGATGATTCCCAAACAGGTTTATGCAGGATTAAGATGCTATCACATGCATCTCATTCAAAATGGCAGACTTACATGCATATTGGGTACCTTTTTTCAATACTAGATCCATTATCAACTAAGCTCTGGGATGCATAATTCTGTGCTGAAATACCCAAAACTTTGCATGAACTTAAACATCTAGGTAGGACTTTGCTGAATTGCACAGCAGAGAAAAGGTATATAAATTCTGACTAAAAAGCAATGAACACACATTCAAAAAGAAATGTATGTGGGCTTTTATGCATTATTTCCACTGTTAATTTATTTTGCCATTTAAAAGGGGTGCATTAAAGGGCCTGGGAAAAATGGACTGATGTATTAGCAAGCTTAATGCATGAAGTCAAAAGTAAAATAAAGTAAGCAACTCCACTTTCAGGCATTGGGATACATTAGTCACCTTCATGTATCTTAAGTGCCTATAAATCCTCTCTTACCATAATGTTTGAGCACCTCCAATCTTCAGTGCAGTTATTCTTAAAAGACCCACTTAAGAAAATGCTATCATTTCTGTTTTACAGGTAGAAAAGTGAAGCATAGAAAGAGACTGACTTATCCAAGGTCCACCTAAAAGTAATAGAGAAATAAACCTCAAGACATCATCTAATCCAACCTCCTGCACAGGCAGTGCTTTCCCTGTCAAAAACCATCTCATCCAAGGATGTGTCTGACCTACTCTTGAACGCATCCAGTAATGGAGATTCTACAAATTTTCTAGGCAATATGTTCTCTTTAATTACCTTCATAGTTAAAATGTTCTTCCTGGAGGCATGTACACATGTTTACTGAAGAGCTGCTTAATTAGTTCCACAGTAAAATTGCCATGTCTACATGTGTGGCCCTATTAAGTCACAGTAAAAAAAAATAAGCATAGTTTAGTAACTTGTAAATAGAAATAATACCCTGAACTACTGTGTTATTTACTGTGCAGCAACTCACATGTAGATGCTGATGAGGCTGGCTAGGGCATGGGGTGCTTCAGTGCAACGGTTGCCTGTCAGCTAGCCCTACACTGAAGCAGCCTTCGTGCCCCAGTAAGCCCCTACACAGGACATGGAGCCAAGTCAGAGCAGCCCTAGGCTGGCAGGTTGACTCCAGGAAACTTCTGCTAGCTGGGTTTGCTCCAACCCCACTCAGTGTGCTGCAGTCCCCTATGCACATGTAAATGTGCCCAGGAGGAATACACTGGTGTGATATGTGCCAGAGCTTATTGCTTTGTATTAATTGCACATGCAGATGTACCCCCTAATGCCTTATGTAAGTTCTTTGTTGCACTGTAAGATAGTTACTTTCTATCCTGTTCTCTGTGTCCACAGAGAACAGTACATCACCATCTTCCTTATAATCACCTTTGCTGTATTTGAAGACTGTTATCAAATCTCTCCATAACCTCCTCTTCTCCAATTTGGGGCTGAGGACTTTGCTGATTAGAGCAGAAGAATCACTTCCCTGGAATTGCAGGAGACACTTCTGGTAATATAACAAAGTATGCTGTTGAATTCTCTTGTAGTAATACCATACTATTGTTTAGTATTTAACTTCTCGTTTAGCATTCATTCTCCAATTTATAGTTCTGCATTCAATTGTTCCATCCTAAGTGAAAAACTTTGCATTTGTCCTTACTGAATTTCATTTGATTAGTTTTGGACCATTTTCCAGTTTATCAATGTCATTTTGAATCCTTATTCTATTCTTCAGAACATCTGAAACATCTGCATCTCCATCCCACTTGGTTCTATTTGCAAATTTAGCCACGTTATCACTAGAACAGTCCATTTTTAAACACTTAACGTGGTGCCCCATTGATTTGGTCAAAAGAAGACTTTTGCCCTGTTTTCAGCAGAAAGCCTGGCACACAGGTTTAAAAAGGACTGTTGAATGAAAACAGAGCTGTTTCACTTTCTGTCCCATGGTCTCCTCCCCTCCTGCACTCCCATGTGCTCTAGCACTCCACACCCTTGTTCTCCCCTCAGATGATACTGAATCTCAAAGGCAGTTTGACATACTTCAAAGTGGGAAATAGAGTCACAATATATTAAACAGTATTGGACCCAGGATAAACCCTTGGGAGATGGTTGATGCCTCATCTCATGTAAATAATGAACTAAAGATTACTGCATTTTGACAACAGGCAATCCAAGAGGCTGTATATTCACTGAAGAGTAGGGCTGGGATTCAGAGAAACCTTGACAAATTGGAGGATTGGATCAAAAGAAATCACATGAGGTTCAAGAAAGACAAGTGCAATGTCCTGCACTTAGAACAGAATAATCCCATGCACTGGGACAGACTGGGGACTGCCTAACTAAGCACCAGCTCTGCAGAAAAGGAGTTGGGAGTGACAGGGGGAAATGAGACAAATATGAGCCAGCAATGTGCCCTTGTTACCAAGAAGTGTAACAACAGACTGGGCTTCATTAGGAGTGTTGAGGGAGATTGTTCAGAAGATTGAAGGAAGTAATTATTCCCAGCACTGGAAAGGCCCCATCTGAAGTACTGTGTCCAGTTTTGGACCCCAAACTATAGAAAAGATAGGAGAGAATCCAGCAGAGGGCAACAAAAATGGTTAGAGGGCTAGGGAACGTGACTTATGAGGAGAGACTGAGGAAATTGGATTTATTTAGTCTGGAGAAGAGAAGACTGAGGGGGGTTTAATAGCAACATTTAACTACGTGAACAGTGATTCCAGAGAGGGTGGAGGTAGACTGTTCTCAGTGGTGGCAAATGACAGAGCAAGGAGCGATGGTTTGAAGTTGCAGCAAGAAAAGTTGAGTTTAGATACTAGGGAGAAAAAGTCCTCACGAGGAGGGTAGTAAATCACTGAAACAGGCTACTCTGAGAGGTTGTAGGAGCTCTATCCTTGGAGGTTTTTAAGACCTGGCTATAAAAAGCCTTGGATGGGATGATCTAGTTGAGAATGATGTTTGATTGACAGATAATTTCTATGATTCTATCTGTGATAGAGCAGGAAATTAAACTCCAGTGTTCTAACTCTGAGATTAGGCATTTGGACCATCTTCCTCCGATACCTGGAACACACTGGTTGACAACATCCTATGAGGCAGCCTTGCAAATACTTCCACCAGTTCTGTATATGTTTCCCTTAATGGCACACAATTTAAAGGGAATTATTTGGGTTTTTTATTTCCCCTTGAGGCCACCATGAACAGAAAGATGAAGATACCTGAAGCAAAAGTATTTTATACTATAATGAACAATAAGACAACATTTCCTACTACAATAACACAATTCGCAGGTACTGATTTTTTTTTTTTCCTCCCGAGTCAAGAGGAAAGTTCTTAGGAAGTTCTCTGGACCCTGCCATTTTTTTTTCATGTAGCCTCTGGATCTCTCTCAACTGCAGTCCCCAGTGAGTTCAGGAAGTCTTTTATTTCCAGTGCTATCGTGATTATAGGCCTTCTTCTGAGTGGACATTGAACTAGTAGGTAACACTGAACCAGCAATTTCACTGCAATTAGTTGTATACTGCTAGCTCTTCTACCAGCCTGTCTTGCCTGCGTAAAATGCTGCAGCATTTCAGAACTGGAAGTGTCAGTTTAGTAGACATTTTCCATGGGAACTGAGAGACACAAAGGTTTGGGTTTTTTTAAGGTGCTCAGAATAAAAATCTAAATTGAAGCACTTTCCTAATGCTGTTTCTGTAGGGTTTTTTCCCCCTTTGTTTCATGTTTCTACTCTTCTTCTATTTTATTTCAGTTTGGTAATTTACAGACTCGTCTTAAAAAAAAAAAAAAAAGGACACCAAAGTAAAACCTAAAATTCAAGGTCTCGGCACAAGAAGTCAGTCGCGCATGCGCTCTCTCTCTTTGACCGTCTTTTAAAATGAACTTTAAAGAACAGCTGCATTACAGTAGTGGTTTATGTAAGTGGTTCTAACTTAAATCTATAGTTTGTCAGTTGTGTGTCAGAGACCCTGTTGTCTACACTGCTTGAATCACATTTAATATGCACTCTGTAAAACACAGAGGAAACATTGCATACTTGTAAATTGGAGTCTATTAGGAAGTGTAGTGATTGCAAATAAACATTAGCTGATTCTCATGCTGTTTTCTGTGAATATGTTTAAAGTTTAAATCTTTAATCTAATGCAAACTTCTGTTCAACTGTGAGCCAAAATAGTCTGCAAGTTTACCATTACCCACATTGGTAATATTTGCTAGTGCCCAATGTTCTGTGCAGTCTTCACAGGCAGTATCACTCCATTACTTTTAATTGAACTAAATCATTGCTGTCCACATTAGGAAATAGGTGTTTTAGATGAACATAAGACTTCCTTCCTACCTCATTCTGCTAATGGATGGAAATCTAGCAACATGAAGCAAGTACTAAAGCACTTTCAGGTAATTTTAAGTTTGTCATAGTACACATCTCTTGTCTAACAATGTCTCTTGTATATTTATTGAACTTTTTTTAAAATGTAGGCTTCATAGTATAGTTATATTTTAGAGCTAACCATTCACAGGCTTCATTTGTAGCATTAAAATAGAACTCATGTTTTAATCTTAGATGTGCTGGGATGGCAGAAATTGTGACATCCTGCTATAGCTTTCGAGGCTTGACTTCAAACCTTGTTATAGGCTTCTGTTGAAAGTTATAAGTGGTCACCTTGTCAGTTAGGCTGCAGGGTCATACGCAGCTGGATATAATGACAGACAAGTCATACCCTTATGTGCTGTTAGCAAAAATGGCTTGCCTTAATAATTCTATTGCAATAGGTCAGAAGGCTCAAGTGAACTTAAAAATTTTAATCCTGGACACTGATTGGCAACCAGACTTTTCGTCTGCCCTGTGAGAATCACTGATAGGCATAGAGTTGTTGTAGTTGACTCTAGGCCACCTGTTTTTCCCCACATAACCTACAAAGAGAATATAACAGGCTTGAGGGCCTGTACAGAGCATAAGGTGCACAGGCTCATTATTGCACATCTTAACAGTCACTTGGGTTTCTCTAAATTACATTAGCTCAGAATTAGGAGAGCAGAAACATGGCTCCCTTCACCTTTCACTGCCCTTAGCTTCACTAAAATTGTACCAGCATAAGCTGAGTACTGAGTCTATAAGGTTTAGAATACAAATGTGCTAAGGTTTACACGATGGTCCTCAATATGCTTTAAAAGAAATTGAATTGTGATTGCCAGAGAAAAGCCTTTGCCAAACAGCTGTTTCATTTTTTGTTTCTTTTCATTGCAATTTCTAACCTACTTAAACATGGACACAATAATTGCCAAGTCCACCTGTCAGTTTTGTGAATTTTGTGGTCTATAAAAATGAGGGCTGACAAAGCGAACAATGCATTTGCGGGAAAAGATAAGTAAATATGTCAAACAAGAGTATCATGATCTGCCTTTTATGGATACACAATTCAGTCACTTTTAGCCCCAGATAGTCACTGGAACATTTTGAAGCAGCGTAAGAAACCCCAGGCATGCATGCCAGAGCTTGGCATGCAAAGGCATTTTGCTTGGCCTGGATGCCTCAAGGAAGGGCCCAAAGCTGCGCTGCCACAACAAGGCTTAGGCCCCTTGTGACTCCCCTGCTGTCTGCCCTTGGCATTCCAGCATCTTCCAAGTCAAGGTTGGGGTATTTTGGCACACTGCCCAAAAAAATTGCTGACCCCTGTTCCAGAGCTGGCTTTTAACTTAATTTATCAGGAAAATATAACCTATTAATACTCTGAGTTCAGTTTTAAAAAGCACCTGAAACTTCTCTTAATTATTTCAATTTGTGGAGACTGACCATCCAATGGCCAATCAGACTTACTCAGCTCCTTACTATGCTAATAATCAACCACATTCTGTTATCTACTGGTACTCTTCCCTTGTCACTTTATCTGTGTATTACATATTCCAGTTATACCTTTATAAAAATATGGAAGAGAATGCGGCATGCTAATAGAACGGAGAATGTAGGTGAAAGTTGAATGAATTCAAGTGCTCATTATATTGCATATCAAGCTTGAATAAGCTTCTAGGTTTTGCGTCCCAATGAAAACCAAACTTTGAAATCCCTTGAAGTTTTCCTATAATCCCTCAAGCACTTTGCAACAGCTAAAGTCTATTTGATGGTGTTAGTTTAACAGTAAACTTGTGCAAGTGAAATCAGTGTTCCTATAGGATAAATAATATTTCTTATAGTTATAATACTTCTATGTTATAAATCTATAAATTTTAGCACATCAATCCTCTTAAAAAATGTATACTCACAACTAAGTATAAATTTTCATTACACAGAATGTGCTCAAAGACAAAATAGCAGACCATAATGTTAGATGACTAGTGTTATTCATGTTAGACAGTTGGTGATTTGAATGGTGAATTAATGCTGAATAACTGGATCATCAACCCTACTAAATTACAACTCCCCTCCCCCCACTTTTTTGTTTCGATATTGTGTAGTTAATATCTAATTGATAAGAAACATGGAGAAATGATGAAATGGTGCAATTATTATTCTTGACACGTGATCAAAATGAGAAGAATAATATATTATTGTTTGCAAGAAACTGCAAAAGGTCTTTGTTGGCCTAGATTTATGTCCCTTGTAAGGTAAAAGAGCAGGAACTACCACAATATCCAATATAGACTCTAAGCTCTTCAACTGTGCATTAAGAGTGAACAAGTGAGAAGTATGGGCTTTTAGGAGAAGAGTGGTTTCTCTCAATGAATACCAAAGACAAGTAACAACCTCACAGCAGCACACAGGTGATAGCGTTCACTTGACCAAAAGGCCAGCATTCAGAATTGTGTTGCTATTTGTTTCTTTTCCATTAGGGATTTTTGTTGGAAATAGAAGTGTCTGCAAAATTTATTATTCCTCATTAGAGAACTGCAATGCAGGTGCTGCATTAATAAATAGACCAGAGGTTTCTAGAGGCAGTTTATATCTTGAATCCTCTCCATTCTTTACAAGTATCTTATTATTTACCATCCCTCAGCAACAAGGCTACAGGTTTTGTTTCCTATCCAATGGTAAGGTGTATTTTATTCATATATGAAGTTATAAATAAAATAAACCTTTAAAAACATATACCAATATGAAAAAATAAAGATAGGGTTTATAGATACTGGCTGCCTATACACATGCTCAAAGGTGGGTGGTATATTTTAATTGGAGCTTAAGGCTTAATACATGTAATGATAAGGTGACATTGGGGAAAAAAAACTGCACACACTGTTTTTTAATGGTCATGGCACACTGGGACGTTTAGGGAGCATCTACGCAAGCATTTAAGTGTGACTAAATTCAATGTGCATTAAGGCACCCCTTGCTAGACTCAAGCCAACATCCCATACTTTTTGTGAATTGAGTAGCACCCCTTTTAAAAACCTAGTTCATTTGTTACAGTGCTTATCTCCTTCCAGAGGGGCTAGACAGTGGAGATGAGGAAGTCATCCCGCATCAAAAGCCTGTGTCTATTCTTTGCTGCTTATTTCCTCACACATTGTTTATCTCTTCACACTTCCTGCAGCCCCATTCAAAGAATCTTGCTGCACCCCAGGGTGGCCTGGCACCTTGGCGGAGAATCACTGCACTAGACCATGTTGCCTCAGGATCAATCAAAGCAAACAAGCAAGGAAACAAAATATTACTTTACACACTCTATTCTAAATGTGTAGATTCAGAATTAACATGCTGAATTGTGATATGAGAAGAAGTAAAGACCAATAAAATTACTTTTACTTTTAAAATTTCTGCTTTGTTATTTGCATATAGGTCAGCCTATTGAATAATGCATGATGTCTTGTACTTATTAATATAAGGTATTTGGAATTTGCCTTTTTGATCAATTAAGCACATCTTGAAAGTCAACTAAAAGAAAAGATTAAGTAGATACTGTAAAAGTGTTTTTCCCCCAACAAGTCTTATGGGGAAAAATAAAAGTGAATAAATTAGATGCTTGAAAGCATTTTTCAGCAAAAGAAAACTGCTTCCTATCCAAATGTAGATAATATATAGACTGGACTTCAGATTGCTTTATGGTCAGTATGAGCTTTTCCTGACATGCTGAAAAATAATTTTTATGCAGGTATCTATTCAAGAAAACTACCTCTTGAACATTACATATATATAACCTCAAAACTCTATTGCATGAATCCAAAGCATTTTGAAAATGACAATTAATTCTATTGTGGATAGGAGAGAGGATTATAGAGGCACAGAGCATTTGACCAGCAAAATTAAGGGATTGATCCCTTAGGGATTCAGAACTCTGCATGCATGGGATTGACTTCTGTGGAGTTTTGGGCAGGTGAATTGATGCACATGCCTGATTTATAGTTTAGGACTGAGATTTTAAACAAATCATGTCTCACTTTCTTTGCCCATTTAACTAGACCCAGAGATAAATTTGACCCAAGAAATAACTGGGATTCTGGGAGGCTCTGATTTATCTCAAACCAGGAAGGTTTCTGGGACAGACATTGCATAAACTGGTCTGATCCAAATCAGTTGAGTCTGATACTATTTTCAACCAGATTTATCTCAGACCAATTTTAGCTATTTCCAAACTTGTTTATGTGAAGTGAACATCTGTTCTGTTACAAATTTAAACCAGTTTTTGATCACTTAAACTGGTTTATGTATAATGTCTATCCCTAGCTCTTAAAACAAAATAGAGATGTTCAGAAATTCTGGGGATATTATAGCTTTAGACTGTCATCAGAGAATTTTCTTCAAATGTAGAATCCAGACTCATAACGTTAGTTAAATACAAGCTTCAGATGATAGAATGGGAGGACACTGTACTACTAAGTATTTTTTCACTCCAACTCCAGCCAATGAGTACTTTGACCACAATGTTGTAGTATTTGACTACAACTGACAGCACTCCTTAATAACATTGAAATGCCTTGTAAACATGTAGAAAAAATGGTGTAACGTCATTTGGGTGTTTCACTTACACAAAGGTTGATTTTTTTTCCCCCTCCTTCAGAGATTTGAAGTTCACAAGACTGTCATTTAGTTTTGGCAGGGAAAGATTTTACTTGCTTCTCCTACATTTTTCTCCATTCTTGATTTCCAGTTTGATTCCCATTGCCATCAATAGTCAAGATCAGACTCTCAGGACAAACTGTGAATAAGATCTTCCTGGTGCTGAGGTCATATTAAAATCTGGTGTATATGTTGTACTTTTGTGTAATCACAGACTTAAATTCGATGCTGGTTATATCCATTATGTTATAATTTATACCCAGTGGATGATAATTAGTATTGCTTATGTCACTGCTGAATATATTTTAGGATTTGCATGGGAATTATACCCACTTACACCAATTTATAATTGACTTCTTTCTTTACAGGACTGAGGTCAACCCTGTATAACTTGGAGGAAGAAATGAATAACAAGAATCAGGGAAGGCAACTAATGTGCAATTAATTTTTGTGGAATATATTGTTTTGGATGATGGAACATTACAAAATTTCAGTTCCTGTTGGATTCTGTAGTAGTGACACCTTGAACTGCTATGGCTTTGAAAACTGGTAGAGTTTTGTTATTAATTTCTGCATTCCATTTTTTTTCTAAATATTATTATTTTTAGAGTTCTTTGGGGTTTAATTCATTGTTGCAGAAGGAGCTACATGGTTAAAATATATTTTAAAAATTTGAGGGAAAAAAAAACTTCTGCAGATGCAATAAATTAGAAAGAATATCTGAGAAATTCAGTTATAACCTGGATCTATAATAAATTGTGTTGCCAGAAGGGAAATCTGAACTTAATCCCCTAATTAATAAGGAGGTGAAAAGCCTCCTTGTAGAATTAATAATTGCTCAGAATGCATTTATATTTCTTTACATAGTGAATGAAGACCAACTCAGTATCATGTTCCTAGTTAGATGTTCAATTTTTCATGAATTCTGTGTTCAGAAGAGATGAATCATTTGTAAGTTATGGATAAGATTAAAATAATTATTTAGAAGGGCTCTCTGTTTCTTCATACACTAACCATAGTACCTTCCATTTGATATCATGCACTTCTGACACCTGACATTAGGGTTATCATAATCGTATGATATTTGACTTATGATACTACCTAGTGATTCCACCTAGTGATTTCTATTACTTGAACCTAACACATTAGGCCCAATATTGTAGTACAAGCAATATCAAAGAAAATATTTATAACAACATGGTCAGTTGTTATTCCATATTCCATTTACAAGTGCTATTGCAGTTTGTAATGTAGAATGAATTTAACTATGGGTTATATAAAAGAGGGAGAAGTTTAATTTTTTAAGCTTTTTGATGTAAGTGTCTTTTGTCACTTAACTGAAGTTATAGTTTTCTCAGGAATAAGACTTAAAATATTTGAAGTAGTTGAATACCATAGGGGCAGCAAATCAAACAAAATGAAATATATTTTATTGTAGAGCAAGACAAAAGAAAGTATAAAAATAATCAAATGTCATAAGGAGAGTCAAATAACCTTCTTTTGACTAAATATTAATTAAATTAAAAGAACAGAAGTCAAGAAAACAAACAAGAGGTTGATACATTGTCATACTCTGAGTGTGTAGAAATATTTAACGTGAGAAAAACATGGTGAAATAATCCAGGAAAATCACACATCAAAGTGAAGTTTTGTGAAAGATATATGTACATAAACCTGGTCCATCATCTAAAGGAGGGCACTGAGCAAAATGTTTGCAGTTAACCTGGAGTGCTGTAATAGATATCATTACACCAAAAAAATTTAAGATTAAAGTTGATCTAGTTGATTTCTGACTCCTCACCCCTATAAATCTCTTCTTATATATATA
>JAGPOW010002514.1:17576233-17598771 GCA_030014935.1 Caiman crocodilus | reverse complement strand
TATATATATAAGGCTAATATATTTAACTTGATAAAAAAAATTGTGTCAAAAGACTTGAGATGATGAGCTGCAGTAAAGAAATTGTATGATTTTTTGAGGAATGTTTAGAAACTCCATATGATAAATGATGGTAAAATTATATTTTAGTGTAAACTTGGTAGAATCTGGTAAGTTTGCAGCAACTGTGTATAGTAACTACCCTTCTATGAGGGAATACAACCTAAGGATGTCTTTCTGGAGAATTCCTATCTGCCGTCTACTTACCTGTTCCCAATGGCACTGATTGCTTCACTCTTGAACTATTGGGAACCTGATAAGCTCACTTGTACGTGTAGAGAGTTGTGAGCAACATATCAGCAGTTTGGCCAGGAATTTAGCTTCAACCATCTGCCTTATTTTTTTAAAGCCTTCATTATACATGGCATAGCATTAGGTAGGTTTATATGGTTATCATGATGTAGGCTGGAACCTATGAAAGCTTATTAATTGCTAAACAAATTAGTCTGTAAGGTCCTATCCTGCCCTGCCTCCTTCCTGATATAGGGTTATCTAGGAGATAATTTTGAGCACTTTTTTGGTTGTTTTGACTCTAAGCACATACTCCACAGCTGAGAAGGGATGTTCCTCTTCCTCTCCTTTGAAGAACAGGTCAGGCAAGTATTTTTTATTTTCTAAAGCAGCCCAAGGGCTTTGTTTGGAGAGTGTTGGGAAATGCTGAACAAGTTTTTCACAGGTTGTGCCAGAAGCCCAGTGTGATAATGGTAGTATCAGGAGCCATTTACCTATTCATTTCCCAGTCATGAACACAGGGCTGGAAGTCTAGGATTCCTAGTTTTAAATATTTCAAAAAGTGGGTACAAATCAGAATACCTAAATATAAAGTTTTATTCCCTACAAAAAGGGGTAGCATATACAATAATGAGAAAAGGAACAAGTCAGGGAGGAACACTGGAGATGGCATCCCTTTATATGTGGTAGCATTTAGTTATACTCTAGTGGCTTGATTATAATGACAAATAGATACCTTGCTGTCTATCTTCTGCTGTGCTTGTATAACATACCTGCATACATAGAATAACAGCTATTGTACAAAACAGTAATTTGCTTAGACAGAAGTCTCCACCTCATACTTCATAAGAAAGTTTTAACTAACTCTTTACAAAGGAAACTTTTCATAGAACAGGCAATAGAAGAGTTTAGATAAAGATTTTCCATAACTCTTCAGGTAGCTGAGACTTCATTACTGTGACGATTGCAAACCATCAGTTGTGTTCATCAGCTGTAGGCCTTCACAAATGGCAAAAAAAACATGCGAGTGATTTGAATCCTGGCAAACTATTATGCAGTGAGTGGACTAGCCTCCCTGCATCTGTGTAAAGAGAGATCTGTTTCTAAAATTTACTATATTTTACAGCCTGCCCTCTGGGCTATGGCGATAAAGGCGTGGGAAAAAAGGAATTAAAACAGCATGTCAGCCTCACACATTAATCCATATCAATATGGTCTCTCCTCCCCTCAAAAGCAATCTTGCCAGACATGTACTGACTTAACAGGCCTGCCACCAGAAAGCTCCTCAGTGACTGAATGAACTATTGCAAAAAATTAATCTGTCACAGATGTCTAAATCCGCACACTGACTGCTGCCCGTTTCCTAGGCAGAATATATTTTCATGCTACAATGGGGATAGGATATGTTGTTTTTTTCCCTCCTTTTTGTTAACAACTTCCTCCATTGGGTCTCTGATCTAAGTATCACATACTACTTTTATCTGATGTAAAATACTTGATTCTGATCAGCTCTTTACTACTTCACACATCAGTATAACTCCTGAAGAAGCATATTAGGCTGAGATGATCAATTCACAGGCTGTGCACACACTTGAAAAAGATACAGCTTTCCATGAATGCTCAGCTGGAATATTTATCAAATTGTAAACCCTTTTGCAATGCTCAAGTAGATTTTCTTCAAATACCCAGTAAGCCCTGATTTATACTTCTGCTGGTATCCAACTGCCTCTAATCCAAGAAGTCAAAAAGCATTTTAAGGGCTAGATAAATTGAAAATGTTCAATTTGCAAGCCTGTACCTCAAGCCTCTTAATAATAGTTGCTGGCACAGATATTTTTGATGCTCAGTTTTGTCACAAATCAAACCTCTTCTGATCTTTTTGTGAGATTTTGATAATTTCATTCTTTTCTAGTAATTGTGGGTCAGAGTTCACCCTTGAGGTTTATTTGCTGTTTCTGTTAGTGTTAGCTGCATTTATCCTGCACATTTTGATTTCTTTAACTATACTTCCATGCTCAGTCTATTTTTCTACATTTTACTTTTGGTCACATTCTGAGTCCTTTGTGCAACTCCATTGTTTTCAGTTATGATCACTCATTTACACAGCTTTTCATACAGTCTGGTTCTGTGATTTCTTCCATGAAGCTCCCCATCCATGGTTCAAACTCTTTGTGGATTACCCACAGAGATCTCAGAGATCTTTTCACTTTGTTTTGCTTTTTAGGTAAAAATACACACAACACGAGACAAACCCACGTTTCCACTCAGCTTATAATGAGCCTTGTTCCAAGTCTGAATCTTGTCAGACAATGCTTATAGCATAAACAAAGATTCATCATCCCTGTCTTTTACACTGCTTTCTGGAATGGATAACTTATTGCATTTCTAAAACCCAATAATAGCATAACCAAGGGGGATAACCAGGGCATCAGCCTTGGGCATTGGCTTATGGGAGCACAAAAACAGCAGCCACTGTCCAATTGCTATACTGCCATCAGCAGCCCATATGCCACTGCTGCTACAAGCATCACTGCTACCTACAGTGAAGAGCTGTCCAATTATGCCTCAGTCTAAAATGGCTTCTTTACAAGGATCAATTCTTGACCCAAGGCTCAAGCACCAGCCTGGAGAATCTCTGGACTTCTTTTTATCTGGTCCTTACCATTTGACCACTCTGGTTCTTGTCCCTGCTAGCATTTAAAATTCCTATACATCTCATACAACCTTCAGGGTGATTGGAGCATGCATAGTTTCTCATATGTTCCCAGGAAGCCCTGTTGATTTGCATTAAACACTCTTTTTCTTTATATTTCCCCTTTTCAGCTTCTTTACAATTCTTCCTAACCTATCTAGGAAGTATCTAGTATATAGATTATCCTTGTTGGTATCTATACCTAAGCTGGACA
Organism: Caiman crocodilus; assembly: GCA_030014935.1. Lineage (NCBI taxonomy): Eukaryota > Metazoa > Chordata > Crocodylia > Alligatoridae > Caiman > Caiman crocodilus. The sequence continues at coordinate 17,595,577 of JAGPOW010002514.1, read as the reverse complement.
GTTCAATGCAAAAATAGCTAGTTAACTGGATTACCTAATGAAAGTAATTCATAGATGCAAACTGCATGATCAGCTTAAAATTTGATTCAGATCTACGTATAAAATTTTCTATATCCTGTTTGATAAAAAAATTCCCTCTTAACGCAACTGTCCTCTAAAATGAGGACTGTAAAAATATACAGACCCAATTTTTAATTTCTGCAAGTCATTAACCTTACTAAAGGTTGTGCATGTATGCCATGATCTGTCCCTTTTCTGCCTAAATTATATGGTCTACTCCTGTGGGGATCTAGACAAGTTAGTATTCCTTGCATATTACTAATCTGATTACAAAGTTAACAGATGGAACCAGAAAGAGGATACCATTTGAGCATTCCCTTCTTCACATATGAACAAAGCTGAAAAGTACAGTTTTATATCTATCATTTTTAAAGCCCATCTCTAAATGGGAACATATTACTTTTGCACTCTATAAATGACACAGAAAAAAGCTACTTTTACAATTGCTAGCCTGAGTGCCTTTTTCTGTCTTCAAGGTTTGCCAAAGCAATAGAAAGGAAACTGAGAAATGATAGTTATTTATTAGTATTGCAATACTCGTGTCAGTCTCTATAAATCAGTGATTACCTTTTCTTTATATTTCAGCTCATCATTGGTCCAGGTATACTGTAGTGACACAATTTTCTAAAGACTGTTAAAGCATAAGGCTCTGTGGAGTTTGTAGCAGTGGCAGTTAATCAAAGAACAAATTAATAAAATGCTTTAATCATAGGGGATGACTAAAACAAGAAAATATAATGTTTGCAACAACTTAATAAATCATATCCACCAGATTCAAATAAACCTTTGGGTGATTAAACATTTCCAATTTAGTTACAGTGAGCAGCAGAGAATCTGGAATTTAAGGCATTAGATAACACAAAGTATCTATGTAACAAGAATCCTTTCTAAACTAGTTTTCTAATTCATAATTCTGGGTATTTTAAAATTGCTGGACTAATTAGTCCACTAATTAAACTTTACATTAGTGTAAATCACTGGAGCTTCAATGTATATCAACACAGGATAAAGAAGGCCCTTTGTTATATCTCTAAACTAAGGCTGCTATGAGGTCATGCTCACTAGCAGTCAAATCTTGGCCTCCATGAAATCAGTGCTGAAAATTTTATTGCCTTCAATGGATCATGATTTCACTTTAGAAATCTATAAGTAAACATTTATAAACAAAATAAATTTAGCACTCAATACATAGTAATTCTCCCATTAATGTTTATTATTTTTCTGATAAAATAGTATTTTAGTGTAGTTCAAATTAGGAAACAAAACAAAAAATACACCATCCAGATTTCTATTAGAAAAGGATAGGCTGATGTGGGGCATGCCTGTAGCGCTAATGTGCTAAAAAACATACTGTGGTACTTTGCTGGTTCTACCTCCCAAGCCAGAAAGAGTGTAGTCACCTACCTGAGAGGTAGGGCTGGTTAGCATAGATGCAGTACTTCACAGACACAGCTACACTGCTTTCACCAGATCATGTCTGTGGAAGAGTGTGGACAGGTTCTGCCTGGCACAGATAAAAATGTATAGACCCTTTAATGGGAGCCATAGGGCCCCATTGCAGAATAGGATTAGAAAAAGAAATTTTCCTGTTTAAGAGGGAGACCAAGCTAGATCCCCCACCCCCCAGCTTTTTCTAGACCACAACTAATTTATTACTCATACATACATTACTCATAATATGTTTCTGCTGTTTATTATAAAATTCATCCTATAAGCATCTAAAGCATGAGTCATGAAAACAAACTGCTATACGTGCTTCCAAAATCATTTTTCTAATGTAAATTTGATAATCATGTTCTCGCCCGCCAAGTCTTGTTCTTAAATATATATTGGGAGGCTGCCTTATACATCCTTGGGCACGGCATATCGGGACCTCTGTCTCCGTGGCCTGTCGGACTGTCGGGGGTCTCCCTGTCCGATGGGTGTTCCTCGAGCACCCTAGCCTTATATGGCTACACGTAGCTCCGACCAACCCCTAATACCATGCCCCAAGCCTCGCAGATGTACTAGACATTGGTATGTCGTAATACATGCCCATTCTCCCAGGCCTCCTCTGTATTCTAGCCCACTCTAGGGCCTTCTTTGCAAATCTCTATACTAGTGCCCCTCCTGGGCTCTCTCCGTGCCCACTCCAGGCTCTCTCTTTAGTATACTGCCACTCCCTTGGGGCTCTCAATGCCTGCTCTGGACCTTGATCAAAATGCCACCCCTCTCTGGGGTCTCAGTGCCCCTTTCTGGACCTCCTCTGAAACAATCTAGCTTGCTCTTGGACTTCTCATCAAGCCTCCAGTCTTTTGGGCCCACTGCACGGCTACCCTCTTTTGCCAGGCAATCCATGCTGCTATCCCCTTTAACTGGGGACCACTGCAGCAGTTTGCCCTTCTCTGGGAGCACTGTGCTGCTAACCCCTTTTCTCTTGGGTCTACCCTGCCCCTGGCTGAGGTCTCTTGCTATGCTAGCCTCTGATCAGCCTCACTGCCCCTCTTCTAGGGCTTCTCACAATGCAGCCCCTCTTCTAGGGCTCATCATGCCCATACCTGGGCTCTTCTAATGCCCCTCTCTGGGCCTGGGGTCTCTGCCCCCCACAAGTTGCACACTTCACTGGCACTAGATCACACTGTCCTTGGCACTAGGGCCCCACACCCTGTGAGCCCCTATAAGGCCTCCTCCAAACCACCAGTATAATACAAACACTAAAGCAAACACAAGCCTCTGGCTATAACTTAAACATAAAACACCTGGCTATAACAACATAAGCCTCCTGGCTACTACTCAGCATCATTGCTCCAGCCTTCAGAGCTCTCATGAGCTGTACTTGCCAACCTATCTCCCAGAGCTCCTGCCCCTCTGACTGCTGGCAGAGAACCACCAGCTTGGCCCTGGCTCTGGCCTTTTTACAAGCCAGGCCCTGCCCTTTAGGGTCAGCTGACCCCCCATTAGTTGCCCTGGCAACTCGCAGCTGGGCTCGTTATCACACTGGCGGGGCTTTCCCCAGCAGTCTTCCTCTCACTAGGAGTGGGGCAGCGAGATGCGCTGTGACAGGATTGTTATGTATTTCTCAAGTTTCTGATACCAAACAGTCTAGATGAAAGAATACTGTAATAGATGGACCACTAATCTGATAATGGATGGCAAATTTCCCATTTCAATTGTTCTGGTTACTGGCTCCAAATGTACTTTATCTCTCTTAGCAATAGTTTTCCACTGAATTTATTTGTCTAATCCTTGTTTGAACTTCTAAAACTGTCTCCTGTACATTATTCACCATTAAAACTTTTCTACTTTTGTCTTAGATAATGGTATAGCAAAACATCATTTAACTGCACCATTCCCTACTGGTATATATTTTCTATAATTAGTATCTTTAATACATTGTTGCCTATTTTATAGTATTTCAGATCAGGGAAATAGAGCATGTTTTATTGTTATACTTTTCTGTAGTCAGTATACACGCATGCTCTTTTCTACTGCTGTAGTTAGTCATACCGCAAATAACAAGGTAACATGCGACAGATATAGAAGGCAATTAAAAGCAAATTACTTTCACTTTTCCCTATTTGTGAATCAATGATCTCTTGGCCATATGTAGACCTTTGATGTCTATGTTTTATCATTTCTCTCTTCTACCTAGAGAGGAATGAGTTGGTAGAAATAGATGCTGATTACATTAAGAAAACTAGGATGAAATGTCAGAAGAAAACATGCCATACATATTCCTGGGTCTCTAAATACTGGGTCTGAGAAAATTAAGGGAAATTACACTTTTCTTTCTTTCCGTGCCATTATTTGTGATACCCAACTGGAAACACAACTTTAGTAACTAGGAAGAAAATCCATTTCAAATCCTCAGCTGCAGTGAGCTTAGTTATGGCACTAGCAGAAAGAAGGAAGATGCTAGTATACAGCCTTCTCTCATTGTCTTTTCTTAGAACCACAGGGACTTTCAGACATCAGTATGATTTTGGTGAGCTTAAATGCTACTGTAAGATCCTGTAGGTGCCCCACAAGGAACACACATAGTTTATTGACATTGTGCTGCAGGTCTTACTTTTACTCATCTCCCTTCTTTCCTTGTGCTGCCTTGGTTGTCAAGATCAGCCAAAAAATAAAGGGCAAAGGATCTGGTTTCTAAGTTTTTTCTCTTACTCAGTTATGGCAATGAAACAAAACTATAGAGGCTACAAACACTTTCTTACTCTGCCCCTCTATCCTCAGGCAGCAATGGTGAAATAGAATGTGTGAAAATCAGAGCATCCTGTAGGTAGCCTGCATAAACAAATCTAAGTTAATACAGATATTTAAGATCTCACACATCTGAGAATGTGGTTTTATATATATATATATATATATATATATATATGTATATATATATTGAATATCACTAGTTGTTCATAATGAAAAATGCTATGACTAATGGGAGAGACATTTCATAATGTTTCATGAAGAGAGGCTGAAAGGCATGGGACTCTTCACCCTGGAAAAGCCCAGGCTCAAGGGTGACTTGGTGGCATCCTATAAGTATAATAAGGGGTGTTACATCAGGATCTGGGGGAACACCTGCTCAGCAGAGAGCTCCAAGAGATGACAAGTTTCAACGGTCACAAACTCCTCCAAGATTATTTTAGGCTGGACATAAGGCAAAACTTCTTTATTGTCCAAGCTCCCAAGGCCTGGTATAGGCTCCCTCTAGAAGTGATGCAGGCACCTACTCTAGACTCTTGAGAAACGTTTGGATGCTTATCTTGCTGGGCTCCTTTGACCCTAGATGACTTCCTGCCCTTGGGGCAGGGACCTGGACTTGATGATCTCTCATAGTCCCTTCCAGCCCTAATGTCTATGAAATCTATAACCAAGTAGTACATAACACACTCCATCTCTAACTAACATAAGAGCTAATAGCATTTATTTCTCCCTTCAAAATACTAGACAACAATTTTGACTAGTGATTCTGTTACATTTATCTCTCATTATGAAACCTGAAGAAAACTCATAGAAAGAGTTTTCTAAACACTGAGTAAATATAGAAAACCAGGCCTTGCATAACAGGTCCCTAAAAAGTAATAAAAAACCCCACAAAACCCTACCCCCAGCATGATGCTGATAGAGGACAGGTCTCCAATCTTACTGTAACTCCACTGAAGTCAGTGGAGTTATACTGGTATAACTGAGACTGAATGCTGACACTTCTGGTTGACTCCAATCACACTGGTTGCTATTATATTAGAGCAGTAACTGAGAGAGTCCATATAGACATTTTCCCTAATAATATCCTCATTCTTTTTCCACACAGCATGCCACAAATACTCAAATCAAGCTATAATAAATGCAGAGGATGAGAAGGAATTACTGAAAGTTTGTATCTGTCATAGGGCTCAACATTCCCAAAGAATTTGTCATTATGAAATAGAAAGATAAATGTAGTCAAAATTGTAGCTTTATAAGAAGACCAATCTTGTGGTGTGTTCAAATGAAGCAATGGAAATATAGCAGTTTACTCTGAGTGCTTGGAAATCCTTCCTATAGAACTCTCTACAAGGTTGACAGGGTCTGGCTGACTGCTCTGCAGAAAACCTGTGCTGCCAATGGCACCCAGCCAGGACACCCCTCTATACAAATCCCTGGAGACAGCTGACAACCACCAAAACCATGACTATGTCTGATGTCCTTTCAAGTCCATTTCCCCTCCAGTATTCTGCAATGGATCCTTACCCCTCTGGCACCAGCTGATGGACCACGTTCCAGAATTGGTAGGATAAGTCTGGTTGAGATTGTGTCCTGGTGTAGGATGGGAAGGTTGGGCTTGGGGTGGGACTTCATTGCTGTCAAGGCATGGACTGGTTAGGCTAGTCCATACTGGTGAGGGTCTGGTATCTGCTCCTAGCAGGGGCCATGTCTATGCTGTATAGGTAAGTGGAGGCAGGATCTGGTAGCTCCACTCCCTGCTTCCCATATCCAAACAGCTTAGGGAAAGCCCCCACTCTATCCCTTCACATCCTACAAAAAATAGCCTTTTGGGTATACATTAGGTGTGGGGGGGGGGCTTGGGAAGGGGGCCTGGGAATGGTGGGTGTGCGCCATGTAAATCAGTGCATTGTGTTCCTCATGGGAGCTGTGTCTGCTGCTTGGGTATGGGAGTGGGTGGGATCTGGCAGCCCTGCCCTCTGCCATACCCAAACAACATAGACACACAGCTTTCCTCTGCCTTTCCCCAATACAAATTGGCTTGGTAAGGGCTGGGTCTGGGCGGGGAATGAGGGGGTGGGGACAATAGGTGTGATCTGGGCCATGTCTAGAGGGGAGGGGTCAGGGGTTCCTGGGAACAGTGTTTGGCAGGGATGGACTGAGCTTGGTTTAGAGGTGTGCTGGTGGGAAGGTCAAGTGCCGGTGGGTCAGTTTCTCCCACCTGCTCAGACGTTGGGGAAGGTGAGGGCATGTGTTGATAGCTGTATAGCAATAGGTCTGTGAAGAGGGCCTGGGCTTTTCCAACCCACAAAACTAGCAAGGACCTGGATTTTGTTTACCAGAGCACCCCAGGGGATTACAAGCCGAATGATTATAAACTCCTGCAAGACTGTTTCAGGCTTGACATAAGGAAGAATTTCTTTACTGTCCAAGCCCCCAAAGTCTGGAATGGCCTGCTGCCGGAGGTGGTTCAAGCACCTACTTTGCATGCCTTCAAGAGGAACCTGGATGTTTTTCTTTCTGGGATCCTATGACCCCAGCTGACTTCCTGCCCTTGGGGCAGAGACCTGGACTTGATCTTCTGAGGTCCCTTCCAGTCCTAATGTCTATGAAATCTAGGAAATTTTCTCTGCTCAGTCAAAGCTGTAGAGTCCAGCTGAACCAGACTGCCTCTGTGGAGGAGAAAGAGGAGGAGGAACAGATCAATGCATGCTGGAGACAAATGCAGAGGCTTCTGTCAAAGAAATAAAAGGACAAGTGTTTGTTTCTCCAGTAGGAACTCTACCAAAGACTACTTCTACCTTGTCAGAGGTACTGGTGGAACTGTGGTGCCACCAGTAAAATGTAGTGCTTGTATTCACCCTTAGAAAATCCCCAAAAGAAAACAATGCCAGAAAAGCACCAGTTATTGCTGCTTTCCCTGCCTGGAGGGAGGCTACTGTATGTAGGCAGTCAGTGTGTAGAAGTGCTGCCTGCTGGAAATTAGTTGTGACTGCATCTAAGTTCCCTGATGCAGAGGATGCACTTTTATGTAAAAAAGTTACTAGATATGTTTGAGCAGGCAACATATCCATCTGCCCCTAGAGTGTGAAATCAGTTTTCCCTATGTTCAGTTCACTCTCAAGTTAAAAATGAGGAAAATGTTTTTAAAGCTTTGTACTTCAGCCCTTTATCTTCTTTTGAGTAAGTAATTATTGGTTTTGATTAGCTTGTTTGCTTTGTACTTTTCCAGAAGCACTTTTCCAGCAGCCTCAAGGGAAACTTGATAGTAAATTGAATCACAACAAGCAATATAAATTTCCCTCCTGTGGGTTATTCCTCCAAACTAAATCTAGGAAATACCATACTTTAATTTATGCTAGACTATAGACACAAAAAGATAATTCCTGTCTTTCTGTGAGTAATCCCACTGTAGATATTCCATCTCTCTCAGCTCACTTACCTTGTTTTTACCCATCCCCAGTCAATTAACTATTTGAGGAGTAAAGTATTCATCAGTGTGAATTATGGACCTGAGCAAGAGATGCAGAGCTAGAGTTTTTTTTCTCTAAGACAGACAGAATGTACATTAATAAAACTTACATTTCATATATTTATTTCAAGAGCCATGATATATGGCCATTTTGGCAAGGATTGCTGTTTTGGTAAGAATTATGTGCTTTTGTTTGTTTTGTTATCATTGTTTTAACACATTTTTCTCAAAAAAAAAAATCTTAGTATACCATAATATTGTCCACTGATAGCTCCAATAAACAAACAAAGAAAAATCTCCAAGGACCATCACTGTTGATTAGTTTCTCAAGGAATATGTTCTTTTGTATGAGATTTGTACTAGAAAGTAAGACTATTACTTCAATAGTCAATAAGACTATTACTGGCATTAGTAAGTTTATAATTTCTAAACCAGGCCCTCAACATAACTTCAATATACTTTATGAATAGACTATGAATTTACATCAGTTGAGGATATGATTTTATGGTATTGTAAAAAAGTGAAATTCAGCTGAAATTCTAAATGCAGTCTATTTTATTTTATGCTAAAATGTGGTGCCTTTTAAGAAGTTGTTTTTATTGAAAATAGCATGAGAAATGGCATAGAAGTACCTTAAAGATAGAGACTGCATTTTGCTTAAAAAAGCATACAGGTTTCAGTTCTAGCTTAGATTATGTCACCCTGGAAATGAGTCTTCAGACAAGTTGGAAATGCCAACAACATTATATTTTTAGAACAACATTTTGCTGCTGCTACAAAATACAGTGGTAAAATGACAGAAACAGGTAGTGATGTATTGATTGTGAAAGGAAAAGGCATATTTGTTTTAGCTTGATCCTTTTCATATATCGGAATAGTTGGAATTAATTTTTGTTCCTGGTGTTTATGCAAATATTTTGATATTAACCTCTTAAATATTTATACTTGGTGTCTGGATCTCTCTTTACATCATAGCCACTTCCAGTGCAGCCAGCCCATTTTATTAACTGCTTTTCATATACTGCTAGACATTTAAACTTAGCAATGAAGCAGTAAAGCCACCAACTGATAATTATCCTCTTAATTTTGATTGGTGCATGATTAGAGAGAAGGCAGGGAAGGGTAGCTCCTTTAAGACTAACTTGTTCCAAAAGGCATGATTTAGGGAGTAGGGGATGTTGTATATTGTTACGGTCCCAGTATTTTAGTATCCAAGTATCTCAAAAACATTAACACTTTTCCTGCAAGGTATTATCTCTATTATTACATATGGAATAGAGACATCAGAGATACTAATCTAAGAGCCACACACAGGAAGAGTCAACTATTGAAACCAAAAGGGAAAGATCCTTAACTGTCATAGCTTTATTTAAAACAGTAGAACTATGCAGACTTCTTGTAGCTAAGGATATGGCTTTCAGACTTTTCTAATTTTATCTACATAAGTTACACATTTTTTCCTATATGCCAAAGCATCTGACAGTCATGTCAGATATGTTAGCTGGGTGATGGTATACATGTCTGTATTTGAGAAAATCTAATCAGGGCTGAGAACTGAGCAATTCTTTAAGATTATAACACTTGCTAGCTGTAGGTAAGTTCAGCTCCCAGTTCATGGATTTAAACAAAGTTTTCCTCACAAATCAAAAACATATTATTTTTTAGCAAAAGAAAGTAGAGTACTTTATTCCCCTCTCCTCCCCTCATGTCAGGAGTGATGCATTCAAATGGTAAAAAGAAAAACATTCCGGTCTCTGGAAATATTGTGTTTATGATCTGATAAGAATCACAGTGACCTATTAGATATCTTCACTTAGGCATTGCAGAAACTAAAATGTAGGCTTCTGGTCCTAGCAGGATGATTCAGAGAAACAGAATTATGTACTGAGCCAGGGAGACTAGGTACAGACATTCAAAAAGCCCAAGGTGGAATCAATCTAAGTTATGCAGTTTCCCAAAAGTGACATAGCTTAGATCAGTGGTGAACAGCATATATATTCGCTCTTTGGTGGGGGTGTCAGACCACAGCTGCTCTGCCCAGCCATGTCTCCTGGCTCAGCCAGCAGGCAGCATGGAACAGGCGAGGTGGGGAGGGGGTTGTGTACAGGCAGGATTCCCAGCACACCTGGCCAGCCAAGCTGGTCTCTATAGCCCTCCCATGAGCTGCTGCCTTTCAGCAATAGGCAAGCAGAGAAGAACAGATCCCCTGACCCTGCCTCCCCCCACTCTCTGAGGCTGGAGTCTGCACAGCTGTGGCGGGCAGGTGGGGGTGGGGGAGAGGGGGAGATGCTGCATGACAGGGGCTTAAAATTCACCTGTCTTCTTAGAAAAACTTCATTTCTTACTTTCTTATGCAACACCCCATAATTTGTACTGGTGAGACATAAAACAAGCCTAAATAAAAATGTTTTGATGGCAGTCTCAAACTAATGCCTTCCCTAATGAAATGCCTTAAATTAAAACTTTGCTTTGTTGACAAAGACATTATGTCAAACAGATGTCCACATATTTTTGAGACATTTGTTTTATGAAACATCGTTTCATATAATGGATATTTTGGTATCACGCCCCTAAAATTTTTAAATCATTTGTTTTATGTAATAAAACCAATTTCTAGTGGATTTTGTTGCAGTCTTTCATAGGCTTCATGTCCTATTGACTGGAGGCTAAGCTTGATTTAGTTTCAAGATAGTGATTTAGTTCTGGTTAGGAAATGAAAGCTCTACTACTCTTAGAAACAGAAGATGGAGGTTGAAGTGCACTAGGAAACTTTTTGTAGGAACAGACAGTATGAAAAGCAACAGTTTAAATGCAGATTATAAATACTAATAAATGTCACTGTGCTGAATGTGTGAATTTCTTGATGATGAACCAAACAAAAATATGTAGCTGTGTTAAAGGTCATCACTACTAGGGTTTTTCAGCTTAATTTTGAATTAATGCAGGAAATGCATATACACAAAAAGAAAGTTAAATCCAACTAGGGTTGTTTTATTTCTGGAAAATGTTCTGCCTTTTGGGCTAGTCTTAAAAGTTTCACATTGGCAGCCTACACAATGGTTTGTGCTCAACCTGCTTGCTTACATTTAGCTTCTCTTCTCTCATAGATTTTTTCTTTCTGATAGCAATATCTTGTACCCTATAGTATTTATTAAGGTTGTAATACAATATGAGTTTCACTTCAGAATATTGATATGATGAAATATAGTATTTCAATAGATTTTGAAGCAGGGCTGGCCCTCAATTTTTGGGGGCCCCTGATGTGAAGAAGCTGGCAGCCGGGACAGGGGTGGAGAGTGGGGCTGGACATGAAGCCATCCGTGATGGTGGCAACATGGAATGGCAGAGTGTTCACAGTCACAGGGGACCCCCTGCAACCACAGGTTTTGCAGGATAGGGCAGGCCACACCTCTTCCATCTTGTTTAAATATTTGAGATTTTGGTTGTGGATTCATTTTACTGTTTGGAAAGCTAAAGATAAACCATACATGACAATACTCATTCACATCAAAATAAAATGATGTCGGCTACATTATTATAAGTTTTAGTTTTGTGTTTGTACATAGTACTGTCAGTGGTTTTGTACAAATATCTATGTATATTCCATATTTGGGACCTGATGGTAAAGGCTGATAGGTATCTTTTCCCCTCGTCTTTAATTGGCCTTAGATAAGGTTTTCTGTTCTTACATCAAATTCACAAAAAAATTAACTGGCTATCTTTCCTAGAAACTGTGATGTATACGCACTAAGAATGAATGCTATAAAAAGGACCTTCTGACTTGGTAGTTGAGTGGAGTTTTGTTCTAAAAATATGAATTATATTAATATTTGTATTTATAATTGCGTCATAGTTTTTGTCTTTTGTTAGAAATAAAAATAATCAGCTAGTCACCACATCCTCCCCCCCCAAAGAAAATCCTTTGATCACTTCCTTCCAATAGGAATTTTGTTAGCTTACAGGAACAAATGCCTATCATCATTATTTTGTTTTAATCAAGGAAAAGTTAAAAATAGGATATATTTTTTTTAATCAAAATGAAGCTAAAGCTATAATCCCCCCCACCCTGAACTGATTATTTTCCAGAAATTGGACATTGTTTCTAATTTTTTTGTGTCATTTCATACAGACATGTGATTGCAGGTACATAAGTGCATTATTGAAAGAAAAAATATTGGAAGCATATGAAAGATGATTTCCTTAGCCCAGATCAGATATAAACAAAGCCAGGATTCATTTATTTTGCTTTTTTTTTTATAGTCAAAATGCTCTTAAAAAAGCCCCATTTATAGCTTCTACTAGTAAAGAAATATATTATGTGAAATGATACTTTCAAAGGAAAGAAATGAAAATCAACTTCCAATTAAGACTAAGTACCATCATACTCCTCTCCAGAGATGTTCTGTTTGTCTTATTAATGCACTGCAGATGTTCCTCTCAGGTTGAAGATGGGTGGAAAATGCAAATCATTTGCTACACTGTTGATATCTTCTTCTTTTATATTATTAAAGGCCAGGATAGAGAACCAAACAAATATGAGTATGACTTTTTCTTTTCTGTAGTTCTTTTTTTCTCTTTATAAAGAAAATAAAAATGAACAGTAAATACTCTTTTGTCCCTGGGGAATCTCTTACATGCTAAACATTATTATAATTACTTTAAAAGTGGAAAAATATGGCATTCTACTTCAAACTTCATGGTTCATATTTACACAAAGTACAGACAAGTTTCACAAAATCAATTGGAAAGGTCACTGCAGCACTGCTGGGATTAGCAAATCTGCATTAATGAAATTTGTATGAAGATCCTGGGTTGCAATGGACACTAAATTATTCTAGTGTATTTCCCCAAACAATTCACATTTAAAATCTCTGCCGGTGCTTTAGCCTCATTCAAAAAACAGCTGTTCTTTAAACTAACCTACTTATGATCCTGTAATTGTACAAAACAGTTTCTAAAGGCTGAGAAATCCAGCATGATCAGAACTTGGTTTGTAATTTGTTTTCGATTTACTTTTCAAAATTGTGTGAGAGAGATTTGTTGCATAAGAAGCTCTTTTTAAAAGTCCAGCTAACTTTCAGTTGGATCCATGATGTCCAACTGTACATCTGACCTAGAAATATTATGGGCCATAAAAAAAAACCCCAACGGTCTTCCTTCTCTCTCCAACACTCCCCCCACATCAAACACAACACAGTCTCACACAGCCACTGAGATTATGGATGATCTCCAGGTGGCCAAAATGTACCTACCTAATCCAGCTGTTGTTCTTTTTTTCCTCCCTATTTTTAATATGATCTATAATTATGATGTCCATACTCCCCCAGTTTATCCAGAGTGTTACAAATGGTGACCAATGTGTTGGCATAAGAAAAACACAACTTTTTATGATTAATTCAATCAATATTTTTGAATGGGTGCTTGGAATTATTGAAATTGTATCTTTTCCCTTACTTATTAAAATGTGTTACTCTCACAGGTGAATCTTTACTGAACAGGCAGTCTTGGATCTCACTATATTTAATGTATGGGCCAAATACTTTTTATGTTCAGTGGCCCTTTGCAGAGGAAACAATATCTATGAACAATGGAGAAAAATCATAAAGCATGTGTCAGGTCCGAGTTAAAACACATGGATGCAGCTCGATCCATATTCCAAATACAGAGACTAAGGCTAGGAATAGAAATTACACATAAACTGGTATAAGTGATCAGATAGTGGTTCAAATCTGTAACACAACAGAAGTTCAGTGTGCACAAGCCACTTTCAAAATGGCCGAAACCAGTTTAAGATAAAGCTGGATGGATGTAGTATCAGACTTCACTGATTTAGGTTAACTCAGTTTATTGAACTTCTACCTCAGATTCCCTGTCCCAGATTCAAGTTGTCTGCTCCAGGCAAGCAGGGAAGCGTGTTTTAACTCCCCTCGGCCCCCAGCTTCTAGTCTAGGCCATTACCGGCATGTGGCTGCATTTCCAGAATCAGAAGTGAATGTCTGTTCACTTGTTTAGTCTAAGCTGCATAGATTGAACTGATAACCTGTGAAGATTGAATCAATTCAGCCTTTTTGACTGCCTATATTTAGCTTAAGTGCAAGTGTTCAGGCAATTAGACCAAACAACCCCTGGTGTACTGGTACGGGTTGTTTGCCAGCATCCCAGTTACCCCCTTCTCCTGCTTCCTGCTGCTACCAATTATGGGGAGGGGGTGTCTGCCTTAATGGGAGCTGCAAGATTTTCAGTATTCTCAAGCTACTCAATTTACATCTAAGATGCTTCTCTCTATAGATCAAAGTTCATGACACTTAGTGTCAAAACCTGATCACTGATCATCTGCTGCTAGCAAATATCGTTATTCCAGCCTTGTGTTGTAGAAAGCCAGGAGAAGAAGTTGTGAGCTGACCCTGAAAAGAATAAGACACAGTTGGGGTAGAGAGCTCACTGGAGAGGCAGACATTAGGATTTTTGATCAAGGAAAGTTTCTGTTGATGTTTGTTTCTAGTTAGTTCAGGGAAACAGGACCCTGAGAACTGTTTTATAGCTAAATAAGGCTGCACCAAAGAATATACCCAACTCATATAATTGAAGTCTACTCTGGAAAGGAACCCTTCCAAGCCCTATCAGATAATAACTTTTAATTAAAATGCACAAAATCATTAAAATCTAGCCATAAGTTAGAAAAATAAGCGGAGAACTTGGATGATATGAGATTTAAAAAAAACCCACCTCATTTACCCCATTGTGACCTACAAGAGGTCTAGAAGAAAGTGTTCATACTTTTCCAGATCAATTAATACAAAACAACATTTTGTTGCCAGTAACCTGCAGCACATACATTAGATAGAGTTATATCTATGCACAGCAATGCAAACATTTGGAGAAGCAGTTCAGTTGAATGCTGATAGTCATAGTTGCTAGGGTCAGGAGGGACCTGCACAGATCTTCTAGCTTGATCCCCTGCCACAGGCAGGAATGAATGCTGGGTTCACAAGACCTCAGACAGGTGATCATCTAACTTCTTTTTGAATTTACCCAAGGTAGGGCTGAGGACCACTTTCCTAGAAGTTGGTTCCAGATTTTGGCCACCCTAACTGTAAAATATTGACTCCTGATCTCTAACCTAAACCTATTTTCCACCAGCTTACTACCATTGTTCCTTCTCACCCCAGGTGGTTCTGGGGAGAAATGGGCTCTACCTATTTGCTGTTGACTTCCCCTGATGAGTTTGTAGGCAGCCACCAGTTCCTCCCTCAGCCTCCTCTTGCCAAGGCTGAACAGGTTCAGGTCCCTCAGTCTCTCTTCATAGGGCCTGTCCTGCTGCCCTCTCACCAAGTGGGTGGCCTCCCCTGAACCCTCTCCAGGCTGGCAACATCCTTTTTAAAGTGCAGTGCCCATTACTGGACGCAGTACTCCAATTGTGGCTTGAACAATGTCACATAGAGGGGGAGTATCACCTCTCTGGAGCAGCTTGAGATGGATCTTTGGATGCATGACAAGGTATGGCTGGCCTTGCTGGGTGTTATCTGGCATTGGCAGCTCATGTTCATCTTGGAGTCAGTAATGACTCTAAGATCCCTTTCCACATCTGTGCTTTCAAGAGGGGAACTCCCCAGCCTGTATGTATACTGTGGATTCCTTCTCCCAAGGTGCAGCACCCTGCACTTATCTATGTTGAACCCCATCCTATTCTCATCTGCCCACTTTTGTAGTCTGTCTAGATCTAGTTGCAGTCTCTCTCTCCCTCCAAGTGTGCCCACCTCACCCCACATCTTAGTGTCATCAGCAAATTTGGACAATGCGCTTTCAACCCTCTCATCCAAGTTGCTGATGAAAATGTTAAACAGTGCAGACCCAAGGACTGAGCCCTGGGGGACCCCACTGCTCACATCTTGAGTACGGTTGAGCCAGGTTGAGTATGGCCCATCTACCACTACTCTCTGCATGTGCCCCATCAGCCAGCTTTTTTTACCCATCCAACTGTGCAGGCATCAAAGTCACAGTTGCTTAATTTATTGATGAGAATGGGGTGAAAGACAGTGTCAAAGGCCTTCCTAAAGTCTAGAAAGACTACTTCCATTGTGACACCATCATCCAAGGATTTAGTTACCTGGTCATAAAAGGCAATCAGGTTGGTCAAGCAGGACCTGCCTTTGATGAACCTATGCTGGTTGCCCCTAAGCATGATCTTCCCTGATGGCCCCCCACAGATGTGCTCCTTGATGATTTTCTCCAAGATCTTCCCAAAGACCGAGGTGAGGCTTACAGGCCTATAGTTACTTGCATCCTCCTTCCTCCCTTCTTTAAAATGGGGACCACATTAGCTAATTTCTAATCCCCTGGCACCTGGCCAGATGACCATGAATGCTCATACAGCTGGGGCAAGGGGTCCGCGATGACGCCTGCCAGCTCCCTCAGCACCCTTGGGAGGAGAGCATCTGAACCTGCATATTTAAAAATGTCCATCCCTTCCAGAAGATCCCTAACCACATCTGCACTGACCCAAGGCCTGATGAAGCTATCCCCGAGATTGTCCCTACCTCTGGCAGGAGGGATGTCCCAGTCTCTGTTCAAGAAAACAGAGGCAAAGAAACTTAAAAATATCAACTTTCTCATCTGGCATAGCCTCAAGGTTACTATTTGAGTCTTGCAGGGAGCTTACATTGCCTGATGCCCTCTTCTTGCTCCCAATGTACTTGAAAAAGGATTTGTTGTCCTTAATCCTAGGCACTAGCATGAGTTCCAGCTCTGCCTTGGCCTTCCTAATAGCCTTCCTACACTCACTGGCCAAGGAGGAGTACTTCTTAGTGATAGCCCCTCCCTTCCACTGGTTGTATGCCACCCTTTTAGTCCTCAGGCATTCCTGAGTGCCCTTGATGAGCCATGGGGATTTATGAGCACTTTTACTCCCCTCTCTTGCTTCTATGAGGGACTGTTGCCTTTTGGGCCTGGAGACTTGCCCCTTAAGGAATGACCATCCCTTATAGACTCCCATGTCCTCTACCTTCTGGGCATTCAGTGCCTCCCACATTAGTCTCTGAAGCTCATTGAAGTTGGCCCTTCTGAAGTCAAGGACTTTAGTCTTGCTATAAGCGCTTGACACCCTGTGCTGGATAGTGAATTCCAGCAGGTGATGATCACTATTGCCTAGGTGGTCAAGGACCTGCAGTCCCCTCACCAGGTCATCCCCAGTGGCCAGGACCAGGTCCAGCAAGATGTTTCCCTTAGTGGGGCTGTGCACCTCCTGGATAAGGTGAAGGTGCTGTAATACAGCCAGGAACCTACACAAGCAGTCAGACCTGGCTGTCTGCTCTTCCCAGCAAATGTCTTTGTAGTTTAGGTCACCCATGACAATGACATTCCTTGACCTAACCACCTTCATAAGCTGACCAGAGAAGTCCCGGTCCTGGTTGGGTGGTCTGTAGTAGACCACCACCATAAGGTCCCTTTCACGGCACCCCCCTTGTAGTTTGACCCACAGTGTCTCCACCTGACCCTCCTCTAACCTGCAGCTAATCCTTGATGACATGAGTCCTGGACTTTGGGAGGGCAGACATCAATGAGGTAAGGAGAATAGTCAGGGAAGTATTGAGGTCCCAGAGGGGAAAGGAATCAGGTGTCCAAGAAGAGTGGTCATTCCTTAAGGACATGATCCTCCAAGTTCAAGGGGAAGTAATCCCAACATGGATCAAAGGGGGCAACAGGGTGCAAAAGCCCCCATGGCTCACCAAAATCATACAGGACCGTCTCCTAGCTAAAAAGGAGGCGTATGCTCAATGGAAGGGAGCACCAAGGAAGACTATACCTTGGTTGCTCAGAGCTGTAGGGGGGTAGTCAGGAAGGCCAAGGCAGAGATGTAACTGGGACTAGCCACCTGGGTCAAGGACAACAAGAAGGCCTTTTTTTTAAAACATAAGGGGGGAAAAAGAAGGTACCAGGTAATGTGGGGCCTCTGCAAGGCACACTAGGAAATCTGGTCATCGCACCAGATGACAAAGCTAACCTATTTAACAATATCTTTGCCTCCATTTTTTCTGAGCAGGGACTGGGTCAGCCCCCCAGTGGGACCCCCATAGGACCCAGGGGAGGTGCACCCAGGCCTAGTGTCAGTGAGGACCTAATCAGGGAACTTCTGGAGGGACTGGATGCATTTAAATTAGCTGGTCCTGACGCTCTCCACCCCAGAGTGCTGAAGGAATTAGCAGAGGTCGTTGCGGAACCCTTGGCATGGCTTTACAAGCATTCATGGTGCTGTGGCATGGTGCCAGAGGACTGGAAAAGCTCCATTGTGGTTCCCATTTTCAGAAAAAGGAGGAAGGAGGACCCAGGAAACTATAACCCAGTTAGTCTTACCTCAATCCTGCTTAAGCTTTTTGAGAGAATTATCCCTACACATGTCCGCGAGGGGCCAGCAGGGGAGATTATGCTTTGGGGAAACCAACATGGGTTCATTAGAGGCAGGTCCTTTCAGACCAACCCAGTGGTCTTCTATGACCAGGTCACAACATCCTTAGACGCAGGTATAGCAGTGGACGTAGTCTTTGTGGACTTTAGGAGGGTATTCGACACTGTCTGTCACCCCATTCTCATTAAAAAAACTCGGGGACTGTGGCATCAACACCTACACAGTCAATTGGGTAACTAACTGGCTGTGGGGGTCACACCCAGAGAGTGGTGGTGGACGGGTCTTATTTGACCTGGAGGGATGTGGGCAGTGGTGTTCCGCAGGGCTTGGTTCTAGGTCCTGCACTGTTCATCATCTTCATCAGCTACTTGGACAAGGAGATAAAAAGTGCCATGTTCAAATTCACAGATGACACTAAGATGTGGGGGGAAGTGGGCACACTAGAAAGGAGGAATAGGTTGCAATCGGACCTAGACAGGCTACAAGGATGGGTGAATGAGAACAGGATGGGTTTCAACACTTAAGTACAAATTACTGCACCTCAGGGGAAAGAACCAGCAGCATACCTACAGGCTGGGGGACTCCCTTTTCATCAGTGCAGAGGAAGAAAAGGATCTTGGAGTCATTATTAATGCCAAAATGAACATGGAATGAAAGTATGAAAGTGTGGGGATGTAGTCAGGAAGGCCAACTGCACCTTGGCATGCATCCACAGATACATCTCAAGCAGGTCCAAGGAAGTGATCCCACTGGTCAGGCCACAGCTGGAGTACTGTATCCAGTTCTGGGCGTAGCACTTCAGGAGGAATTTGGACAACATGGAGATGGTCCAGAGGAGGGCCACTCACATGATCAGGGGGCAGCAGGGCAGGCCCTAGAAGGAGAGGCTAAGAAACCTGAACCTGTTCAGCCTCCACAAGAGAAGGCTGAGGGGGGGATCTAGTGGCTGTTTACAAACTAGTCAGAGGGGACTAGCAGGCATTGGGGGAGTCCCTGTTCTCCTGACCACTACCAGGAGTGACTAGAAATAACAGTCACAAGCTGGCAGAGGGTAGATTTAGACTAGACATCAGGAGGTGCTACTTCACTGTCAGGTCAGCTAGGATCTGGAACCAACTTCCAAGACATATGGTGCTGGCTCCTACCCTGGGGGTCTTTAAGAGGAGGCTAGATGAACACCTTGCTGGGGTCATTTGACCCCAGTACTCTTTCCTGCCATGGCAGGGGG
>JAGPOW010002514.1:17557184-17574684 GCA_030014935.1 Caiman crocodilus | reverse complement strand
CTGTTTCAAAACTCTCCTAATGGCAAAAATATAAAATAAAAAATTGAAGTTGTGAATAAATGGGCAAATCCTTAATTGATCACAGATATCTAGGTTTCATTCATTCCTGTTGGTATTGTTTGTAGTTTGCCAATAGTGGAAGAACATTGCATAGACTGAGTTGGAAAGAAAAAAACAGTTAATTGACAAATATACTTTTTTTTTTATTTTGGACACAGGATGTGGGTAGTACATAATGTAAAGGGAAATCTGGCCCCAATAAGGGGTGTAGAATTTCTGCAGCTCCAAGAAATTAAGATGTGACTATGAAAGCTGAGCTAGAAGAAATGTGAGGGTAAAGAATTCCCTAGTGGAGGCGGACAGTAAAAACTATTCCAAACTTTAGACTTCACAGTCACAATGGGCATGATCCAGCAGTGCATTAAAAGAAGATCCTGTCATTTTTCTGGCAGATCAAGAAGAAAGAGGGATGGAAGAAAGATGATTTGAACTGTGATGTGATTTTTTTTATAGGAAAACACTACTTAAATATGGAAATACTAAAATTCGATGCATTTTCACAATCTTTGGCACATCAATTCAGCTAGACTAGCAATTGTACTACTTCTACTGTAGTAAGATTTCACCTGGGGACACTCTTCCTATACATCTGGGCTATGTAACTGAGAAAATGTCTCCAGGTCCTGTGAGACTTTATTTTTGAAAAGGATTGATACAACTCTCTTTATCTATGAAATGCAAAAAATAACAATGAAAGCAACCTAATCAACTCATTCTTTTCTTTCATTCTAATTATAACCTGCTTTGACCTTTGAGACTTAGGACTTTTTCTACAACAAATGGCATTCCGAAGTTGAAACCATGTGCAAACAGGCAAATTTGAATACAGGCAGTCCTCAACTTATGACTTTTTGAGCTGTGCTGAATGTTACTTACAACATTTATAAATTGACACCCCTTTCGATGTTCCAACGTGGGTTTCATCTTTATGATATGTGATACTGTGTGTACCTAGTAAGTGATGGAAAGGGAGGATGAAGGGAAGGGGCATGGGGGGGCAGAATTTGGGTTTTGATTCATAAATACATTTATCAGTGAATATTTCCCCAAAAATGTCATTCCAGCTCTAAAAGGTTGCTTCTTAGAATTCCTTGCCTACCAACCCCTGGATTCCTTGCTTTCAGTCATATGAATGGTTGCTAAGGATTAGCACTTGCCTGATATTTATTTTGAGAAAATAGATCACTCTTCCTGGAAAGCAGAATGAGATGAGCAGAGGTGAAGATTGATAGCCAAATGCAAACTGTTTTACAGCTTGTCAAGGGTACATTGCCAAGATATCCCTTGCCAAGATACATAAGTAGTTTTCCAGGCTCAGCCTAGGAGTTTTGTGCCATGCTAGGCCAGCTGTTTGAATGATATTACCTAATTGTTTACCATTCCTAAATAGTCATTCCCAAAGGGCTGAGTGTTGACATCGTTGTTTGAATACATGAAGGCCATGAAAGCTTAGCAAAGAGGTCTCAGGGTGGTTCTGGCACAATTGCAGGCATAAAATAGAAGGCAGAAGATTGTGAAATGTGCAGAATCAGCAGTGGTCCTGCAAAAATACTGGCACCTAACAACTCCATCACTGGCTGAAATTATCAATGCATTTTTGTTGTAAATAAATTATATGCATCTATTATAAACAGTTATGCCTGATTTACTCAAATACTAAACTTACAATTTATAGTGGTTGTCATAAAAACTTAGAATTTACCCGTAATTACAACAGAGTGGAATCTGAGAGAGTTTATCTTTTCCTATATCGAGGATAATCTCTTATATTTCCATAGTCAGCCTGTTGTTGAGTGTATTTGGAATTTATCTATTTTTTCCCCTAGAATATGAGATAATGAAGGAATCTTATGGTAAATGTAGACAGATCTTTTTTGTTTCATTTTATTGTCCAATACATTATTATCAAACATCATTTCATTAATGTTTTCAGTCATTAAGCCTTCTCTTAACCTGTTACAAATAAAGGACTCAAGGTTTATTAGGTTTAACAATTTGCTTTAAATTCAAATAAAAAATAGATACTGAACCTCACATAAATGCTCCACTTACCAAGCCATTCTGTGTTGAGTCTTGCTGTCCTTTTTTTTCATCATTAACATTTTTACAATGTCTCATTTTTGTTAAGATACAATTCCCCCCCACCCAGATTTTCAAAATTTCTTTCCTCCTTTGCAATCTAATCCCCATCAGAGCCTTGTCACAAACGTCACCAAGTCTTGGGGCTTCATGGGGTGTCATGACAATTTTCTGTTTTGTTGTACTGATATGGTGGGTATGGAGTCCTGTTGTAAAGCCAATGTTATGTTGTACCCATCTATGTCACTTCTATCACTGTATAGATTGCTATGCTGTTTATACATGTCTTTATGATTTTTTAGATGGTTTAGTCAAGGGAACTGAGAAATTTACATTTAAGGAAAAGGTAGTAGGTGGAACTACGAGTGCCTCTTGGCATTCTGTGCTAGGGCAAGAGAAATTGCATTCCCAATTACATATGGAAGGAGCCATTATTGCGATGAGAACCCAAGGCATTGTTTGCCTGTAATGGAAAAATCATCTCCTCAATAGTGAAGGCATTCAAGACAGCAATTGGCCCAAGGAATGCCAGATATCCCCCGGAGAAAATTATGAATAATTATGAGACATGGGAGGAATCGGAACAATGAAGATTGGGAGCAGGGGAGGAGAGGGACTGGCCTGGAATTATTATATGTGAGGTGGTTAAAGTCTTTGGATTTTCCCAGGCAAGAAGACGGTCTAAGTCCTCAGTGATCAGGACTGTCAGGATCAGCAGGAAGGCTGATTTCTGAAAATACTGGTGGTTCAAATCATTTTTCAAATTTAAATTTTAAATTATAATAATCATAATGCAGACAAATGTAAAAAAAAAATCCCTTATTTCCCTTTTAGACATTAGTTTTATTCTATATTTGTTAGTATTTAAATTAAAGTTAGTGAACTCCTTCCCATTTTGTCTGTGCAACTTTGATGCTGTTAAAAATGTAATGTACCTTAAGTTCTTTTCATTATAAATATAACTTCATAAAGTGGACCTAACCCCTGATTAGCATCAGATGTATAGGTACTGTTGTAGCCATTATGGCCCAGGAATTATGTGAGAGGCCATGATTTTTATGGGTCATATCTTTTATTGGATCAACTGCATTCAAAAGCTTGTTTTGCTTTATCCAAACCATGTTGTCAGTCCAATAGGAGCTATCACCCACAAAAATCCTTGCCTCTAATATCAGCTGCATTGAAGGAATATTAGTTTTAGGGCCCTTTGAATTGTTGGACTAGGTTTTGGCTCCTTGTCATCTACTGTGGAATATTATGCATGATGCAACTGCCATTGAGAAATGCCCCTTTGAGAAATTCCCCATTGAAAAACATGACATTACATGTTTTAGGCTCTGATCTAAAAACTGTTCTGTTTTGACCCTGTGCCTGTTCAAAGCCCCAAACTTTCACATGGCTGAATGCAAAGTAAGTTTCTAGCTGGCACATCTTCCTATTCCTGGCAGGATAACTTATTAGTTATTATTAACATTGATATGAGCTTTGAATATATGTCTCCACTTATTCTAATATAATAAAAGACTTAGTCTGTTTGTGTCTATCTGTCTGTAATGCTTTTGGGAAACTGTGCATGTGTTGCAGAGAGGGTGGACAGAAATTGGCTGCGTGGCCTGGGCTGCACGTGCCCAAGTTGCCAGGGAAGTTCAGAGCAGTGGTGAACCCTGGCTGCCCAAGTAGTGGAGCTTCCCTCTGCCCCCATCTCCCTGCCTGAGGGCAAAGGGGGTGGGAATCATGGTGCCCACGCCCCCACCACATCTGGCTCCACTGCCCCCCAAAACAGCCAGCAGGGAGAGGAAGGTGGTGGGCAGGGAGGGAGAAAGGGAGGCAGATGCAGGCCAGGTGATGTGGGGTGGGGGAAGGTGGAGTGATACCAGACCCAGAATGGCAGGGAGCAAGGGGGTAGAGTGGGGCTTGACCTGGAGTGGCAAGGAGAAGCAGGGGAGTAGGGCCAGACCTGGAGTAGTGGGGAGTGTGGAGTGGGGCTGCAACCAAAGTGACAGGGAGGGGGGTGGAATGGGGCCAGCAGCAAGGATGGGGCCACAGGGCCAGAAGCGGGGCTCTATCCCTGTCCCCCCTCACTCCTCATCATTCTTGATGGGCAATTTGTTAGTTTTTTATATATTTGTTGAAAATGATCCTTATGAAAGCAATCTGTAATATATGCAATGCACAAATTGCTCACGAAATAGCATGTGTCTATATATCTTCCATAAAAAGTCAACAGACATTTGTAATATATTAAGTAGCATCTAACAACTTGCATTTATCTTGCTTATTATATCTGCTACAGAGATACATTTTAAGTTGTTCATTCTTTTGGTAGCAGTATCTCTTTGCAAACTGAGTTCACAGTCAGTCTGTTTTGTTTTCTCTCTCTTTCAAATTCCATTGGCTAGAATCAGTCTTCCCCTTCTCTAACTGCTAACAGAGATAATAAGCTGTGCACATGGTAGTCCCCTAAGTGAGTTTCTTTAATCAACTTTAAAAGATTGTCTTTCCACATCTGTACAAAAATGTGTTTAATGTAAATAATAGCTCCCCTGCCTTTGTATGCAAAACAGAGACTACTTAAAACTTGATTCAGTCAGATTGAAAACAATAATGAAAATGAAAGCTGCTACTTAGAGTGGGAAGAATCATTCCAAATACATAATGAAAGTTGCCAATAAAAGCTTAGTGGCTGTCTTGTTTCTAAGGCTAGGGATAGACATTACAAGTAAACCAGTTTAAGTGATCAGAAACTGGTTTAAACCTGTAGCAGAACAGAAATTCAGTGCACATAACCCAGTTTAAAAATGTCTGAAACTGGTTTGAGATAAACCTGGTTGAATGAAGTGTCAGACATAATTGATTTGAATCAAACTGGTTTATGGCATGTCTGTCCCAGACCCCTTCCTGGTTTAAGATAAACCAGACATCCCCAGCATCCCAGCATACTTTCCGGGCTGCCGGTGCTCTCTTCTCCATAGCAGGGATGGCCCCCCATTTTGTTCCCTGGCCAGAGCTCTAGTAGAGACTTGCAGACACAGCAGGGTCATCTGTCTTCCCTGTCCCCCACTCCCCATTCAGTGCTTTTAATGAGAGATCCCTTCTTCCTCTCTGCCACAGCACAGACCATATCCAGCATGTGGTATGCTAGCTAATGCCGTGTAAGGGAGATAGGACAGTGTCTACTTAGGGCTTTTTGAAGGTAATCAACATCTCAGTAATATCCCTACATTTGTGCCTTTGGGAAAAAAGCTGTTTAAGAAGAGCCTGTAATGAGCAAGGTTTTGTTTTCTGATGGGGTGTTAAATTCTGATAATAGAGCTGATAAATATTCTGTTACTAAGAGTGGGGGGGGTGGGGAAGCTGATAGATGCTCTGTTATCCCTCCCTAATCACAGCATCCTGCCAGGACTTGGCCACACCCTTCCTCATCTCAGCCCTGGGGAAAAGAGGGCTCTTCTAGAGCCTCCCCCCCACTCCCGTCTTCTAGACTGAGCCACTGCAGGCATGTGCCTGCATTTCTGGGATGTCTGTTTGATTACAAAACTGATTTAGCCTAGCCAGGTTAGGACTACTTTGCAAAGACTGAATCAGTTCAGGCTCAGGTTTTTTGAATGTCTGTCCCTAGCCTAAGAAGCTCTCTTAACCAAATCTCATAAGAAACCTTTAAACGATGGAAATTTTGGTACTGCTAATGACACCAAACTCTGGGGTAAAGCATCCACACCTGTGGACAGGAGGGTGATGCAGGTGGATCTTGACAGGCTCATGAAATGGGCAGATGAGAACCTCATGGTGTTCAACTCTGAAAAATACAAGGTTCTCCACCTTGGGAGGAAAACCTGCAGCACGCTTATAAACTTGGTAAGTCCACCATGATCCACTGGCTGGGAAATGGTCTCTGTGAGAGTGGTGGTTGATGAAAGTCAATCATCATGGTGCCCTGTGACCAGTGCGGTCCCCCAAGGCTCTGTCCTTGGACCCATATTGTTCATTAATGATGTGTACATTGGAGTCAGAAGTGGACTGGCCAAGGTTGCTGATGACACCAAACTTTGGAGCAAAGCATCCGGACCTGAAGACAGGAGACCGATCCAGGCTGACCTGAACAGGCTCAGGAAATGGCTGGATGAGAACCTGATGGTGTTTAACAGTGAACAATGCAAGGTTCTCCACCTTAGGAGGAAAAACCTGCAGCATCCTTATAGGCTTAGCAGTGCTATGCTGGCTAGCACTATAGAAGAAAGATACTTGGGGATCATGATTGACCACAAGATGAAGATGAGCCTTCAGTGTGATGCTGCAGCTAGTAAAGTGAGCAAAATGCTAGCTTGCATCTATAGATGCTTCTCAAGCAAATCCAGGGATGTCATTCTTCCATTGTACTCAGCCTTGGTGAGACCACAGCTAGAGTACTGCATTCAGTTTTGGGCTCCACAATTCAAAAAGCATGTGGAGAAGCTTGAGAGGATGCAGAGAAGAGCTACATGCATGATCAGAGGTCGGGGAACAGACCTTATGAAGAAGCGCAGAGAGCCATGGGGCTCTTCAGCCTGGAAAAGCGCAGGCTCAGGGGTGATCTGGTGGCCACCTATAAATTTATCAGGGGTGCTCATCAGGATCTGGGAAAATGTCTGTTCACCAGAGCACCCTGAGGGATGAGATGAGAAAATCGAACTGTCACAAACTCTGCCGCAATCATTTCAGGCTGGACATCAGAAAGAACTTCTTTACTGTCTGAGCCCCCAAGGTTTGGAAAAGACTGCCACTGGAAGCAGTTCAAGCATGCACTTTGAACACCTTCAAGACACATTTGGATGCTTATCTTGCTGAGATCCTATGATCCCTGCTGACTTCCTGTCCCTGGGGCAGAGGGCTGGACTCGATGATCCTCTAGGGTCCTTTCCAGCCCAAATGTCTATGAAAATCTATGAAATCTATGAAAAAAAATGAATGTCCAATTCTCAAATGTATATCTTGAATCATGTGTTTATATATTAGCCATGTAATAGTTTTATTAGGTAACTTCTATGTCAGCTTACTGGGGAAAAAAAAAAGTTTAAAATTATAAAAAACAAACAAACCCTCATTTCCTGGCTCTTATGTAAATCCCACGCTTCACTTTGGCTATAACATTTAATATCTCTATGTCTCAGTTCTTCTCCTGGAAAAATAATTCTCTAATAATTCTTTTGCCTAGTTATTTTATAAATTCTGCAAACCAAGGACAATCTCAGTCTCTTTCTATGTTTTTGTTAATATCTCATCACAAGGGAGTATTGAGCTTATGTGATGATCACATTTTTTTGTATAAATAAATACAATTAATGATAGAACACTGAATACTCAATCAACTGCTCAAGAGAAATACAATTCTCAACATTAATTTCAATGTTGTTCAAAACATATTTTGTAACTATATAACTACTGTTGAGGTCAAATCTAATTTTTATTTTATTACACACATTTAATGGTGCCATAACCCTATTATCTAGAGTTTTTACAAGGCTTGCATTGAGGCCTAAGTGAAATTTTCCCCTGTAGCTTTATGTCAACAAGCAATCAAGCATTTCAATCAGCTGCATTGCAAATGAATTCTAGATTTGTGAGGTTATTATCTCCAGCCATCAAAGCCTCACCATTGGAATATTAACATTTTGGAAGAATATGCCAAATGTCCTTTCTGGAAGCTTCTGGACCCACCCCCTGTGTGTTTTCTGGTTACCTAAATGATTCTTAGTGGAATCCTAAAAAATTCAAAGCACTTCAACCAGATATTGTGATGTTTTTTCATGTAGAATCATAGAAAAATACAGTGGGAAGGTACTTCCAGAAAACATCTAATCCAAACCCTTGCTCAAGCCAGAATAGTTTTTTTTAGCCATTTTAGTGTTTTTCTAACCTGCTCTTTAAAAAAATCCAGCCTCTGAAGATAATCTCTTCCAGTGCTTAACTACCCTCCTAGTTATGAAGTTCTTCCTAATCCCCAACATAAGTCTCTCCCTTGTAATTTCATAATTATACTTCCTGTCCTGTTCCCTGAAAATGCACCAAATTGTACATTACCTCCCTCTTGATAACCGTTTTTCATGTATGTATGTATGTATGTATGTATGTGTACATATGCACGAGGAAAAGTAGATTTAGATTAATTTCATATTATTCTTGGCATTTAAAATACATATTTCACATTCACTAGTATCAAATAACTGTGTTGTAGGAAAATTTTATCTCACTCTCATGAAGATTTCAAAATCAGTCTAAGTCATGTAGTGGTCTCCTGCATGCTTTGCAGAAATAAGACTCAAACAGATTTTTTTACCTTAAAACAAGGGGCCCTGGGATCCAGTCAATAAATAGGCCCATCCATGCCTCTTAGCAGGGAGTTGCCCGCCATGATGACCCGGCTTCTCTTCTTCTGGCTGCCCAGTTGTCACTCAGCCTGTATGGTAGTTGCAGATGCTTCTTCCCCTGCCATTTCCTCTGCTGCATCATCTTTCAGTGCTTCCAGTGCTTAGTATCTGTTCCCCAGTTGTGTTGGAGAAGCAGTCATAGCTGCATGCTGCCTGGCTCTGGAGGTGACAGTCTTCCATTTGGCTGCCTTGGAACCCCCTTGTGGTTTCTCTCTGCAAGGTGTCTGATGTGAAGACCCAGACCCATCAATAAAAGTTGGGTCAAAAGACCCAACAATTTTACCCTCTGTAGCCCTTATCCCCTGCAGCCTGCTCACCTCAGCCTGGAGCTCCGCACCTGCCCGTTCAGAGCCTCAGTCTGGGTACATGTGTGACAGGAAAAGGGACCCTTAGCCCCCACACTGCCCCCAGGACCCAGAGGTCCCACCAGGCAAACCATACGGACCAGTGGGGAGGGCACTGCTGACCCAGCCAAGGGCCCTGCCTGGGAGGAGGCCTCACAGGAGCTCCAGGGCAGAGGCAGCAGCAAGGCAGGATCCCAGGCTGTGCTGTCACCACCCCCATAGAAAACATCTTCCCCCCCTTCATTCACTCACCTGAAGTCTAACCCTGAAGCTGCTGACTCTTGGATTTTAGGCCCCTCCTGTGCAACCTCCTGTGCAAACTCCCACACAAACTCAGGCACGACCTTCAGGGGTGTGCTGGTTTGCTTGGCCTGTTCAAGTGGCTCAGAAGCATGACTCCCTCCCAGCACTGCTATATGGGTATGGGAGGACTGAAAAACCCTTCCTGATCCCTTACATCTGGCCTTCCTCTTTACCCCTCCCCCACTCTCACCCTCTTACCTTGTAATTGCTTCTTTGTCCACCAGAGATCCACTGTTCTGGTGTGCTGTAGTTGGGAAGGAGCCGAGGGCTCACATGCACTGCCACATACATGTGCCTCCTTCAGTATCTACGCCTGACTGGTGCAGGTTTGAATTTCCTGCGGTAACCAGCCATTTGACTGTTCTGTGCTGGCATAGCTTGCCCTATGCCTATGCATAATAGTTTGGTGGCAGCCCCTCCTCCAAGGAAACTCTTCCCTGGGAGCCTCCCTCACCCTGGAATCCCCAAGTAAGCAGTCACCTCCTCACTAGGGATCAGTTGCCCACCTCAAGTACCTCTTGCCCATGCCCACTCCCATGCAAACTGCAGCTCCTGAAGAATGCACCTGTTTGCTTGGCCTGTTCATGTGGCTCCTTCCCAGTGCCAATATATGGGTACGGGAGGGTGGAAAAATCCTTCCTGATCCCTTATAGGTGGCCTCACTCCCCCACTCTCCTTCTTACCTCTTACCTTGTAATTGCTTCCTCATCCACTAGAGATCTGCTGCTCTGGTATGCTGTAGTCAAGTGGAGCCAAGGGCTCTCACATGCTGCTGCACCTTTGTGCCTTCTTTGGCATCTGGGCCCAGCAACTGCAGCTCCAGAGTTGGTGTTATTGTGCTGGTTTGGGCTTCTACAACCATGATCCACACTTCCATGAAAGAGGTATCAAGGGATGAGATGGTCTTCATCTTTCTTCTAAAGAGTCTGTTCTCTTACAGGTTGGCTGATTTCCTCTGAAGGGCTTTAAATTAAGTTTCTCAGGGGATGGGAGTGCAATGGACAATGAGAGCCTAGGTTCAGAGAACCACAGTCCATGCAGTGGATCACCCCAGGTAAGCACTAAGGGGCTTGATAGACATTAGGACGGCGGGGTACCAAGAGCACCCATTGGAGGGCTTAAATGTCTCTATATTAGTGCTAGGAGCATGGGGAAGAAGCAGGAGAACTTGCACTCCTGCTTGCAAGCAACAACTTTGACCTGGTTAGGTTAACTGAAACCTGGTGGGACCCTACTCATGATTGGGCAGAAGGCATTGAAGGTTATAAGTTGCACAGATGGGATAGAGTGGGGGACAAAAGGAGGGGGTGCTCTCTCTGTTAATGATCAATATACATCTTCTGTAATCACGATGGGATCAGAGGAGGGTCAAATTGAGGTACTATGGGTTAGGATAAAAGGAGGTCAAGGGGAAAGGGACTTGGTAATGGTGGGTCTACTGTAGATTGCCACATCAGGAGAATGAGCTATTTCTGGAATTCTGCGGGCAGCTCTCTGAGATCATACAGTCAAGGGACATGGTTGTCATGAGTGACCTAAATTATCCTGACATCTGCTGGAAGGATCAGTCAGCCAGAACTAATCACACACCTAGGTTCTTAACCCTCATATAGGACCTCCACCTCCTAGGTTCTTAACCCTCATATAGGACCTCCACCAAACCATAGGAGATATATGATTCCACTAGGGGGAACGCCTTGCTGCACTTGGTGCTGGCTATGGGAGATGACCTGGTGGGGATCTGCAGATACAAGACAACCTAGGGGATAGTGACAATCAATTAATTGAATTCACTGTCCAGCAAAGGGTGGGAAAATAAAGTAGCAGGGCAAAAGTGCTAGACTTCAGAAAGGCTGGCCAGTGTGCTTAAGGGATTAGTTAGTGGGGCATTAAAACTCAAGAGCATTGACAAAATGGGGGTTCATGAAGGGTGGTCATTCTTCAAGGAAGTGATCCTTTGAGTGCAGAAGCAATCCCACTGTGTGGCAAAGGGGCAAGAAGCCCTCCTGGCTAAACAGGGAAATCCAGGAATGCTGAAGGGCAAAAAAGGGGGCATACAGGCTGTAGAAGCAGGGAGTAGCTACCAAGGGGGAGTATACTTCCTTGGCTCACACTTGCAGGGAATCAGGAAAGCCAGAGCAGCATTAAAACTCAGGCTGATGACAAAAATTAAGGACAGCAAAAAGTCCTTCAAGTATATAGGGAGCAAGAAGGTGGTGCATGGCAGCATAGGACCCCTACAGGATAGGCAAGGGCAGTTAGTGATAGAAAGGAGAGACAAATCATAGCTCTTCAATGAGTTTTTTGCCTTTGCATTCTTGAACTCAGACCTAGATAAATCTCCCAAATGCATTACTGACAGAAGCAGGAGAAACACCAGCTTGCCAACTATCAACACCAACCTAATAAAGAGACACTTGGAGAGGGAATGGATGTGTCTAAATCAGAGGAACCAGTTGAGCTCCATCCAAGGGAGCAGAAAGAATTAGCTAGTGTCATAGCAGAGCCACTGGAATGTCTGTTTGAGTGCTTGTGGTTTCCAGGTGAAGTCCCAGAGGACTGAAAAAGGGCCAATGTGCTGTCTGTTTTCAAGAAGGGGAGGAAGGAGGATCTGGGTAACTATAGACCAGTTAGTTGCACCTCTGTCTTTGGGAAAACTCTTGAAAAAATGATCAAGGATCACATCAAAGAACAACCCCTGGAATAACCAGAAACAATGGGCACAAGCAGATAGTATATTTAGGAACCCTGTAGATAATGTAATGCTGAAGGGCAACCAGCATGGGTTCATACCAGGTTGATCCTGGCTGACTAACCTTGTTTCTTTCTTTTCTTTCAGATCACTAAAAGCTTAGATGCAGGAGTCGAGGTAGATGTCATCTACCTGGACTTTAAGAAGGCCTTCGACACGGCATCCCATCCAATTCTTATAAACAAATCAAAAGGCCGTGACATAGATGACTACAGTCATGTGGGTAGCAAATTGACTTAAGAGTCATACCCAGAGAGTGGTATTGGGCAGGTCTGTATCAACATGAGAGATGTAGAAAGTGGGGTCCCCCAGGGCTCAGTCCCTGGGCCAGTGCTATTCAATATATTAATCAGGGACCTGGATGAGGGTGTGGAAAGCACTCTGAAACTATGTGGAAAAGCAAACACAGGTGGGAAGAAACCAAATCCAGGCAGACCTGGACAGGTTAGAGAAGTGAACAGAGAACAATAGGATGCAGTTCAACAACAACAAGTGCAAGGAGTTGCACCTAGGGAGAGGGAATCACGAGAACACCTATAGGCTGGGGATGACATTCTCAGCAGCAGTGGCAGAAAGAGTTCTCAGAGTCATTGTCGACTCCAAGATGAATACAAGTCATCTGTATGATGAAGTAATTAGCAGATCTAACTGCACTTTGTCATGCATTAGTAGCTGCATAATGAACAGGTGCAGGGAGTGATGCTCCCCCTCAAAGATGGACCAGAGTGGGACCACTTATATTGTTAGATGCCTTCATGGAAGGGCGTATAAGAAAAGGCTGAGGGACTGGACCTTTTCAGCCCGCACAAGAGAAGGGTAAGTGGGGATCTTGCAGCAGTATACAAATTCACCAGAGGGGCACAGCAGGGAATAGGAGATGCTCTGTTTACCACAGCACCCCTTGCTATAACCTCGAACAATGGCCACAAGCAGTAGATTTAGGTTAGACATCAGAAAGAACTTCATGATGTAAGTCACCAGAATTTGGAACAAGCTTCCAAGAGAGGTGGTGCTCTCCCCTACCTTAGGGGTCTTCAAGAGAAGACTGAATAAACACCTGGCTGGGGTCACATGACCCCAGCACTTTTTCCTGCTACTGGCAGGGGGTTGAACTCAATAAACCTTTGAGGTTCCTTCTGACGTAGCATCTCATCTATGAATCTATAAATATCCCATTTTTACCTTAAGAACTATTTTCCTATTAATCCATGTCCTTATTAATATGAATACTTTTTAAATGATCATAAAATTATTTTAAACATTTGTTAAAATTTTATAACATTTACTTTTTAAAAAGGTTGATATAAGAATAATTTTTATTCAGGACTGTTTTACCTTGTTTTTAAAAGTTCTCTTCAATAAACCATGTGAAGTTTAGACTAGATATTTTTCTTCCTTTACATTTATTCCCTAAAGGAAAAAATAATGTTTTGCGTTAAACTATATTGGAAGCAAGCATATCAGATACATTGTCACGGTTACATAAAGTAATGTTTTTATCTGTTCATAGACGTAATGAAGTGTACCTTAATGACAAATGATTTATGGTGTCCCCCCTCTTGATAGTTGAGTTCTTACCTACATAGGGATAATATATATGTAATACCTTAAGGAATATCTCCTAAAAGCCTTATGAACTTGTTTTTACCCAGAGGAAGTTAGGATTTCCAGTCATAATATTATATGCTTTATTAAGTCTTAGCTTTATTATTAATCTCTTAAACCAAGATTAGGCCTAAATTCATAAACCTGTGTAAGGGA
Source organism: Caiman crocodilus (assembly GCA_030014935.1). NCBI lineage: Eukaryota > Metazoa > Chordata > Crocodylia > Alligatoridae > Caiman > Caiman crocodilus. The sequence goes on along the minus strand of JAGPOW010002514.1, from coordinate 17,560,981 downwards.
CAGCATATGGATGTGCTACTTCAGAAGCATGAAACCTGTTTGCAAGGAAAAAATGGTGATCTTTCCTCTATTCCTTTACTGGGGGTCATAGGGGGTCTTTCACGCATTGACAACTTGTACTGACTTGCTCCCTCTCCAAGTGAGCACCTTCAGCCATAAGCTTTACCTAGCGCACACCTTGGGTGGCAGATGTACCATCTTTTGGGCCTCTCCTGTGACCTTCACTGGGGTAGTGACCAGCCAATTACCTGACTGAGGCCAAGCTTGCCCTCCCAGGGCAACTCTACACACACACACACACACGCACACACACACATACACACACACACACACACACACACTGGGCTCCCAGCCCTCTGGTTTCCCTCTCATTGGGGCGGCACATCTCCGCCCCCTTTCACTGGGGCCATGGGGCTTCCCTTCCTGGTGGGGGCTCAGGTGGCCATAGCCATCCCTGGCTCCACCCATAGCCGTGCCTGTCCCCCTTATACCCAGTGTCATGAGGGCTAGGGGTTAAGGTGCCCCGACCCACCTTTCACCAGGGTGGTAACTGGCTTGGTATTTCCTTGGGGCTCCCACACTACTGGGAGTTCCACCAGGACACCCACTCCTGGCAGGGTGCATTTTTAGGTCATGCCCAGGACCAAGAGTCTCCAAACTATTCCCATAAGCTCCTGCCTTCACCTCCAAGTTTGCTCCTTCCATAGCTCAGCTAGGCAATATTTCTGCTTGACTAGCAGCAACAGATTGCAGCCTTTATGTACTAGGTTCTCAAAATGCTTGCCACCATCAGATACCTGCTGGATGCCTGACCCAGCCCTTAAAGTGTCAGGCACCAACCGTGTCCTGCCACACAAGCTTATGGAATAGTGCCAGTCATGTGGAACCTGATTTTTCATAACATGCCAAGCATTACCTGGCTGCTGTTTGTCACCTGTCAAAATTAAGTAGCTGGTGAGCATCAGAGGGGTCACAAATATTTAATGGGAATCCTGCCATCTATGCAGTACCTTTTGTGTAAGAGCCACAATCTGGCCCTCCTACTTGTGTATATGACTGTGTATTTGTTCTGCATGCTCTTACTACCATTCATGTTAGTAGTTACAAAGGCGGTATGTCTACTAGAAAAGCAAAGGTTGATTGGCATAGGTGTATAAGTAATACAGGCACTTCTATTAGATGATATGGAGAAGAAAGTGTGATTACTTTAAAATAAGTAACTCCAATGCTGTATTTTGTAGGATTAAATTACTTATATTTAGATGGTGTCATTAACACTAATGAACATATTGCTGATAAACTAAGAGAAAAGCAAAGGCAAGCACTTGGAACAATGCTCACCAACTGGGAATGGAGAGCCAGCCCTTCAACCATCTTAACCACTGCTCTAGCCCTCAGCTTCTCCTCTGCCGAGCATGCATGCCCCATATGGGAGAGATTTGTATGTGCTAAGTGCCTTGACTTCATTCTGAATGATAGCTGCTGCTACATCACAGGATGTCTGAAGCCTACTAGCCTAAACAGTGTGTACCTGCTGGCTGGCACAGCTCCACCTGATATCAGAAGAGCAGTAGTCAACAGGACAGAATGATCAAGACAAATTTAAGATGAGACACCTATAGCACACAGACATCTGAAGTCACATAGGAGCTTCCTCATCAACACTCACCTTCTCACAGCTGTGGGAAGGTGCCTACCAAAGGAGTATGCCTAACAAAAGAGACATGAGTACAGTTGTGGAATGAGATGCTGAAGAAAATACCTGAAAAATGGACATTCTAGCAGCTGAGTCCTTACCACCAGGGGCTAGTGAACCATGGCAAAGTTGATGATGTCTCAGCAGCCTATGTACCAGAGTTGGATGCTCCTAGGAACTAATAAAGAAGTGGGGCTATACCATTGGTTCAACTACTTGTGCATGCAGCACATAGCCTCAAACTGTGTTACATCTGATGCAATGCCCACTGCTTGAAGGTACTGAAGGTACATGTACAAAGAAAGACCTTGCAAAGTACAATAAATAATCATATGCATGTGTAACAAAATGGTCAACTGTGGTTCAGAGACACAAGACAAAGACAACTAAGAGAAGGAACTATGGCAATTTAATTATAAGTGCAGATTTCAATCACTTCTACATTAATACAAGTCAGCAATAATCACACTGAATTGAACTGAGTTATACTGGTGTAAACTTGAGGGAAGTGAAAAAAGACCTACAGATTTTTAAAATTATATAATGTTACAGTAGCAGTTTTATTATTATCAAACTAAACAACAACAAACTATTGCCATTTTCTTGACAGGATTGTTTTTCTGGTTATTGTTCTGTATTAACTAAAAATATTTTTCATTTATTAAATGTACATGTATAAAACAGGAGGAAAAGGCTACAGTTAAAATATTTAAAATTCCAAAAAGGAACATATCTTCATGTCTTCCTTACTATCCTCTCTCTCTGCCTCCTTGTTTGTTCAGAGGTTTTCATGTGCAGAAAACCTTTTATTGATCATCTAACCAGTAGTATTTAATATCCTCCCTAGGAAAATGATAATCACATTTTGATGATAGCTCTTAGCTTTAGTTGTTAAAATACAATCCTTTTTTTTCCTTCTTCAGACAAAATAAATAAATACAAGGAGTTGAAAGAAAAAAGAATAGAAAATAGGTAATGAGATGAAGCTTGTACCTCTATTGCTTGAGGGGAAAAATACAAATACAACAATACCAGTGCTTCTACATTGCCAAAAGTCATAGCCAAGTCTTCAGGATTAGATTTGCCCTAACTAGCTAAACCGGACTTCCACTAGTCAGGAAGCAAAAGAAGAAAGATGGAATGAGGATATGTACACTCTTGAAAGGAATTAATTTGAGTTTTTCATTCACATTTTGAGGATATGTCAGGACACAGTCAGAATGATGATTATGTCAACTAGTCCTGTCTTTTTTGTGCTTTCTGTTTTAGGTTGTTGTATTGCCCCATCATCATAGTATCTGAGCCACTTTGAATGCATAATCAATTAATAACAATTAAGTCTAGATGTATGTCATGGAGTCTCTGGCTTTAGTCTCTTTACTGATTAAAGTAAGCTCTGCTTCAGGAATGGCCTTTTAGTTTGAGGGTGGGGGGAATGGAAGAGGAGAATGGAAGAGGAGAAGATGGGACCTTGCTTTACAATTACATTTTTCACTTAGACTAAGTTCCTTTTCTAAGTTCCTTTTTTAACAATTTTCTAAGATCCCCAAAAAACTTCCTTCAGTTCAAGCAAATACAGTTCACACTTTTTTTACAGCAATCTGTAACTCATTTTGATAACTTCCCACAATATGTTCACATTTTAAAATGACATATTGTCACCTTTCATTTGTTTGTGACAATTTAAGATTTTTAAGTTGGAGTATGAGTCAACAAAATAAGAGAAATGATTGTATAAAGTGTGAGCACACATAGCAATTGAACTATTCCCAAAAGTCATAAAATTGGGAAATGATTTACAATTATTGTTCAGGGTCATAGTATCATAGTATCTAGGGTCAGAAGGAGCTTAAAGCAGGCCATCTAGTCTGACCCCCCGCCAATGGCAGGAACGAATGCCAGGGTCACAGGACCCCAGGCAAGTACCTATCTAATCTACTCTTGAAGATGCCCAAGGTAGGAGCAAGAACAACTTCCCTAGGAAGCTGGTTCCACATCCTATCCACCCTAACTGTGAAGTAGTGTTTCCTAATGTCCAACCTAAACCTGCTCTCCAGTAACTTGTGACCATTGGTCCTAGTTATCCCTGGTGGTGCCCGGG
>JAGPOW010002514.1:17546868-17557084 GCA_030014935.1 Caiman crocodilus | reverse complement strand
CTCGTCCAAGTCAGCGATGAAGATGTTGAACAGCGCAGGCCCAAGGACCGAGCCCTGGGGGACCCCGCTGCTCACATCTCTCCAGGTCGAGTACGACCTATCCACCACCACTCTCTGGGAGCGCCCCGTCAGCCAGTTTCTAACCCACTCTACTGTGTAGGGGTCAATGCCACAGCTCCCCATCTTTTTAATGAGGATGGGGTGAGACACCATGTCGAACGCCTTCCTGAGCGTCAGAGGTACCAGAGGTTTGGCATTCAAGTTATTGTCTGCTTGTAATAGGAAAAGCAAATGCTTATAGAGAAAGCTTATAAGAGAACTGGCCCATCATCCAGAAGAATACTACATGTCCCAGGGAGATAAGTTTCTGAAGGATTCTGGATACTCATAGGGAATTTGGACAAGGATTATGAGGAAAGGGAGACATTGGCTTGGAATTATGTACAAGTCTATCTATGAAAAAATCAAGATTTTTTCCAGGCTGGAAAAGGGACAAATACCCCAGCAGACAGGGTTGATGGAATCAACAGGAAGGTTTATTTCTGAAGAGTCTCTTGGGGGTAGGTGGTAGACAGAAGAAGAGTTAAGGACCTTGTTTCTTTATTCTCTCTTCAAACTTACAGTCAGTTTTACTTGCATAATTCTTTTCTCCTACATACAAAAACAATGTTGTGATATTTTAGTCATCTTACTGACTGCTTGTGGAAAGAGTGATCTTTATGTGAGTGCTATTCTTAGCTAACCTATTCTGTGGAAAGAGGGACCTAGAATTTCTTTATTAACTCAGGGAATCCACCCAGACCTGGACAAGATTCTCCTGTTGTAGTTATGAGGTCTGGAGAAGGACAATGCAGGGATCTCATTGATAAAAGTGACAACGAAAGGGTGAATAAGGGACAATAGAGTTCTAGTAGCAACCAGAGCAAACAGTTGCAGCAGTATGTGTGGTGGGGAAGAAGCAATTCAGCCCATGATGCCTGGAAGACAAATCAGATATGTCATGAAACATTTGATGTGCATATGTAATGCATACTCAGTTCACAGTGCATTGGTTCAGAAGAATACTTGATTTTTTAACTTTTGTTGTTCACATTTGCATTATAAAAACCAATATTATATGCTTTCCAAAATAAAGAAAGCATCTTTTCATTAACAGATTTAGGGACAATTAGCTAAGATACTGTTTCTTGTGAATAAGGGCAGAAGAATCTGTTTCTGTTTCTATGATTTGAACAATGAAAGTAAAGAAGTCAGTTCTTCCTTATAGCAAGCAACCTACACTGTTGGTTAAAGCAGCCAAGTGCCTTGTTTATAGAACATACAGTGCTATTAGGGTATGTCAACACTGCCCATGCATATGGAATGTAGAGATACCCAAGCTAGCTTTAAATGAGAAAAAACAGTCCACTTTAGTATGTGACAAGCAGGGCAAATTAGCAGTCATGGAGCTTCATGATACTTCAGCTAAATTGCTTCTGACATCTGACATAAATAGTTTAGAACTGTCCAAATGACAATGCACTGGAGATATCCCCAAGTTTTCACACTGAATCTTCCACCCTCCAGTCTAAAAATACAAAACAAAACAAAACAATACAAGCTGGCCAGTAGAACAGCACATAATTATAGTTTGAAGAGGCATTATGGTTTGGAAGAACAAGTGTAATATGAAGCAGTGTGCATCAGTTAGAATGGACCTCTCAGGGAATTTTTTGTATCAGAATTACCTCATTGAGATTTGGAAGTAGGATGGATGGCACGAAAATATGCCAACTGAATTAGATAACTGAATAGAGGACTTTTTCAAAAGCTTTCCCACTTTGTCCCAGAAGGAATTTTCTTTTAATATGGGTCCATTTGCAGATACTTGAGGCAAATCTGTAGCCTTTTATTAAACAAAATTTGTTTCTTTTAATTCAAATTTAATTAAGAGGAGGTCACAAATTGGGTTTCTACCAATTGGTCCCAATTCAACTGAAATTGCATTATAACTTAGTTTTATGCTTAACAAGAGAAAGCTGAAGGAGTAGCTTGTATAAACAAAAAAACCCAAACAAACCCATAAACAGTTTGTATTTCAAAGCCAGCTAAATCAGGTTATACAAAGGGAATGATAATGATTCAGAGAGACTGTTCATTTTTTGGGTGGCGGGGGGAAAGCTTCTATTTGTGCTCACACAGATTAGCCAATACTTATGGACATACTTGGTAATACTAACACTTACGTGCTGACTGTGGCCATACACAAGATGTTGACTGTGCAGTAGCTCATTACTATTGCACAGTAACATTGTGTGGAACAAAGCATGACATGATGCTCCTGCAGAGTGGTAACAAGCTACTGTGCAGTCCAAATCACCATAAAGACATTCAGGGATGCTACTGCTCAGTAATGCTACTTACTGTGCAATCATTTAGTACTTGTGTATGCAAGTTCTAAATGACTGCACAGTAACAACTGCACACTCAGCTTCTTGTGTAGACACAGCCTGTTTGTAGGAAACTGTGCATTGGAGTGTATGCCCAACCAAACCCAGCAAACTGCAGTAACAATTGCACTTGTTTATTTTTATTTGAATTGTCTATATTTCTCTGATACATTTATTAAACGAGTGTCTGGGCTGTTGAAAATGGAAGCAGATGAGAGATCGGGTCAATGTTACTTCTTCTGCAATCCCTTGCAGTCAAGGATGATTGTCTTCAATGATTGTCTTATCTGTGTGTCTGAAAATGGCTGATGAGGTCAATCTGGGCTTGACAGACTCTACTGCAGCTCAGACATGTGTTTCTGTGTGTGGTGGGTAGCACTGGATTCTTGATTTGGTCTGTGGCATGATGTTTCTGTCACTTCCACTTTTCCAACTTCTGTTGTTGCTGTGAGGTTCCAAAGTACTGAGATCCCTGCAACAGACTTTTCCTCAATTTGGGGCAGTCCTGGGCAACAGTCTCCCATGAGTTGGCATCAATGCTGCATTTTCTAAAGTTGGTCTTGAGGACATCCCTTAAGCACTTTATCTGCCCTCCTCTTAAGCATACGCCTTGGATGAGCTGGGAGAATAAAACTTGCTTCGGAAGTCTGGAGATGGACATCTGGATGATATGGCCAGCCCAACAAAGTTGATATCAGATGATAATCACTTCAGTCCTCATGGTGTTTTTTTGCAGGAGGACGCTAGCTTGGGTGTGTCTTTCTTCCGACTGGATTTGGAGGATCATTCACAGGCAGTGATGATGATACATCTCCAACAACTTTAGATGTTTCCTGCATGTTTTCCTTGTCTCAGCTCCATAAAGCAAGGTGGGAATCATGACTGCTTGATAAATCATGAGCTTACTTTTGGATCTGATGTTGCAATCTTTGAACACCCATTCCTTCAGGTGTCCAAAGGCTGCACTTGCACATTTGACATGATGTTGGATTTCTTCATCAGTGTCAGCCTTCTGCAGAAATGGCTTCTGAGGTACTGGAAATATTCAAAATTCTGCAGTCTCACCATAGATTTGGATTAGAAGAGCTGGGACTGTTTATTAGAATCCTAATTGTTGTCCTAATGTCACTCAAACTGGATCCCAAATGACAGCTGCAGCAGAAGCATTGCTGTTATAAGATCAATGTTGTAGGTCTCAAGAACCCAAACAATCAAAACCTCTTCAGCTGGTGCCTCAGTGAAAAAGCTGATGAATTCCAATCAACAACAATGGGAAAATGTCAGTAGCATGTGGGGTGCCTTCACGGTCATCAACATCAGTACCTGTGAAGAGACACTTGGATTATCTACTAGGAAACATCACAACTGTTTTGATTAAATGATGGGGAGATCCAAGGGTTGATTGATCACAAGTACAAGGTCTTTTGTGCTTGGCAAAATGTCGTGAACTCCAAGCCAAGGCAGATGTCTGAAGGAGCACCCATGATATGAAGAACAAATGGTGGGAAGACAAGGCTAAGGAGATTCAAAATCTCACTGACATATATGATTTGCATGGCTTTCTCAATGCCACCAAAGTCATCCATGGTCTGAGTACTCAGGAACCAAATCCCTCGAAACCTAAGGATGGAGAAGACCTGATCAAAGAAAGGAAAGCCATCAATGCCTGTTGAAAGGAGCATTGGTGGCTTCCCTTTTGAAAACTTTATCAGTTGAGAATCTGTTGTTGACGTAAGTGTTCTCAACTCCATCCCACAATACCCAGTCAGAGATTATCTCAGAATCCTGCCAACCCTTGATGAGGTAATGAAAGCCAAGAAGCAGATGAAGAATGACAAGGCATCTGAAGTGGATGGAATCCCTAGAGAAATCCACAAGCAGTGTGGAGGGGAGCTCACATCACAACTTCATGCCCTCATCTTAAACTTCATGCCCTCCTATGACCAGGTAACTTACCACCTGGACACAAGAGAGTGGGTTGACATTGTATACCTTGACTACCAAAAGGCATTTGATCTAGTATCTCACAATGTCCTCTCAAGAAAATTGGAGGAGTGTGGGCTTAAGTCCAAGACAGTCAGGTGGATGAGAAACTGGCTACAGGATAGGACCCAGAGAGTTATAGTGACTGGATCTATGTCATCCTGGTGACAAGTGGGCAGCAGTGCCCTGCAGATGTTGAAGTTTGTTCCAGTATTTTTCAGCATTATTAATGATTTGGATGTGGGGGTGAAGAGCTCACTGGTCAAGTTTGCAGATGACACCAAGTTATGGGGAAGTGTGGTCATGCTTGAAGATAGGCTGCAAATACAGGCAGACCTAAACAGGCTAGCAAGTTGTGCACATCAGAATCTGATTAAGTTCAACACTGAGAAATGTGCTCCACCTTGGGATGAGCACCCCACAACACACCTACAGGCTTGGCAACACCAAACTGCCTAACACCATGAATGAAATGGACCACAGAAATGGACCATGAATGAACTGGGGGTAATAATAGACCACAGTATGAATATGAATCATCAGTGTGATGCTGTTGCCAGTAGGGCAAATAATACTCTAGCAGGCATCAATTGATGCATCTACAGCAAAACCAAGGAGGTGATTCTTCTGCTCTACTTAGCACTGCTGAGACCGCAGCTGAAGCATAGCATCCAGTTCTGGGTACCACAGTTCAACAAGGACATGGACAAGCTTGAGAGAGTCCAAAGAAGAGCTACCCATATGATCAAAGTCTTACATGGCAACGCATATGAGGAAAGGCTGAGGGATCTGGGACTCTTTAGACTAACGAAAGGAAAGCTGAAAGGGGACCTAGTAGCAGCCTACTGCTACACTAGGGAGTACATCAAAGGCTCAGTGAGTAACTCTTCAGCAGGGCACCCAAAGGGAAAGCTACAAGTAATGGCCACAAACTCCTGGAAGACCAATTAAAAAATGATACAAAAAAATACTTTTTTTTTGATGTAGCATTTAGCTATGGTGCATCAGTATCATGGTTTGTGCCCATTGACACTATAGCACCTAGCTCATCACTATGGTGACATAGTGTCTTATGTAGATATACCCCATGTTTAGTACTTGTATTATCAAGTATTATATCAATGCACAGTAACAAGTATTATTGCACAGTCATGCCAGGGCATGCCTTTTTCGTGATGCTACTACACAGTAGCCTAATAATACTTCTTAGTAGCATATTAACACTGTTTGTGCTGTTATGTGCTACTGCACAGTATTAGGCTTTTGTGCAAAAAAAAAAAGTCTTTCCGTGGAGTAACATTTTAATGCCATGCACCCACCTGGCATGGAGCTGGGCTGTGACAACTTGTAACCTTTGGATGCAGAGCATGGCAGAGGCACCAGGTCAAGGATTAACACCTACAAAACCACAGACAAAGGAGAGGAAAGAATCAATACAGAGCCGGGAACTGATTCTGCCCAAAGATAGTCAGTTGCACAAGCACCCATGTCATGAGTTTTGCCTGTCAGCAGTTAGGGGTGCAGGGCCCTAGAACCCCCTTGCACCTATTTCCTTAACTGCTGGCAGGCTTTGTGGCTGCAGCAGGGCCTAGCAGCCAGGCCTGCAGTAGTTTCCCATCCCCCCACCCCTGTGCCCCAAGACAGACATAGTCCCACAAGCACTTATGACACGAATTTTGCCTGTCAGCAGCCAGAGGTGCAGGGCCCCAGAACCCAGAAGCCCCTGAACCTATCTCCTTGACATCTGGCAGGTGTCATGTCTGCATCAGGGGCTAGCAGATCTGCAGCTTTCATCCTTCTGCACCTTTACACACACAGTGTCACCCATGTCATGAGTTTTGCTTGTTCTTAGCTTGAGTTAGAGTTTCCCCCAAACTCCTGCACCTGTCTCCTTGAAACTTACCAGACTTTGTGGCCTCTACAGGGGCTAGCAAGACTGCAGTTTTGACCCTGCTATGGCTTAAAACATACACATGACACAAATTTTGCTTTCAAAATTTGAAAACCTATCTCATTGAAACTTCACAAGCATCATGCCCTCAGGAGGGGCTACCATTTCTGCAAGGTTCATTGAAACCAGACCAGAAATGACAAAGTTATAGGCTGTTATAGGATGTTTCACCCATTATAGCCTATGGGTGAAACATCAAAACAGTGCTGAAATGGCAAAACATTTCAACTTGCCTCATTTTGTTTTAAAGCTGTTTTGACTATATCTGTTCTGTTTTGATGTTGCTCTTTTGACCTTAAAATGGGTTGAAACAGAATTGAAACAAAACTGGTGAAGAAATTTCACACAGCCCTACTATGTAATATGTACAGACAATTACCCATTGTGTTTAAAGAAACAAAGAACCCCTACATCATTAGGACAGCTCAGGAAGTGGAAAACCAGGTTACAGTCATTTTTTGCCCCTGGATGTTTTGGAAGCTCTCTTCTGACTACTCTAGTTGCCCTAGCTAGTGCAAAGATTGTTCAGGTCCTTCTTTCCCTGCTGTTAGAGCAAATGATCCATTAATACTCACCTTAGCAATAACTTTACAATCTGCAGGACTCCTCACCAATAGAGACTGTCTACTGTGCAGTAGACTAATTAGCTGTGCAGTAAATGTTTCACATCTAGACATGCAGAGCTATTAGGTCAAAGTAGAAACTCCACATCATATTTAGCTGTTGAATTTTTTTACTGAGCAGCAATGCATGTGTAGATGCTGATTTGGGAGTAATTGCTGGGTGCTTCCCTCAGGGCTGTGAGCCATAATCATTTCCTCTCCACTGGTCTCTCCCTGACACTTGGCAATACATGCTGTAAATAGTTTCATGGGGATAAGGGTGCTTTACTGGTGATGCACATTGAGGTTGGGGGGAGGTTTGTTGTTGGAAGGTAAGGAAGGAAAGGGTCTGTTGTTAGAGAAAGGAAAGGGTGGAGTTTGTTGTTTTGAAGGGTTGGTCTGTTGTATTGTGGAGGGAAATAAAGGTTGGGATTTGTTGCAAGCTGTTTGTAGTGTGCATGTTATTGGGGTTGAACTGTGGGCCAGCCCTGGGGTTGGTGAGTGGTCGCTCAGGCACCCTACTGTACCTATTGGAGAAGATGATAGTCAGCGAGTGCTTTGCAGACATGATGCCTTGGTTGCAACTGCCAGGGGAGGGCAAGAAACACCCATGGCATGCTGGGGACAGGTCTCCAGGGCAATGCCCTAGCGGGCTATGTCAACAGGCTGCAGACTGCTTGTGGCCACAGAAATGTGTGACCAAGGACCAATGGTGGGGCAGCCTTTTACAGAGTGCAGCTGGCACTCAGGCAGCTGCGGCCAGAGCCTAGAGCTCCCCTTGGCTGCTGCAGGGGGGCAAGAGCAGGGCAGGATCAGCCTTGGCCTAAACTGCTTCTCCTTAGCAAAATTTACTCTTGTCCAGGCACAAGTGTGTACTGTGCCCCCAGGAGTAGTTTAGTGCAGAACAATTTGTTGCACAATTTATTCATATGCATTAATTTCACACTTACATGCATCCAGTGTGTATCCATATAATTAAAGGAGGGTAGAATATCATGTATTATTTTCTCTTCCAGTTCATAAGAGGCTGATTAGCTGAGACCAACCCAGTGAAGTTCTTATATTCTAAAAAAAAAATGAAAATCCCAAGAAATTTCCCTGTTTCTCTTATGGCAGTGTACAAGTATCTTATATTGGTACGATCATAAGGAGAGCAGCAATGCCATTTATTTAATCTTGTCTTATACCCACATTATTTAGAAACATGAGAAGGGGTGGAGCACACTCCATTTCACAAATCTGTCTGAATTTGAAGAATCATGGTAGCTCCATTTGTCATTTAACCATCTAAGTTCTCATACCTAATGAGACTTGGCAGGGAGGGGTACCTGATCCCTCCCCCCTAGTCACTGCTGCCACTGTCCCTAGCTGAGCCCAGCACTCATGCAGCCCAGCTGGAACAGAAGGAAGTGACTCTGAAGCTTCCCCAACCCCAGGACTGTAAGGAAAGCAGCAGTTGCAGGCAGGTAGTGAGAAAGGAGGTCTCTGAGCATGGAGGTGAAGGGAGGAGAGTTTATTATCTTCACTGGGGATTTTAAAAAGTCTCTGGAGCCACCTGAAGTAAAGTCAACTCTGAAAGGGGTGTATGACCACATCATTGCACCCCCTCTGGATCTGTCCCTAATTATGGGGATCAAGTATGGATCAATTATCCAACCACTTACCTCATTTTTCCTAAAAGAAGAGATTTCTTTAATTTCTTGATACCTGCATGAAGACAATGAAATTCAAATGACAAATGCACATAATAAAATGTGGTTTATGTCAGAAATATGAAATACAACCATAGAAACAAGGGACGGCATTTGAACATTGCCCTCTAGATTTTGAAAAGCTGATCTAATATGGCTGGTGTAATTGCAATGACCTAAAACAAGAAACTGGAAGATCTCTTTCTAGATTTAAATTTTTGTTTCCCAATTTTGTGCAGTGTTTAAGACTTTCAGGAAACAAAATAATTATGTATATATTGTGATTCATAATTGATATCTTCTGCCACATTTTATAAAAAAATATTTAAAAGACATTAATTTATTAGTAATCTTATAATACTGTATAAGATTCCTATCCCATTTTTCTGAGTGAAAGGGCATGATATTGGATAATGATTTGGATAACCTTTTACATTATTTCAATTATAACAGACATGATCTTGTAAAAGACATTTTCACTTTATCATAAGATGCAGTTTTGCTTCACTTGCATCATCAGTGTTGAGAGGAACTGGGAAATCATACAGAAAGTGCTGGATAAGCTTGAGGACTAGAGTTATAGAAATGGGATAAAATGGGAGTTTGACTTCCAACTCAGTTGCAGCAATTTCCATTTCCATATTTTCACTGGCATTAATCCATCCTACCATTGCCCTCATGGCCAACATTATCATCTGTATTGAAAACCGTGAAAAAATTTCCATTCATATTTTGATCCATACCTACATTATTTTTAAGCTCTACCCTAACCTTGGGGCTACTGTGTAACAAAGATGGGATAAATGTTAAGCATAATTGAGGTTAGGATCAAAAACTAAATTCATACTTCATATCAGCTTTCAATAAGGAGGATGATATTGACCATGGAGATGAAGCCAGGATGAATAACAGGTATGAGAGTATGGAAATGGAAAGTACCACAACAGATGTCAGCAAAACTTACAGAACTTAATATCATTCCATCAGGGAAACTGGATAGTCATCTGCCCAGTATTCTAAAGAACTGACATAAATATTTGCAGGTCTGGTATCAGTATGCTTAATACATCTATCAAGTTGGATATGTTATATAAAACTAGAAAATAGTAAATGTAGTATTGTATTATTGAAATGGTAAAATGATTTGGCCAACTGCAGGTTCATGCCAGACTACAGACTGACTATAATATCACCCAAGGTATAATGCAGCACAGTATGATTAGTTGTATAAATAATCAGTAATTCGTGATAAATAATTAGTTATTAGTAAATGTATTAGCTAATATGTGTAATAGGGAAAAAGCAACTGGTTGTGTTGAGAGGGAAAGGGTTAGGCTGAAGGTAGGTTAGTGATAGAGTTCCTCAGACATGAATCCTGGGCTGAATTTGTTTAATAGTAGTAATTTAATAGTAACTAGGGTCAGAAGGGGCCTAGAGCAGGCCATCTGGTCTGACCCCCCTCCAGTGGCAGGAACGAGTGCTGGGGTCACAGGACCCCAGCCAAGTACCTATCCAATCTACTCTTGAAGATGCCCAAGGTAGGAGCAAGAACAACTTCCC
>JAGPOW010002514.1:17491960-17544249 GCA_030014935.1 Caiman crocodilus | reverse complement strand
TTGTTTACATAACAGTCTCTTCCCCTTATCGTGTTTGGGTGGAGGTTTTCAAGGGTATTCCTTACACTGGCAAGAGGGTGTTCACATTACTGCCCCTGAAAGCATCAGCAAAATGGGACAGGAATGCAATGGGCAAGGAGAGGCTGCGGGGAATTAGGTGAATGAGGTTGGGATAGGGAAGGTTGGGGGGTACCTGGGGGTCTGCCCCTGCAGCTGATCTGTCCCCCTCTCCTTACATCATAACAAACTTTCTCTAGAGGAAGGCTCATGAATAAAGAATTAGCCATTCCCTGAACTCTATAATTTGGTATTCCCCCCTGAAAAGCTCATTTATTCAGTTCCAGAAAGTATTATAAATATGGTTAAGCTACATGAGCCACTTTTGAAAATCATTGTAAGAATCCCTAAACAGTTTAGATTACAAACGGAACTCTATCTAAGCAATAATTTAATGCATTTTAATGAATCAAATGGTTCAGTGGAACAGATCTCAAATGCATTAAGTGAATATACTTTGAGTCTGAGGCTATCCTGCAGTGATATCTACACAGCATGGTAGAAAAAAGTAAGTAGTGTCAACAAACTTACCATCATATCTGCCTAACTTGAATTAGTGATGAATTACTAATGAGTGTGTATAGTAATTCAAACCAAAATTTCTAAAAGCAAAGGGATATAAAAAGAATTGTTAAGGTTTTCATTTGTGGCTGCTTTAAAACAAATTTACAGTGACAGTGTTGTAGCCAGATTATATACATTGTTAATTCTATTACAAAGTGCATTGTTATCAAAGTTTTCTTTACAGTTTACTTTACAAGAACACTTGATCTTTCCCATGAATCAAACTTATTTTCTACATCACCGTTATGTAGTCTGTTGTACAAAATCTATTTAAGTAAAATGTGTACAGCGCACTAAGAGATTAAATTGATTAAATAATTTTATAACAAATGTTATAAAATTATATACCTAACATCTTGAGGTTAGGACTATGGTACAAACAGCCTGTTATTTTAAAATTCTCATGTGAACATTCTTTGTAGATTTTGTCTTCCTTTGTTGCATGGGGCTTCCTTTGGTTTCCCTTGGAATCTTTTGAGCATATTTGATCCAACTATTCCCCTGTCTTCCATGCTTTTACATTCATCAGGTTTTAGGTCATTTTTGGTGTTTCTGGTATTGTGCCTAAAATTGTGTGACAGTTTAAATTGATTAGGTATAGTTCCCAGATGCAGATGATAGGGATGAGAAGGAATAGGAAGACTGAAAATTGCCAGAAAGGTGCATTGCCCAAAAGGTAATGGACCTACAGCTATGATGACCATCCAAGCAGTGAACAGAGGATGTTCAGTGGAGGAGAGCTTATGAAAGATTGACTCTTATTATATTCATCCAGCTTCAGATCTTGCAGCCAGAAATATCAAGACACGAACAGCGTTTTTGTCAGGTATCATAGAATCATAGAATCATAGAAGTAGGGTTGGAAGAGACCTTGTAGGTCTTCGGTCCGACTCCCTGCCTGGGTAGGAGAGAAACTGGGCTCAAGTGACCCCAGGCCAGTAGGCATCAAGCTGCTTCTTAAAGACCCCCGGGATAGGAGCCAGCACCACTTCCCTTGGAAGTTGGTTCCAGATCCTAGCCGCCCTAACTGTGAAGTAGTTCTTAAGGATGTCTAATTTAAACCTACTCTCCAACAACGTGTGGCCGTTATTCCTTGTTATCCCGGGGGGCACTAGGGGAAACAAGGTTTCCCCCAAACCCTTCTGGTCCCCCCTAGTGAGTTTATAGATGGTCACAAGGTCCCCCCCTCAGCTTTCTCTTGTTAAGGCTGATCAGGTTCAGATCTCGCAGCCTGTCATTGTAGGGTCTGTCCTGCTGTCCTCAGATCATACGGGTGGCCCTTCTCTGGACCCTCTCAATGTTGTCCACATCCCTCTTCAAGCGGGGTGCCCAGAACTGGACACAGTACTCCAGCTGTGGCCTGACCAGTGTCGCGTACAGGGGGAGGATCACCTCCTTGGCCCTACTTGAGATGCACGATAGGGTCTGGTTAGCCCTGATGACAGTGACTTTGCATTGTCAGTCCATGTTCATCTTGGAGTCAATGATGACTCCAAGATCCCTTTCTGCCTCCGTGCTCTCAAGGAGGGAGTTTCCCATCTTACAAGCGTGTTGCCAGTTACTGCTGCCCAAGTGCAGCACCCTGCACTTGACCATATTGAAACACATCCTGTTTTTCTTTGTCCACCCTTGCAACCTATCCAGGTCTTGCTGCAGTCTTTCCCTCCCTATCAGCATGCCCAGGTCACCCCACATTTTGGTATCATCAGGAAATTTGAACAGGTTGCTTTTCACCCCGTTGTCCAAATTGCTGATAAAGAAATTGAACAGTGCGGCCCCAAGGACTGAGCCCTGGGGGACTTCATTGCCCACTTCCCCCACATCAAATATGACCCATCCACCACCACCCTCTGACTACGACCCTTCAGCCAATTAGCAATCCATCTGACCGTGTAGGCATGGACACCACAGTCACCTAGTTTTTTTAATGAGGATGGGTTGGGAGACAGTGTCAAAGGCTTGTTGAAGTCCAGAAAGACTACACCCATGGCTACACCTGCATCCAATGCTTTTGTGACCTGATCGTAAAAGGCAGTCAGGTCGGTGTGACATGACCTACCTCTAATGAAACTGTGCTGGTTGCCCCTGAGCATCATCCCCAATGCCAGCCCATCACACAGATATGCTCCTTGATGATCTTCTCAAAGAGTTTCCCCAGGATTGCAGTAAGACTGATGGGCCTATAGTTACCCGGGACCTCCATCCTCCTTTTCTTAAAGATGGGGACCATTCTTCCAATCATCTGGCACCTGGCCCGGGCACCATGAGCACTCGTAAAGCAGTGCCAAGTGCCCAGCAATAACCCCTGCTAGCTCCCTCAACACCCTGGGGTGGAGAGCATCTGGACATGCTAACTTGAACACATCCAGCCCCTCCAGAAGCACTCTAACCCGGTTCTCTTCAACCTTAGGTCCTGAGGTGCTCCCCTCGAATCTGTCTTGAGTCCCAGTCCCTGCACAAGAAAATGGAGGAGAAGAATTTGTTAAAGATGTCTGCCTTCTCCTCTGGTGCAACCACCAGATTGCTCAGAGCATTTTGCAGGGGCCCCATATTTCCCAGTGCCTTCTTCATCCTCCTTATATATTTGAAAAAGGACTTTTTATTATCTTTGGTAGGCAATGATAGAATCTATTCAGAAATCATTATGAGAGCAACCAAAGATACACAATCAAACATAATGCCATTTCCAATTCTACCTTTTTCCTAAGAAAAAGAGGTGTCAGTAGGAGAATGCATATTGCCCTAAAAGTCCAAGAGTTTTAAGTGTATAGAGTTGACTATACTTTTTTTGAAAATCAGGAGGTTGATAATAAAAGGAGGGGACAGGGCCAGATAAATTAGGTGGATATTTCAATATCTTTCTAGAGATTGCCCATGGCCAGACACACTGCCATGTATGGATGGACATTATGGCTGTGGAAAACTTTGGATGCTGATTCAATTCAGGGAATATTTGATCCGATTCGGCAGCCAAATCTCCAAATCTGAACTGAACAGGGAGACCAATAAAAAGTTCCAAAATGATTCAAATCTCTCCAAATCAATTCAGAAAACATTCAGAGAGCTTTAGAGATTCAGGCAGTCTCTACTTGCTGCTGCAGGGAGCTGGACCCAGACTATGTGCTAGTAAGTAGGAGGCTGGGGGCAGGCTGGAGGAGGGGGGAAGAGACCATGGGGTGATCTCCGCCAGGCCCCATGCCCTGCATATTCTCCCAGATGCCCTGAGCATCCCTGATGCCCTCCCACCCTCTCAGCCCTTCAATGGCTGACCCACCTGGCCCCAGCTTCTGGTTCTTTAAAATAAATTAAAAAAAAACCTGCAATCACCGGCTCCTGCTGGGGAGGGGGGAAAATCCCCATTGTCCCACACTGGCCTGTGCTGCATGGGGGGCTCTGCTATGAGCCCCCATCCCCTGCCCACTCTCTGAGCCCTGTCAGTAGCTGCCTGGCCTGGCCCCAGTTCCCAGTTCCCAGTTCTTAAAAAAAATTAAAATAAAGCCCCAGATTCATTGGCTTCTGGGGGCTCATTGCAGAGTCCCCCACACAGCATGAGGCAGTGGGGGACAGCGGGAATCCCTCCCCCCCTACAACCAGGTGGGAACTGGTGCATGCCGGACTTTTTGTTTGTTTGATTATTTAAGTGCTGAGATGCTGGGTTTAGATGGGGCAGCCATTGATGAGTCTGAGAGAGTGGGTGGGGTATGAGGCCTGTTCTATTTGGAAATTTAGCTAATTCAGTGATGGCCATATCTCTCAGTCAGATTTGACTGAATTGATTTGGGACAGTGATTCAAATCACTGAATCAAATCACTGTCTCCCAAGTCAGCCAAATCTGAATCCAAAGCAAATACTAGCCACTTTGCACAGTCCTAATGGCCATCTCTATTCCAGCCCCAATCAAACAGGCCACCCTGACAGACAATGGAAGCTCTCAGATTTATAACCTTACACTTTCCTTTGCTAATAAGCTAGCTTCCTTGTACGCTCAGGGCTGGAGGCTAATGGCCAGGGTTGCCTTGGAATTACCAGGTACATCCATGCTTCTACCAGTGCTGCTCACAAAGTATCGTATTTACCTGAATCCAAGATGACATTTTTTTCCCCATTCAGCAAGAGGGAAAAAGGTTCCTTATTTTTCATTCAAGGTCAAGCTGTCCTGATGCAGATGGCTGCTGCTGTTCCAACTCCAGCCCTATCCCAGGCTCCTTGTTGAAGTTACAGTCACAGCCCCACTGCTGCCCCCTGCCTGCTCCCCACTGTCACCTTTCCCCTCCTGCCATCTCTTTCCAGAGGTCCAAATCATGCTATGCTGGCCAATCATGCCAGTCTCATATTATGCCTACTATGTTGGCACTGATACATATCTGAGCTATCTATCCCCTGAAAACCTCTCATCTCCATGGTGGCAAATGCCACCCAAAAGATTTTCCACTCTCTGAAGCATATGGGCATCAAGTAGCTAGGGCCTCTTGAGGTGTTATTTTGGTGGGTTTTGCCTAGAAATGCAGTTCCAGCTACCTCTTCTTGAGGGCTCTTATTTCCCTTCCCTACCCTGCCACTGCATTCATTGTGGCCTGGAATTCCTCCAACAAAGACAACTTGTTAAATGTTTATATCTATTATACACTGCCCTGTCCAGATGGTTCCTCATAAATGAGTCTGGATCATGTGGAGAGTACAGCTGGGCTAGTAGTTGATTCACTTTCCCCTATATTTACATAACTGCAATCTTCTGGATTACCAACAGTGTGGAACACAGACACAGCTTTGTAAATATTCTTTGAGTTAACTGTATAGCAGTGACATCATTGAGTTACGTGGCTGAGCTCATGCATCCAACGATTCCAGCACCAGATGTGGTATAGTTGGACATACAACACTGTCATGCCCCTGGCAAACTAGGACTGTCTCAGGTATTGGTGAGCAAAGGATGCCTCTGACAAAGTTAAACATAGAATCAGAAACATTCTGGACTGTGGTCCGCTGTGGCATAGTGACTTGTTTTTGGCTTGATGCCTAGAATAGAAACCTGGCTGTCATTCTAAGAAGAAGGATGTGCAAGTCTGATACAAGAAACTGCCCCATCTTAACTTGTAAGTTTTATTGCTTGTGAATCCATCATTCCCCTCATTGAGTTATTGACAGTCTTGAAGTTGAGAACTGAGTGGCTTTTACATTTTCCTCCATTCTACTGTTTCCTTCCTTATCTTGTCTTTATGATTTTCACAAGGTACTGGTGCTAGGTCCCTAGAGTCTAGTATGTGGGGAAAGTATGCCCTTGGTTCTAATGTTGCTTGTACCTTTTTGCATTACAGAGTCATTGGGGAAACTGCATAAACAGGGAAAAACAGGGTTCTAGGGAAAAGAGTAGGTTCTTTACATTGTGCTCCACCTGCTTGAAACTCCCTTCTTAGGGACCTGGAATAACTATCCAGTTAGCATTGTTTGGAAAGCCTTCATTTGGGAAAACTCACTACAGAGCAATCATGCAGGAAAGGCCTCTTGGAACACATGACCCAGAACCCTGAAGAAGGATTATGTGCCTCTGTTTGGAAAGAGGAAAAGTCAGAAAAGGCTCAGTTTGTATAACATAAGTTCCTAACTGAATCAAAAGATAAGGTTATTTAAGATGCAATATGCATGGTTGGAAACTAAACTGGTATAACTGAAGTAATGTTGAACGCTTTGGGTGCATCTATAGGAAATGCGTACTGCAGAACTGTACAATTAGCTCCACAATAAAACATCACCATGGACACAAAAGGTGCCATTAGACCAGAGTCTGATTAACTAACTCGGCCAAATACAAATACTGTTCTATGACAGAATTATTTACTCTGCCACAATACATGTGTAGACAGCGACTGGGGATGGTTGGGGTACAAGGGTACTACAGTGCGGGACTGCCTGCTGGCTGGCTCCACACTGTAACACTTTCAATCCCCAGCCAGTCCCTCTGCAGCATGTTGAGCCATGGCAGAGCAGCTCCAGTCTGGCAGGATGACCCCCAGGATCCTCTGCCAGCAAGGGTTGCACTGCCCTAGATCAAAGTGCTATGGTCCCAGGTGCACATGAAGATGCTGCACCTGGGAACTATAAAATCCAGGGCAAAGCACACTGGAATTTATTATGGTTCATTAATTCAACATGTATATGTGCCTCTTGTGAATAAGCATGACCATAGAACAGAGGACCAGACACAGTTTAACTGCACCCAAACACAATTTCACTTTATTTCATCTGTACTTATTGTCCTTACTTGATATTAGCTGTTCTAATGCTGTAATCAAATGTGATAATATACTACCCTACAATTCTCTTAAAGCTGCTTGATTACTAAGCTTACAAGTTAGGTGTGAACTTCATCTTTTACTTCACCATAGGTCACAGAAGTTTTGGAGTAGAGAATAGCATCTATGCAATGCAGTAAGATGTTCTTGTGTTTGAGAGATGAAGAGTAAGTGGACTGATTCATTAACTTTTAATAGTTTTAAAGTAAGACTTCATCAGCTAAGTTTGGAATGATGCCTTGGTAATTGGGAATTCCTACAGTGCCTTTAGAGAGCACTTAGCATATTCAATAGATGTCACCTCCTCCTGGGGATAGAGTTCTTGTAATAAGAGAATAGTGAGAGATGCCCCAACTTCATGGTTGTGCCAATAGTAATAATTAAAATGTATTGATAATTTGGTGGCAGAAGTTACTTAAATTCAGAAAGAACAAAATTTCATGTCAACACGAAATGAAACAGAGGTAGGACCACGAACTTGATTAGTGGGAAGCCTCGATTTAAGTTTCTTCTTTGTGCCAAACAGAGAATGCTTTGACTTGAACTGTGTCTGTGTTCCACACTGTTGGTAATCGAGTTGCTTGGACTTGAACTTTGGATCTTCACCCTCCAAGGGACATCTTCACCACTAAGATATAGAGCTTTCTGATCTGGGGTTCCCCAAATCTCTCTGGGTGGAATTGTTTTTACCTTGTATTGACTACTGAAACACTGAATTAAATGACCCAGAATGTATGATAGCTAGCAGTTAGGACACTCATCATGAAGGGCAGGACAGGAGTTAAACCAAAATGGAGCAGCATCAGTAGAGGAAAGTACACTATTCTATAATACCTTATCAGTCAATAGCCAAGCATCCTCTCAAATGAGATAAAGGGTGAGACCTTCTCAGAAGGAGGATGGAATGGATCATGGTCTTCTGCATCCTGGGTGAGTTCTCTAACTAATATTATGGGGCAGAACAAGCACAACCCTGCAAATAAACCTAGCCTTTTTACCCATGTTACTTCTGCAAAAATAGCCCAAAGTAGAATATTATGTTGTAGGTCAAACGGAATACTTATTCAGCACAAAATGATTATTGTTATTATCTGGTTGTTTGTTTCTGTGAGAAGGGACGATAATGAAATTGTTGTGGTTTAATTTGATCTTTCTGCTTTCCCGAATTCTGCTTGGCTTCTGAACAAAAACATTAATTATTCTTAGGGACCTATGTATAGGTATATATATATATATCTATATCCCTTTAAAATCCAGCTCAGAGACGCTGACCCTGCCTCACTGAAAACTATGGCAAGACTCTTATGGGTTGCAACTGGATGATACCAATACTGATATAAGGCAATTCTAATTTTTGGTCAGCCCTAAACATCTATAAGTTTAACAATGGAGAACAATCCTAAATTGTCTGTCCTCATTGAATCTCCATCATAGAATAGAAATAATTCAAATCAGGAGCTAAGTTTGTTCATCTTTTGCACTGAAGTAAGCATTTTTCCAATCATTTGAGTAGTTGCAGAAAATGTACAGTTCTTTCCTCATTAAATGTCTGACTAAATACCTATGAAGTTAACATTGACATCAAGGGACTTTGAATTAGACTCTTTAGCTTCATTGGATCTGTGACTGTTTATAACTATGTACAGTGGAACCTCGGTACTCGTCCTTAATTGGTTCCGGGAGGCGCGAGGAGTACCGAAAACGACGAGTACCAAACAAACAGCCCTCCCCGCGCCAGGGGAGGGCGAGGGGAGCGCGGGGCCGGGCAGCGACGGCGGCGGGGCCTTGCCAGAGCAGAGCAGCGCAGCGCAGCGCAGAGCGAGCAGCGAACTTCAGGAGGGAGCAGGCGCCGCCCCTGCCGCCGCCTCCGGCGAGTACCAAGCAAACGACGAGTACCGGGAGAAAGATGTCCAGTCAAGATGCGTCGAGTACCAAATTCGACGAGTTGCAAGGCGGTCGAGTACCGAGGTTCCACTATTTTATTTTATCTCTCTGGTTTGCCTGCGACTCAAAGACAACATTTAGCTCACAAGCATAAGCATAAGCAACCATTTAGGTGTTGAAGTCTAGGCACATACCTTTGAACATGCTGGCTGTATCCTTTCTATAGTCTTCAAAACTTAGAAGCAACTTTTCTGCCAACTGTACTTGGAAAAGTGGAGTTCTATGGAATTGTATTTTTCTGTTGAGTACTCTCTAAAAGAGATTTTGTTAACAATTGCGATAGCATTAGCATATGCCATGTTAAACATCAGATATATATTTAAATATTCCTTACTAATAAAATTTCTGTTGCATTTACATTGAAATGCCACAATATGGTTTGAAAATGAAAAATCTGAGAAGAGCATATTTTTTTCTTATTACTTCAGTTTTAGACCCTCTGGCTCTCTCTCAATTCCTCAGCCATAGAAACTGCTAGATGCCAAAACTTCATCCATGGCTTAATTCTTGAAATGGAAAATAGTGATTTTACTATTAACTTTACTGTTAACAGATACCATATTTACTGAAATACCAGATGAGATTTCCCCCCTACAATGGCCATGGGGGGAAAAGCCCCTTGTCTTACTATCTCATACAAGGAAATCTCACTAAATGCATTGTTTGTTATTAAACTGCTGCCAAGGCAGAATGCACCGAGCAATGGAAATTAACTATGAAGTTGCTTAAATGCAGCCAAGACTGAGCATGACTATAAGACACATGACCCACACTGGGCAAACATGCTGTTGGGAATTTTTTTGGGGGGATGGAGGGGTGGAAGTGGGGTTTGGTCCTTACAAAAGAATGGGCAGATGTTTCCTCCACAGTGATCTGGCACTGGGTCTAGAGGTACTAAAATGCCAGGCTGGTACTGGATGGGCCAGAGTCAGCCTTGACACCCTGCCTTTGGTGCCAAAAAATGTTATATTTTATCTTAGCCAAAAGGTTAAGATGCTGATGGGAACCTAGAATAGAAGCCTGCCTGTCATTCTAAGGAGAAGGATGTGCCAGTCTGATACAAGAAACTTCCCCATCTTAACTTGTAAGTTTTATTGATTGCAAATCCATCATTCACTTATTGGCAGCAAGTTGAGACTGAATATCTTTTACAGTTTCCTCCATGCTACTGCTGTCTTCCTTATCTGGTATTTCTGATTTCTACAAGGTACTGGTACTAGGTCCCTATCATGCACCAGGATAGGTTAGTGCAGCCCATGTGAATATGCCAGTAATTTCAGTAATTTCAGTCCTCCTCACCACCAACTCTTTTAAGTCATGGTAAGCCATGACATGCATACCTCTGCAGGCCTTCTCTCAGCCTGGCATATATGTTTACTGTGGCCATGTTGTGATACTGGACCAGGTTGCTTTGTGCCTCATCTTCACATAAATTTTTTGGAGCATCCCAGGACTTGTGACAAGAACACCCAGTTTCAATTATGAATGGGAGGTTAATTAACATAGGAATAATTTGTGGGGGTGGGATATTTGGAGTATAAACACATAGTGAGCAGTGCTGAGCTGTGGAGTCTCCATGGAGGGCAGGGTCACACTAATTATATGCATAAGGCTGAAAGAGCACAACAGAGTACTACACACAATTTTTTACAGACATGTTTAATTTCAAACTTATTAGTTTCAAGTTTTCTCCTCACTTGCGTGTGCTCAGGGACAGGAGGGCCTGGAAGTAAGGGGATGGGGAAGGGGCTATCAGGGGAAAAAGTTGTGGGAAGCAGAGAGCAAAGTGCTATCTGTTCCTCCAGATTTATTTTCCTTGCTGAAGCAGTGGGAGGGGGACTGTAATAGGGGGCCTTCTAGGGGCCAATTTCCCAGTGGCCCACTCACCTATTTCTGGGCTAACTTCCTGCCTTCTCACTTGCCACACCTTGATGATAATTAATTAATTATTGTTAATTAAGTGGGAGGCTGCCCATTTCTTGCCCCGATGCCAGGGGGCTCTGTCTGCAGCTCCATTCCTCCCCTACACTGCAGCCCAAGCCTCGCACTTGGCATCCAGATGTTATCAACATGACCAGCCCCACACTGGGCCTCAGAATCCTGCTATTTGAACCCTACCTGGATCCCTCCATTCAGGCAGCCCATTCCACCTTCATTCCAGGCTGCATAGCTCCCTGACCTGCTTCACCCTTATGGGTGTGGTCCTCCTGGGACCTTTGGCTCTACTGGTCCTGGCCCACCTCCAGGCCAGTCAGAACCCCAGGCCCTCAGCTTTGAGCATCCCTTGCGGTGGACCCCTGGCTCTTCAACCCTTCTGGTCCTGGCCCCAGCATGGACCAGTTGGGGCATATCAAAACAGGTTTGAGGCTATGGCCCCACTCTCACTGGGGTCCACCTTCTGGACCCTACAAGGTTGTGGGGGCTTGGCGCATGTAATTTCAGTCCTCCTCACCACCAACTCTTTCACGTCATGGTAAGCCATGACATGCATACCCAGAATCCCTCTGCAGCATTACTGGGCACGACCATATTGGTTGTGGGGGCTAGGTTTTATGGAGCCCCAACCCAACTTTCACCAGAGTGGTAACTGGCCTGGCATTTCCTGGGAGCTCCTGCACCACTGAGAGCCCCACCAGGCTACCCATTCCTGGCAGGGTGCAGTTTTAGGTCATGCCCAGGACCAGGAGCCTCCTGACCATCCCCTACAGCTCCTCTCTTACCTCCAGATGATATCATCAACCCTGCAGCCAGGCAATGTTGTTGCCTGGTCTCCCAATATTAAAATGTCGTGTTTATATGGGCAACCCTGAATCTAAAATGGCTGCCTCAAGCAGGCACCTGCCGGCTACTGGCTTCCGGCCCTTAAAGTGGTAGGCACAAACAATGCCCTGCCACAGGGACAAATTCAAGGCAAGCCTCCAACAGTTAGATCCTGCAAGAGTATAACAAATTAATACATTGTCTATATATATAATTTAATTATTGGGGGGGGTCATCTTATAATAAGGGTCATCTTTTATTTGAGTAAATATGGTAGTTAGTACTTTCTATTTCTCTCTCAGCTATGCAGTTTTAAGTAAACTATCTTTACACAGCAATACCGTGTTTTCATAGTATTGTTATTTATATATGGGGGTTTTAGTTATAGTCAGTTCTGAATGGTTGGAAATCAAAAGATAGGCACTTAGGCATTTCTGAAAATTCCACTTACTGCCTTTTTGCATCTTTATATACCTAATTACCTTTGAAAATCTAGTCCTTCCTAATTAAAACAGCTGAATATACAGTAAGAGAACACAGATTATAACTAGAGTAAGTAAATTAAAGGCTATATCACACATTAACAAAATTATCGATGTTAGAATATAAGTTAGAAAAAAGGTATAACTAGAAATAAAACAGTTATATCCTGAATTGTGATAAACACTTGTGTTTGAGATAATTTTTTGAATTCTCTCATCTTCCATCCTGGTGACAAGCAGTTACATAAAATCATGTTGAAATAACCTCTATAATATGCTATTGTTTATATCACCAAAATATTTCAGAACAACTGCATTATTGTGGCAATGAAAAGAGAAAAATAAAATTGCCCTTTTGCAAGAGATGTCATTTCCAAATGCAATTTATTGTAGATAATTTTGCATACATGGATTTGTATATAAAGCAGTTATTTTAGGTAGCATTGCCACAAATCCTTCTGTAGTCACATTGGGCACATCCAAGTGAGTGCACATGTGTGGTTTGTGGTGCTACAAACTACATGTGCTGTACATTCATGCATTTGCTGTACTGCTAATTTGCAGCATGGCAGGTGTTTTTGACACTAATAATCTTTTACATATGGCAGCAGCATGCATCTCCTGAAACGGGAGCCTGGCAAGCCAGAGCCACGCTCCAGCTCCTAACCATGCTCTGTATGCTTGGATGCCTACCACTGGGGCCCAGGGAGCCCTCAGAACTGCAGGTAAATCTGCTGGGGCTATTCCAGGTGCTAGCCCCAACCTGCCCTACCTCACCCAGATCAGCTTGCCACACAGCAAAGCACATGTGCCAAGACACTATAGGGAACAATAGGCAATACTCTTTCTATTTGTCCCTGGGGAAACACACATCTCCATTTGTAGGGACATCCTCAATGAGGAGAGGAAAGTTTCAAGAACTTCCACCTCCTTTTTTCTTGACTTATAAAAAAATTAGAAAGACTTCTACCCATGCTAATACTCCTATGCTCCTGAACATCTCCTATGCTCGCAACTACTCAAGGAAGGGTTATTATGGGAGTAAATCCAGAGATGTTTAAAAAGTTGGTTCAGAGTTGGTCAATATTCCCTGACCAGTGCTACCATGGTTGTTAGATGTAGGAAGTGTCATTCCCACTCCTAAAGCAAAATGTTTTTGCAGAAGAAAGTTGTTATTTCCAAGGAAAAACAGGATGTACGTTTGGGAGCCGATCTGACATATGCTCCATGACACAGAGGGATCTGTACATGGGATTTAAACAGAGATCTGAGATAGCAGGGGGAATGCAACAGGAAAAGGTTGCCGCAAGATCCTTGTACTGTATTTGCAGGGGTTGATAAGAAGTTTATACCACATCACCTTTCTTTAGATGTATTATTGTGAGTGGTACAGGGTTCTTAACAGCATAGGATTGTTGCTTCCCTACACATATGCAGTAGAATTTAGGCTTCCTATAGCCTTTTTTTTTAGGTTGCTCCTTGTCAGTTTACATCCAAAATGGAAACTTCCATGCCTCATCACTCTACCTGAGATCTTAAGTTGGGAAGTACACAAAGAATATTTCAGCAGAAAGCTCTGGTAATCTGCCAAGAAGGCCCACATAGGATCATTTTCCCAATAGCAAGGAGGAGTACCACCATCACCACAGAGACTCCTAATGAGTTAGCAAAAGTTTTACCATACACACAAGACTAAATTCTGTTTCACCTACTAGATGTCTAATCTGTTGTGTGCTGCTGGCAAAGTCCAGATAAATACAACAATTATCAAGGAGGCATTCTACTTTGCCAGTGTAGATGTGTAGCTGTCCCACACTTTTAATGAGTTCAATTCTACTTCATCCTATAGGAACACACAACTCTTCTACTGATTTCAATAGGCAGTAACTACATGCCTGCAGAGACAGATTCTCAGTTACCCAGGAGTCATGTAGGTATTCCTGCCAAAAAGGGGTCTTTAACCTGTCATAAAATACCTTTATTAGATCTACTATCTAATTCTACTATCCCCAACTATATATGAGCATGCAGAACCATAGTGGAACCTTCTGAGCATGGTCTGAAGGCAAGCACAAGGCAAGCATAGCTATTCAAGGGGAGTAAAATCTATAATTTGTGTAAGTAAAAACTGGTACTTACAGAAGTACATAAGTGGCACTTACTGTGCCAGGCTAACATAGGATCTAGCCTATACTATTTGGATATAGCCATTGCAAAGATTCAGAGGTAGAATAGATTCTATCTCTTCATACATTATATTGACCTGATTTTACTGCTAATCTGGAAAATGTATAAAATAATAGAAAGTTAGGGTTAGAAGGGACCTCAGGATGTCATCTAGTTCAACCCCCTTCTCAAAGAAGTACCATCCCCAACTAGATGATCCCAGCCAAATCTTTGTCTAACCGCATTTTGAAAACCTCCAAGGATGGACCTTCCACCACCTCTCTGGGTAAGCTGTTCCAGTGTTTTACTACCCACCTATTGAGAAAATTCTTCCTAATATCTAGCCTGAACAACCCTTGTCACAACTTGAGACCAATGCTTCTTATTCTGCCATCTGCCACCACTGAGAACAGTTTAGCTTCATCCTCCTTGGAACTCCCCTTCAGGTAGCTTAAGGCTGCTATTAAGTCCCCTCTCAGTCTCCTCTTCTCTAGATTAATAAGCCCAGTTCCCTCAGCCTCTTCTCATAAGTCATGTCCCCCAGTCCCCTCATCATTTTTGTCACTCTCTGCTAGACTCTGTCCAATTTGTCCACATCCTTTCTGTAGTGAGGGGCCCAAAACTGAGCTCAGTACTCTAGATGTGTCCTTGCTAGTTCTGAATGGAGGTGAATAATCACTTCCCTTGACCTGCTGGCAACACACCTACTGATGCAGCCCAGTATGCTGTTAGCCTTCTTGGCAACAAGGGCACAATGCTGGCTCATATTCAGCTTATTGTTCATTGTAACCCCCATGTGATTTTCTGAGGAGCTGCTGCCCAGTCAGTCAGTCCCCAGCCTGCATTGATGCATAGGATTGTTCTGTACTAAGTGCTGGACTTTGTACTTGTCCTTGTTGAACCTCATGAGATTTCCTTTGGCCAAATCCTACAATTTGCCTAGGTCACTGAATTATAGCCCTACTCTCTAGTGTATCTACTACTCCCCTTGCCCCATCCCCTGCTTGATGTCATCTGCAAACTTGCTGAGGGTGTGCTATATGCCATCTTCCAGATTGATGATGAAGACATTAAACAAAATCATCCCCAGGAGCAACCCCTGGGGCACTCCAATTGATACTGGCTGCCAATTAGACATCAAGCCATTGATGCTCCATCAAGCCATTGATGCTTGATCTCTGACCTTGATGCTCCAGCCAGTTTTCGATTCACCTTACAGTCCATTCACCCAGCCCATATTTCATTATCTTGCCTGTGAGAATGTTGTGGGAGATCATTTCAAAAGCCTTGCTAAAATCAAGATATACCACATCCACCAGTTTTCCCATATCCACAAAGCGAGTCATCTCATGATAGAAGGCAGTCAGGTTGGTCAGGCATGCCTTGCCCTTGGTGAATTCATGCTGACTGTTCCTAATCACCTTCTTCTCCTCTAAGTGCTTAGAAATGGATTGTATGAGGGTCTGCTCCATGACTTTTCCAGGGACTGATGTGAGGCTGACTGCTCTGTAGTTCCCCGGATCCTCCTTTTTCCCTTTCTTAAATATGGGCACTATATTTGTCCTTTCCAATCATCCAGTGTTGGCTACAGAGGACCAACTCATGGAATCATAATACATTCTAGTTTATTGGATGGGATGTGAAATAAAATAAAATCATAAATGCAAACTTTGAGTTATGGATGGTACTGGTCACCTTAGCACATACACACACACACACACATGCACACACACATGCACTCACTCATTCAAAC
The DNA here is from genome assembly GCA_030014935.1 of Caiman crocodilus. Lineage (NCBI taxonomy): Eukaryota > Metazoa > Chordata > Crocodylia > Alligatoridae > Caiman > Caiman crocodilus. The sequence continues at coordinate 17,528,232 of JAGPOW010002514.1, read as the reverse complement.
CCATGTAGTATAGTGTATAGTGGCTGCTGTAGTGATTTTGAGCACTGGTGTCAGTATATCTACCTGTCCAAGGCCCTGGAGTCTGCTGTTTATGTTCAGCTTCCTTCAAGGTGTTGTTTTCTCCAGAAAGGGGTCACCTGCTTGTCCTTCTGTCTCAGTAGGTCAGGTGCTGGATGAGAGGGTGCCACTGAGGGTCAAGCTTCACTGCCTTTTATCCCTTTCTGGCAGACTGGTATGATCCTCCAGCATCATCCTGACTTCTCAATCTAGAGGTCACTGCACCAATTGGGTCTTGAGTGGTACCTGACAACTGTTAGTCACAGGGGTCTGCCTGGTAGTACATGACTTAATAGCTGTATTGTCTTGTGTTACAGAAATAGTCCATAGGGTGAACGCTCAGTTCCAAGAATCAGTTCTTTAGCTTGATTAGCTTAAAATGGAGTTCCTTTGGCTAGGCTATTGTCTACTGATGATCATCATTCACGCAACAGATTTTATCACTTTACGGTTACAATTTCAATGCAGTTTTAACAATGGTCTAGGGCATAACTTCATTCTACAGGGAATACATTCCTTAAGAGTTTAAAAGTATAAAATATAACATACAAAATGTCATGGTAAAGACAAGACAGATGAAATATGAAAATGCACTGTGAGAAATATATAAAAATGCAATGTGAGGTAGTGAGGATCAAAGGCTACTGGAGACAGTGAATGAGTTAGGTTAGCACAGGGTATAGTTACAGACTTTGCAGTGGATAGTTTAGTTATTTTGTTTTCTTTAGTGACACAGAACTTAATTGATATGTAGATGTAGTTTCTAGGTTTCTCTTACAGAAAGCCATTTCACCTTTCTGGCTTGCAATAAGTATGCTAAGTCTCTGCCAATACTGAGGAGAAGAAATGCCCGAAATGGCAGGGCAGAGGGGAGAGAGGGCTGAAAGGGGCTTTTGTTATATCCATGTCCAGAAAGGAAATGTACAAAGGGTGCTTTCTGCTACACCAGGACCTCTCCTGATTACTATGAGCTGTCAAAGAGGATGGCCAATGGCTCTGCAATCACATCAGCCACCTCCCTCAGCTCCCTCATATCATCCAATCTGGCCGAATGGAGTTGTACACATTCAGCTTTCCTAAGTAGTCCCTAACCTGTTCTTTCACCACTATTAGCTGCTTACCTCCTATGTACCCAACATCTGGGAGCTGACCTTGCCTGCAAAGACCAAGGCAAAAAATGCATTGAGCACTTCAGCCTTTTCTGCATTCTCTGTCACAAGGTTGGCTCCCCCATTCAGTAAGGAATCCACACTTTCCCTGATCCTCATCTTGCTACCAATGCTGGTATGCATCCCTATAATAAATATACATGGTAGAGGAGCCTGAAAAAAGTTTTATATATAAAAAGTCCATATGCAGGAGCACTTTCGATAAAAAATACCAATCATAAGCCTCCAGACTGTGCATGGGAATAGTCAACAAACTAAAATCATTGCACCTGTGACTATGCTGAAGAGTATTAGGTAAATACAGAAGTTTGGAGAATAGGCTTATGTTTGTCTTTCCTTAAATGTCAGAGTCAACATTTTAAACTTGACTTAGCACCAAGCTGTAAATCAACGTAGTGCATCAGCAGTAAACCTAGGAAAAATGAGATTGATCCAAATACACAGTAATACCTGCCTCTTGCATTAATAGCTAAGTCAGTTTTAGCCTAGAACCTGGCCATAGCAATGTTGAAAAGATCAGTTAGCCCTATAACTGTCTAGCTGGAATCACACATGTGAAGATGTAGTGATACTAAACTATATTATCATGTTTTAATTATGTAGCATATTTTGAAAGGCCAAGTTCAGCAACGTTCAGGAATCAGGTGTTTAGATGTTCCATTTCTTGATTTTCTTCTCAAGTAAAGAACTCATACTGCCTGTCGGAAACTCTATAGGTAAGAGGAATACTGAGCAAGTACACGACTCCTTTTACTTCGTTCACATATCTCATCACTGCAATTAGATTGCAAAGTTCAGAGGACTTTCCAGAAATGTATAAAGTGCCCATATTATTTTTCCTGTTCTGGAGACATTACCTGTTCCAGGATACTTCCCATTTTAAATATTAAGAATGTTTTTCAAACCAAGCAACTCATTGAAAAAGAAAAAAATCTTTTTTCAGTGGAACAATATAATTTGCTAGCTCCACACAAGATGTGTGATAGTTCCTAGATTGCACCAGGAACATATTGGGTATGTCTCTTGCCTTTGTGGTTACCCTGTGAGTTAAAGGGCCTGAGCACAATGGAGAGTGGCCCTAGATTCATTTAAAAAAGAACAGGACAGCCATAAATCTTACTAATAATAATACCTTAAAGAAGCATACAGTAGCATAATGAGGGTAGGAGGAATTAACTGAAAGGACGAAATCCTAATCTGGGAAGCAGCCAATTAAAAAACAGGGAGGGGGTAAGGGGTGGAGAAGGAATCCAAACACATATTGTTCACCTTCAAAATCATTTACTGGTAATGGCCAGCTCTCCATGTTTAAAAAACGCCAATGTGCATAGCCTCTTTTTAAGAAAAACGTCAGCTGTATTTCTGTCTGTCTGTTGCTTACTTCTTAAGCAGAGCTGTTAAGCAGAGTTTCAGAGCAATGCAAGTTGCAGTACATCAAAGGAATAAAGAAGACTACACCATACACAAAAAAACAACTAAGAACTGACAGAGATAAAAATTGGAAACAATGATTCTTTGAGGCAAATAATCTCAGCCTATGCTGTTTTCTACCCTTGTGGATCTCACTTGGGAAGAAGCAATGCAAGCTAATTTATCAGGTGCCTGTGCTGCTGATTAAAGGCCAAGGTAGGATATTTCTAATATCCAGTTGATTAAAAAAAGAGAGTCTTCACTGGATAGACACACAGTAGTTCAGAAATACATATTCTATTTTCAAATATGAGGGTAAGTAACAACTGATGTTAGTAAGGTATATTAAATATTACCCCATGTGAGTCTTAGTATATTACAATTAATACCCCAAATAAAAATCCAGAGGAAAAAATACTAAACAATTTTGAATTTTAATTCATTATATATCCATACAAAATAGAAAACCAAAATACTAGTAGTAGATGTCTAACACAGTTTAACTGATAAGTTGACACTGGCTGAGACAGCCATTAAGAAAAAAATCTAATATATGAGTTCACAGTGACTTTCAGAGTTTAATGGTATATCATGTCATAGCTCAGACACTATTAAGGAAGTAATGTAGAAGTTTCTGTATTAGGGAATCAGAATTGAATTGAGTTGGCTCGTGGCAGCTTGGCAAGCTAACACTTTTCTCTGGTGGCTGCACCTTTTGCTCTGGAATCTAAGCTTTCTATTAAAAATAAAATTAAGACTCTGGCCCTACGCTTACAAAGAAATCCTTTGGAATGGAGTCAGATGTAAACCCTTGCTGCAATAACCCCTTGAGACCTTGTGTAGCCTGAAACCTGAATTCTAAGAGAACTATGTAAGTGAGGTTTGACACTGGAAGTGAACCACAACAATGCAAATGGTAACATTGTAACTGTTTCATTGCTGGTCAAAGTATATAAGAAAGAATAGGGACATGGCATATTATTTAGGTGCCATGTTTGCGCATGAGCAGAAAAGGGGTTGACTTGCTACCAATTAGTATTATGGGTAGGAAGATAATAAATCAGACTGCACAGTCTGATGTTCTCCATGCTGCAAAGGCAGAGCACACTGCTTGAGCGTGTGCTGCTCTGGGGGCGGGGGGGGGGGTTCTGTGGTTTTTTTTGATCCCTGGATATCCAGGGGTAAAAAAAAAAATGCAGGAAAAAAACCAGAGCAGCACACAATCATGGCGCACATTGCTGAAAGCAGAGATAGGCCGCCTGGAGCCACGCAGTGGTTGTTGGCCAGGCTCCACTGAGCAGGATTGCCACAGCTGCAGCCCTGGGAGGCCCCCAGGTGAGGCTTTTGAGGCATGCACAGTACTGGCCCCAGCCTCCCCTACTGCCCCTGGGGTAATTTGCCACGTGCCAAAACGCGTTTAGCACAGGGGTTCCCCATGGACAAGTAACTGTGATGCAAATTGTGCCACTCCTACTTGTCCCTGAGAAATCAAATGTACATGCCCATCTGGGCATTCCCTAGGTGTCCAGATTTGTTTATCTACACAACGATTTGGACATGTAAGTCCCCAAAATGCCAACTTATGCACAGGTTGGCATTCTGTTCCCAGTACAGAATTTTAACCACAAGTCAGGTTATGACACTAACCAAGGATGAATGAGGCTTTAGGGGCTCTTTCACTTCCTAACCCAACAAGCTAACCCTTTTCATGGTGAGGAAAGCCCAGAACTTGCAGATTCCAGGGTGAGTACTCTAGTCACTCCTCTATTTGGGGGAATATTTAGGCAGTCACTTTCATTCTCATGTTGTTGCTGGAGTCAGAGTATATACCTAGCTGTCTTGCTGTGCAGGGCTTGAGTGCAGAAGTAGAATACCAACCTGTGCATTAGTTGCAGCTTTTGGATCTAGACAACAAGGTAGATGGCTAAATTGGTATGTCTAGGCTTCCACAAAAAGAATAAAATGCCACCCTTAAGGATTTCCTGTGATCAAGAATTGCGCGGTAGCTAGGCAGAAATCTTGAAGACTGAAATTCTTAATATAGCACATCAATTCTTGTATGGATCTTGCCCCTGATTTTATTCCTCATAATTTCTAAATCATGAAAATATGTACTTCTTTTTTTGTTTTGTTTTGTTTTGTTCCAAACCATTTCTGAGAAAAAATATCTTATTTGGCATTATATTGTTGACAATTATGCCATTTACCATGGTAGATAGTTTTTGATACTCTATCCTCTACATCAGCATATCATCAACCAGCATAAGTAGTACTAGTTAAGTTTTCCATTTCCCCAGTAGTGCAACCTTCATGGAGAACAATAAAGTTCCCTTGACATTTTTTTTCCTTTTTCTCCATTTTCTTTGTTTTCAGCATTGCTTGAAGTTTAAGTCATCAGGGAATCATAAAAATGTAAAAACACTTTCCATAGTAGGAGAAGATGCTGATGATTTGTGCAACTCTCCCAATTGTTTAAAGTCATTGGGTTTACATAAAAAGGCCCTCTGTTTAAATGAGAAAAAAAACCTCCATGACTAACTAAGAATGCAGGGCTGGTTTTTCATCTCTAGTGCTTTGTTTTTCTTTGTTTAGCTCACACTCTTTTGTATGTAGCATAGAGAAAATAAGAAAATATGATTAAAAGACAAGGAGGGAACCATTAACAAGAAAAAAGAAAGAGAGACTTCATGACCTTTAAAAGATGTTTCTACCTCAGATTCTGAACAGAAAATGTTCTCACATTCCCATTTGCAAGGCCTCAGGCATTTCCAATACAGATATTTCTGTATGGTATCCTTCCCTCTGCAAACCAGTAAATGAAAGTTGCAGCAATGTACAAAGTCCCAGTAATTTAACATTTTCTGTAAATGTCAACAGAGGGTTATTCAGTTTCTGCGGGTCATAGGGTCTTTTATACACAATCTAGATGAAAACTGCAAAGATTTCACAAGAAACTAACAAGAAAAACAATCCTGAAGTTGAACTAAAACTGAAGGAAGGTGTTTTGACACTTATCTACATACTGTACTGTCACCCATTATATTTATCAATAAATTAGTTTCTATTTTCTGTAATAACATAATAAAACATCTATAAACAAGAGAAGATTCAAAGTTGCAATCACTTATCTGACTGCATCATTGAGTCATAATCTGAACATTATGATTATGAGAGAATGGATTAGATGACCCAGAAATTTATTTTCAGTCCTGTAATACATGATTACCAGATCTTTCAGAAATGAAATAAAGTTTGAGAAGACTATTCTTTAGGGAAAACAAAGAGGGGAAAAGAGGAAAGGAAACACATCGGTTAGAGCTAAATAAAAGTCCAATAGATATGCAAGTAAAGTTTATAAATATAGTGCCTCTTAGTGTTGTAACACATAGGCATTTGTGTGGAATACAGATTTAGTTGTTCCCACACTGATATCCTTATCTTTTTAAGATTCAGTAAAGTACTCCATAAAACCTGATCTCTTTGCAAGGAGTGGGTGCTGCCTATGGGTGCTGCATGGACAACTCTGCATTTGGAGAACTATGAAGCTGGAGATTGGCATGGAGATTTCATGGAAAAAGTGAGGACCCCTTCCCACTTCTTTCTACTGGGAAACCTCTTTTAAAGGTACATAGAACCATGGAACTCCACATCCAGTGATCTTGCTACCAGACACTGGGCACACCTACATTCAGAACTGTATCTTTGCATGGATGACCCAGTCCTGCACATCTACAATAAAATAATGCCTGGAAATACTTTGGATTTGTGTGTGATCCCTAAGACCTGTCTCTAAGTTATAAACCTAGTTCTGTCAATAAAACATTTGGAAGTCCTAACAGAGTTTTCCATCCTGAATGTTTTACTGAAGGATTATTTGGTGTTGCCAAATTAATCCCTTTGTAACGGATTCTTACATATTCATAGAATCAAAGGACTAGAAAGGACCTGCATCATCAAGTTTGGTCCCCTGCCATAGGCAGGAGGTTACTAGGCTCAAACAAGCTCAATGAGGTGCTTATCCAGCCTCCCCTTGAACACCGCCAAGGGTGGCAACTGCACCACCTCTGCTGGGAGTGTGTTCCAGATTCTACTTACTCTTATGGAAAAGAAGTTTTCCCTTATGTCCAGCCTGAATTTTCCCTTAATTGGCTTGTGCCCATTGGTCTTTGTCTTCCCAAAGGGTGTCTTTCTGAAGAGTTGCTTCCCTAGATCTTGGTGCTTACTCCTGATGTACTTCTAGGCAGCTATCAAGTAACCTCTCAATCTTTGCTTACTCAAACTGAACAGGCCCAGTCCCTGGAGTTTCTTCTCATAAGGCCTACCCTCCAGGCTCCTAATCATGTGGGTGGTCCTTCTCTGTATCCTATCAAGCTTATGCACATCCTTCCTGAAGTCTAGTGCCCAGAACTGGACACAGTACTCCAGCTGTGGCTTCACCACTACTGAATAGAAAAGGAGAAGCATCTCCCTGGATCTGTTGGCAACATATTGACTGATGCATGCCAGAGTTCTGTTTCCCCTGCTGGAGACATCATCACATTGTTGGCTCATGTTTGTCTTCTGGACGATTGTAACCCCCAGGTCCCATTCAGATGCCAGCCAGTGGACTACCACCAATCATGTAGCTATGGTGAAAGTTCTTTCTACCCAGATGAAGAACCCGGCACTTTTCCCTGTTATATTGACAATACAGAAATGGTCAAATGTGTTGGGAGCTGACACATTCAGCTGAAGTCAATAGTAGCTGTGGCTTTCAGCTTCTTTGAAAACAAAGTTCATTTTCTTTAGATGCCGAGTTCTAGAGTTAACAACCAGGAAAAAAAATAAAGGATTTATGAATCAGATTGTTTGGGGATGGAAATCTCAAAGGAGGCAGCTTTGCTATTTGTAAAGGTAGGAAAGGCAAACACACTTCAATTTCCCTGAGCTTGTACTATTTAATAACAGCAAAAAGCATGCCTTGTTTTTTATTTTCTTTCTAAATTGGAATCATTGTAGTTAAATTTTAAAAGTTCTAAGGGAAATGAAGTGATGCAGTCCTCCTTTATATATGTGAAGCCTAAGAAAATACTCTTTTCTATTTACTGCATAATATTTGGTTTGCTGCTATTTTCTAGTTCTTCTTTAGCCTCAATTTTTGTTTCAATACTTAATAGATTGGATTTATAGCATATATGGATTAGATTTGTGATAGATTTGCATAGTGAGTTTTTTAGGGGGCGGGTTGTTAATTATGGTACTATGTCTACAAATATTTGAGATGCTGAGGATGTACCTGCTTCTTGCAATTTTCCTATGAAAAATTTAACACAGTTAAAACCAATTATCAGTTCTTGTCCATTTATTGATGGATGATGATAAACAAAATTTATTAGTGAGTATTGGTATGAAAATAAAGCATGTTTAGCCAAAAATATGCAAGAGCTTAGATTAAGACCTTAGAAAATACTATATCAGAAATAGAGGTATGAGAAACTCTGGCTACAATACTACATCCTCAGATAGTTTTGCACTGGGTAGAAGTAATAGAGCTATAAGTAACCTCATCTTGTAGTGCATTAGTTAAAAGAGCAGGAATGAATATTGACAGTGTGTTCCCTTCCCAATAGACGTGGACTTGATCAGAGACAATTTTCACTACTGATTTTTCTTTTTCTAGTTTACTGAAGCCTTTTTTATTGGTGGAACCCAGACTTCAAAAGCAGTTTTGCTTTTATCCTCTCTTTCAAATGCTGTCCAGCAAAGTTTCTGTTCCAGACCTTTCTTTTGTATAACTACAGTCAAACTGAAGATTGTGAAACTTATGAATATAGTTCTAAAAGTCAGCAGGCAGATCCATGGCATATTTCCATCTCTGGAATAGAAATGTGAAAACTTTCTGTTCTAGTCAAAAAAAGAAAGAACAGCTTTATTGTTTAAAACAGTTATAGGAAAAAGTTGCTTGAGTTGTTCCCTGCATAGATTTCCCATTATGTTCAGTGAGGAGCTAGAGAGCATCTACTGAAGATTAAAGCTTCCCTCCTGTAGTGGAAACACTGGAAAGTAGAAATATCGTCAAGGAATCTATTTCTAAGCATCTAGAAGACAATAAGGTTATAGGGCAGAGCCAACTTTGGGTTTGCCAGGGACAAGTCATACTAAAGCAATCTGACAAGGTGATGGGTTTTGTGGATGAGGGGAGAAAAGTGGATGTGATATAATTTGAATTTTTAGCAAGACTTTTGATACCCTCTCCTATGACAGTCTTGCATTGCAGTCTAAGTCATCCTTACTGTAAGGTGAATGCATAACTGGTCAGATAATCATGCTCAAAGGGTCATCAACAGTTCAGTGTCTACCTGGGAGAAAGTATCTCCCAGGGTCTGTGTTGGCTCTAGGGCTGACGAAATGAGTATATACTTAGTAAATCTGCAGATAACATTGAGGTGGGTAAGTCAAAACATTGGAGGATAGGTAAAGGTTACAATAATCTTAACATATTGGAGAAATGGTTTGGAAAAAAAAGTTGTATACTATAAGGACAAATGCAAAGTACTGAAGCATAAAAAGAGTAGTGTAGTACTGTTGGAATAAAAAGACATTTTTTACATTTTTTTTCATTTATTAATACATGCTGGGATGTATTATTCAGAGCGTTGCTATATTCATACAGGTAAGGCCTCACCTGAAGTACTATTTCCAGTTTTGGCAGCACATTTCAAGAAAGATGTAGACAAACTGGAAAGAGTCTAAATAAAAGCAACAAAAATGTTTGGATATCTAGAAAACACAATGCCTGAGAAAAGGTTGAAAAAAGTAGACTAACTTAGTCTGGAGGAAGAAGATTGAGAGGGAGGGGACTTTGATAAATTAAAGATCGAGAGGGAGGACTTTGATACTTTTCACTGGTTTCAAAAGCTATAAGCTCTTCCTTGTGGCTCCAGGATATAGGAAATAATGATTTAAAGGTACATGGGTTATTTAGGTTGGATGTTAGGAAGAGCTTTCTAACTTAGAGGACCAGAATAGATTACACAGATAGGTTGTAGAGCCTCCATCTTTGGAAGTTCTGAAGAGCAGGTTAAATAATATCTTGGATGAGATGGTGTAGACAGAAAGGATATTACTTCAACCAATGGATTTGGTGTCCCTTCCAATCATATTTTTCTATGCTTCTATAGATAGCCCTCTGGAAAAAAAAAGTCTTAGTTTAACTTTGACTTCAATGAAGTCTGAGAAAAAAAATTAATGGGTCTAAATCAGGGGTGCTTCACCCCCATAATTGCCATTCAACCTGTGGGGTACCCTAGGGATCTGAAAATTTGGCAGCGGGGGAGTGATGGCACCACTCCCCTGCTACCAAATTTACAGACACATAGGGAATCCTATAGGCTGTGCACAGGGTGACACAGGGCCTGATCCTGGCACATGGGATCAGGAGGGGGCATTGTGGGACACCAAGCCCCAATCCCAGCACATGGTGCCCCAGGACCTAATCCTGCAGCACAGGACCCAATCTTGACAGGAAGGGACCAATCTTGGCATGTGGGAGCAGGCATAAGTGGAACAGGGCCCCAGGGCCCAATCCCAGTGTTCAGGGACCAAATCAGGCTCATGGTGCTGGGCAGAAACAGAGCAGGATTAGGCAGGGGCAGTGTTAGGCCCCAAGGTACAATTCTGGCATGTGGGGCTGACACTGGGATTAAACATTACCTGCAGATAACCTGTACGCCACTCATCTGGCAAAAATATTGACTACCATTGGTCTACATTTTCAAGCTACTCTTGTTTATAAGTAATAACACCATCATATATCAATTAACTATTTTTTCTCTTTTTTAATTTTGTCATGCCATATGTCCATTTTCTTGTACTAAATATTCTGATTCAGTCTACAAAAGGAAGTTGCTTTTTCTAGGTACATATTATTCTGTCAATATTTAACACCATTTTTTTCTTCTGAAACAAAGATACTTTTCCATTTATCTACAAGTTATATATGAATTCTCTAAATAAATGATTTATGGTGCACTGAATTTTAACACTAGTGGATAGAAGTCAATTTTGTAAGTAATTCTGCAGTAAAAAGATGATGGGTCTGTGATATATAAGGCCCCCTCTACATGTGAAGATAAATTCATGATGGAATCTAATGCACAGTTCACACAATCACACCTCCTCCCATACTACATGTGCATAGCAGGAGGCACAATTATAGGATCTCTCATTTGATCCCATCATGCCTTATTGCTAGGGGAAGGGGGAGTTCAATTTTGGACTCTTCTTGTATTGCAAGAAGAAGGTTCTTACAGCTGGGAGCCATGCACACCTCAGCTGCAGCAATCTCTCCACCCCAGGCATGCATGAAACCCCGGGGCTCTGGAAATGTCCCCACCCTTTGGGTGTAAGAAACTTGCAGAGCTGAAGGATTGCCTCCACAGTGATGTCCCTGTCCATAAGTTCAGAGAAACCCCTGGAGCCAGAGGACTGCTACAATTGTCTGACCTCAGGGGTTTCCCATAAACCTGGCTTGTGGGATCACCCTGGCAGTGATCCCCCAGCCCTAGGGGTTTTCTCACACCCCTGGAGTCCTAACGAACATGGCAGCCACAGTTCCCATGGTCTGGGCATTTCACATCCCCCTGAGCCTAGGGTTTGAGGAAGTGGTGAGCCCCATGGTAAAGGGATTTTTTGCTGGGCATGGCAAACCCCTGTAGGTAGAATCACCATCAGCTGACAGGGCTCCCAGCAGCAGGGGAACCCTTGCTACACATGCAAATTAAAGATCAGAAGTAGCCTGCTATAATGTTAGTATACATTTTCAATGTCTAACTTTATAGCTTGTTGGAGCTTTTTATTATGATAGCTATTTTGCTTGGGTAGCTGGTCTATGTAACTGCACAATTAACCATGTAGTTGTGCAATACCTGTAATATGTAGAGGGAGCTTTAGAGTTTATTAAATTTAATGTTGCAGGCCTTATAGCTTAAACAAGAGAAATAAGATAGGTATCCTTCTATGAATATTACATGCACAATAATGGGATTATTGCTGATTCAAAAACACAATTTCAAATTGCTAATTCAGGAAGAGGGTAATCTAGAAGTTCAATAAAACCATATTAACAGTTAGATATGGGCTGAAATAGTAGCTTCAAGTCTAGCTCCATTACACAAGATGTTAGCAATACTGAATTTTTTCACTTAATTTCTAACATCCTTCTGTGATTTTGAGGCTGGTTTTCTGTTGGCCTATGTGCTTTCTGTCACCATGTATGTCTGAAAATTCAGAAGCTTACAGTGTAAGTTGTTTTGCTTTGGGGGGATTTTTTTTATTTTTTGCAATTTAAAGCATGAATTTGGTAGTTTTATGACTCTCATGAGAACTTAATTTATTGTTATCTTCATTGCAATGTTCTTAATAGCTCCAATATCAAATGAAGTGGAAAGCATATGAGCCAAGTCCTTTACATATGGCAGTCAAGTTTTTGCACCCCTGAGTCATATGCAAAGCACTGCAAACCACACATGCTGCATATACAGGCATTTGCCGCACTGCTAATCTGCAGCACAGTGGGTTTTTCTGACACCAGAAAAACTGGCGTCAAAAAAACCCACACCAGAAAAAAAGAAAGGCAGCACACACGTCACCCAAAACTGGAGCCTGGTCAGCCAGAGCCATACTCCAGCTGCTGGTCAGGCTCTGTAAACCCGGATTGCTGCTGCTACAGCCCTGTGAGGCCCATAGGACCCCAGGTAAGGCCCAAATTTTCCTCAAAGTAGATTAAGCTACATGCTATTTTTTTCCTGAAAAATTATTATAATACCTCTGGCATTGCCTATGAATGAAAATAATGGAAACTGGAGTCTTTGTGATGCTTTGACTTGCTCAGTATATTAAGTTACTTCTTAAATAAAAGCAAGTGTGTATGAGTGTGAGTATTATATGCAAGATAGAAAGACACTAAACCTTCATAAGGTAATTCATGTCCTTTTTCAATTTAGGACAGTATTTTTCACAGGATAGTGTGAGTATGTGTATCATTTAGTGTGGTCATTAGTTTTGTATCTGATAATAGCTGTTTCTTCCAAACCTATAAATACAAGGTTTTGCTAGCATCTCACTAATTGGTAGGTTTTTTTAATTGTGTGTATTTTAATGCCTACATTCAAAGTAGACCCTTGTTTTTGATAGCATGACTACAAACCCTAAAGTGCTAGGTGTTATACTAGAAATATTGATCAAAACTATAAAAAATACGATAAGGATATTGAAATTAAAACAAAGAACAGATTTCTAATTCTTTGACCATAATGGAAGCAATATCCAGGTCATAATAATGTGTAAAATAAATGAAAATAAACGCAACATGATTAGTTTAAGGTAGGTGCATAGGGTTTGATCCTACAACAGTCTCCCATTGATTTAAACTTAGATTTATTAAAGGCTCAGTTCTAAGCACATTACACATGTGATTGGTTTCACTGGAAGCTTTTGGACTGATCACTTAGATAATTATACAACTTGTGTGAATAAAGACTGAGTGATCCAGGATTTAAAACTCATATTTCATGTCTGAAATTAATTTCCCTAATCTTGCATAATTATCAGAGAAAAACAGATATATTCATCTAATATTGTACTGGATATCTTTTACTCATCTTTTAGATACATGCAACTCATTAATAAAAATAAAATAGCAATAATTATCTGCTCCAGGGGAGGACTCTGTTCTTCATCAGCTTTGTTTATGAATATACAATTTGACCCAACCTCTTGCTTCCCACCTGTTAGTCATTTATTTACCCATCATAATTTATGGTGTCTCTCATTTAAAGACGGTATAAGAATTGACCATGTCCACTGCTTAGTATAGAAAACCCAGATATATTTAGTCTTTTGGCTTCTATCAGCCCAAGTAATTTCATTATAAAAGTAAATCCATTTGTCTGAAATGATTAGCTTTTATAATTAGCAGACTCTCCTCTATTAAAATAATTTTCCAAATTTATCTTTAGAGAGCTGTAAATGAAATCACTATTTTTCATAATACAAGGAGCAGCTGTTTTATTCAGGAAAACCTCAGAGAGAGGGTCAGTACAGCGCCATATAACCCAAAAAGCAAAATGGAGAAGAATCACTCACTGAGCTTCATTGTACAGAAGGGATAGAAAAAATATGGCATAGCCTGGATTCATGCAGGGGTTGGAGTAGGTTGGCCCTGGTAGTCCCCTCTAATCCTATGGTTCTATGATTCTGTCTCAGAAACTTTTGGAAATCATAACCATCATCTATTATTTTCCTCCTTGAATTTTGAGAAAATACACTACGGCAATTCTTAATGCTAGTTTATCTACTTTATGTCTATATGTGTGTGTACACACTTGTAGGAATTTAATATTCTTGCTTCTCAAATAGATGGCATTTTAAACTGGCTGCAAATTTCATTCCCTTAGAGGAGGAGGGTAGGTAAGGAACATTCTTAATATTAAATAATATGTTGAACACTGAGAAGCTTGTATTTCAGTACATATCTGTCAGTGCTAATATAGTCTCAGCACGATAAAAGTACATTCACTTACCTCTTCAGTAATGATCTCGGCACCATAAAGGACATTTACTTGCCTCTTCAGTAATGATATAAAGTACGAGTGGATTTTCATCAGTTCTAAATATAATTGCTTCCCACATTTACATTTTTCATCAAAACTGTGTCTTCAGACACAATTAGATTTTTAAGTCACATATTCTTTTTCTCTCTCAGACTGCCTTCAATTTCAATTCATACTTTTTCTTGAAAATGTTTATTCTTAGTGATAGGTCAAGGAATATAAAGAGGATATTCTTTAAATCTGGAAATGGGATACAGTGTAAACTCAAATATAGACTTTGTGTGTGTGTGTGTGTGTATATATATATATATATATATCAGTGGCTGCAGAGAGTTTGATTCTCCACAGCCTTATAATTTCTTTGCCATCATATACCATTTACACCCATTCAATGTGAATGCAAACTGTTAGTATTTTGAACTGGAAGTGTTTTATATCCTATTTCCATAAGAAGAATTAATCTTCACAAAATGTGAAGCAGAAGAAAATCAGCTTTCTTGTATTTTTAAAATACTTAGCTGCAATGTCAATATTATTGTGCTCGTATAAGCAGTCCTGTTAAATTAGTGGGACTACTTTCTTGTTTCTCAATTTTGCCACCTATGAAATGGGGATAATGCTGCAAAACACTTTTAGAAGAACAAGGAAGAATGGTTATTTTTTGTGTGAATAAAAGAAACAAACATTCTTAGTTCAGTTCAGAATAGCTTGGTAAATATTTTTATTAGTATTTCTATTTCTATTTCTTATAGCACTATAAGCATGCATGCTGCTTCAAAATTAAAAAAAAATAAATAACCCAGAAGCCCATCTGAACAGTTGCCCCTTCTGTCTGTGATGGGAATGGTAGTTGTCCATACTCTAGTAACACAATGACAAGAGATAGTTTCACTTACCCCATTTTCCTTAAGTATGTATTCCTCATTTCCTTTGGCTAAATTATGTCCAGAATCATAAAGCAATATAGAGACAGCATAATATAATCTATAGAGATAAAAATGACATAAATCAGCACAGTATAACACTAGCTTTTCAATAAGACCACATGCACCATATCAGTAAAACAAATATAAAAAAACCTGCATGACATCTCAGACAGTCTTCAAATTATAGAATTTTTTGCAACACATGGCCTTTTTTTTTCTTTTTTGGGGAAAATGAAAAAGTTGGTTGCTTTTGCTTGAAAGATATTTTGCCTTATTGCAATACTTCGCCAGTGTGCTCTATGATAGAGATGGAGAGTGAAATTAACCCTAAGTACAATCTGTTAGCAATGAACATTACTTGTTGCTGACATATCAACTAATCACACTGAAGTCATACGTAACAAGATTAAATCATTATCCCAATGTATTTGTTTTTATAGAGTTATGGCACTATTCTTTAATGACTAACATGACAATCAAAACTCCTGGCTTACACAATTTTTCTTTTTTTTCATTTGGACCTCTATTAACGTATGCTATTTTTCTTGACTACGAATTGTATTTCTGGTAAGGAGCTGAAGATAATCCTTTCTGACTGTAATCAGCAAATAATAAGCATTTTCAGAGATGTGCACATGGCATCCATAACAATAAAACTATTGCTAATATTATTATAAAGTAGAGGGGAAAACATTGGTATTCTAGGTTCAGAGTTTTATTAAACTGGTTATTTTGAATTTGACATCTAATTCGTTCTGACTTTATTTCTTCCCTGGTCTTTAGAAAAGATTTTATCCACTGGAGATCAACTGTAATAATTGGAGGATAGACTGAAAAATTAATTCTGCCATGCCTGTAGATAACAACAATACTGGAAGAAATGTCATTGGTTTCTTCATTTTGTTTTCTTTTAGTTAAAGCAAACAGAAAGTGGGAAAAACTGTCACTTGATTTCAAAATGGGAAAATGTACATCACTCTTAGCATACTGTCTTCACCATTTCCAAGGATTGCTGTTTAGAATGTAAAGGGAACTTTCCAACCTATCAGATTTGTAAAGTTACACTTACAGTCTCTACAAAATATTTTGAGAATATGTCTGAAAATCAGTTTTGAATCAGTTTTTTCATTTTTTAAATTAGTTTCTGCTACCCTAGAATTTAAGACCTTTTATTAAATTAAATTTTTTTGGCTAGGAAAATTAACAGAAACATACTATGATATTATATAGCTATCAATATAGATATATTGCAAACCAAAAGGGGATTATGCTTCAAAGTAAATGATTTAAACAGGGACTGTGTCAGATAAATAAAATCTATAACTGAGATGCTACAATGTAATAATTGCAGAATTTTCCATAGCAATTTAGACACTTACAAATTTAACTAAAAGTTTATCTGAACTTTTGGTGTATTGTTGTCCTTGATTTCTCTTTCATTTAAATATTAAATAATAGTAATGGTGATATCTTTGAGGGGTATAGAAAAGGAGAGTTGCAAAACCAAGTCAAGGCAAGAACTATATAGGGGAAGAAGACAGATACTGTGTATGGGTGTGGTCTTGGGGTTATAAACTAAAAATAAGGACAAACAAATCAAAAAGAATATCAAGATGTTATTAGGATGATAAAGCAAATCAAAGATAAAAATGAAGAACAACTAGAGAAAAGAAGTTTTAATAGCATACCATGAAATCAAGGTGATTCTGGGGCCAAACTACAGAGAAAAAAATACACAGGAAAGAAGATTAAATTTACAAAAAGAAAAAAGATGGTGCCTGTAAAAAGGTAATAGGAGAAGAAATAATGTATTTTAGAGGAAAAATATTTATAAGAATAACAGTTATATGGAACTATTCAAATATTTAGAAACCAAGATGCATAGAAGACTCGGTAATGGTTGAACAAGTCTGTACTAATTCTGGTTGTAAAGCAGTGATCACTAATTGCACAACCTAGTGGCTGCCTACAAGTGCATCAGGGGAGATCAACAGCAAATAGGTAGAGCCCCTTTTTCCCCAGCACCACCTGGGTTTGACAAGGAAAAATAGTAATAAGCTGATGGAGAATAGATTTAGGTTAGAGATCAGAAGACAATACTTCACAGAGTGGGCAAAATCTGGAACCAACTTCCCAGGTCCTTGCCCCTACCTTGGGCAAATTCAAAAGGAGGTTGGATGATCACCTGTCTGGTGTCTTGTGAACCCAGCATTCATTCCTGTTTGTGGCAGGGGGTCAGGCTTGATGATCTGTTCAGGTCTTTCCTGACCCTAGCTACTATGAAACCTATTCAAAGGCAAGTTTTCTCCAAACACACAACTCATTAACCTATACACCATTCCATTTAACTAACAAACAAGTACTTTAAGAGATAACAATTTATTTAATATCTTACTGTAATATCCCTGTCAGACATCTCACATCTTGATAAATGCTGGGGAACAGAGATGGCAGAAAATAAAAATGCCCTGTACTCAAGTCCATTTTTAGCTCAACCTTCATCCACCTTACCTGATTTTGTGCATTCAGAGATTATACCCACCCATACAGGTGTACACAGGTGTACACACCTGTGGATGCAGACACCAATCTATGCATCTATACTATTCCCAAGCCTTACTCAAACAAGTGTCAGGTCAACACTTCAGGTCAAAGTGTGCACATATGCATTTGTGCATACCTAAGTGGGAGCCATGGGCTAAATATTCAGAATACTAATGGCAGTTTGCTTGGCTCTTTAATAACCATTTTTACCGACTATACACAAGCTGTTCCAGTTTTATTTATTTATTTACATGTACATGATACAGATTTTAATTACTCAGTCCATGGGAAGGGAGAATTGGCAACCAAGACTCTGTAATAATATTATCTTGAGTCCAGCAAGAAGCAAATTGAAAGGGTGCAAAGCCTATAAAGAAAATGAATAAAATGCTCTGTTGTCTTACTCCATTGAGCAAATATGCCAAGCATTTAGCAAATTGGTGATGCTACAGGCATATAAAAACATAATTAAAAATATTATAGCACATTGTGCAGGAGAGCAACACTTAAATGACCCTTAGAAACGATGAACAATAAAATCATTGGCATCAAAATATTATGAACTTACTTCAATAATGTTGAGACATATGATTATGTTCTTTTTTTTATATTTAAATTTAAAACTTGGACTTACATGACATTTGCAAAACTTTGTATTCCTATTCATTGATTTAATTATTTTTGTAGTTTTTGCTTGTTTGTTTTGAATATGGAATGAGTGATTTGTTTACACATTTACTTGAATATCTGGAGTGACTTAACTGTCTGTCTTCACTGGAATATACAGACAAAAAATACAAATTTCAGAAGTTAATTCAGAGCTTACTCTAAACCCTAATGGAATGGGAGTCCTTGTCTTGATATCATTGGGCTCTGGATCAGGCTAGATGGAAATAATCAGGAAGTAGAGCTTAAATGTTGATGATGTTTTCACTCATCAATGCCCATGAAAAAAGATTTATTTTGTTCTGGACCTTGAATGGGACCCAAAATCTACATTTAAATTCAACTAAAACTCAGATAGGAGTTTTCCTGAAGAGCAGACAAAAATATGGATTCCCACTGAGGTCAATAAAGTTTAATACTTGACAATACTTAGGTTGCCAATGTACTGAACCATTAACTATCAAGCAGATTAACATTGTCATATTGTCTCCTTATATCCTCTCTTCTTCCTGTTCTCTTCTGTTCACTCTTGGCTTATATTAAAAAAATGTAAGCTCTTTAACATCATAGACTAAGGGTGTCCAACTTGCAGCATGTGTGCCCCAAGTTGCACGAGTAGCCTGTGCATAGGGCATGAGGAAGACTGGGGAGGAGACAAGTAGCTTAGCCACCAATTTGACAGGAAGTGGAAAGAAAAGCATCATATTAGGGAATAGGCACTGGGCAGGAAACAGAAAACACAGCACTTAGAGAAGGGGAGAGAAGGGGAATCAGAGTGGCACTCAGTTGAGGGGGGGAGCATGATACACATGCGTATGATCCCAGCTCATTTTACTCTGGAGTAAACATCTGCAGATTAAGCACTTCTACACATGCAGGTAATAGTCAGCAGGTTTGCTGCTCTGAGCACCAAACTTCCTGCAGATCTGCAATGGGGCCCCTGCTGCCACTACAGAGAGCTTGAGACTCCCCCTGGGTGCTAGCCCAGAGCTTGGCATGGAGTACTGGTCCAGGAGACAGCTGTCTCCAGGCCCTGGAGAGTTGCCTGCTGCTGGGGCAAGGAAAATATCCTCTTTTCCTGGCAACAGGGACCACCGGACCCTGGATCCCTGATCAGGGGCAGGGGACTTGGAAAGAACTGCAGGGGAAGAGCAGGTCCCAGCCCTCTGCCCTGATCTACAAGCGGGGCAGCTAATAGCCTAGCTTGCTGCTATCTGCCTCACTGGAAGATTGGGGAAGGGGGCTGGGACAAACCCCACACCTGCAGCTCTTTCCAAGCCCCATGTCTCAATCACCTGATCAGGGCATGGGGCTGGGACCTGGCCCTGACCAGGACAGTTCCCAGCCCCTGCCCTGCATGGTGAGTGAAGGCTGGACAGCTTGTTCCTTGTTCAACTCTGTGGGCCCAGAGCTGTGAGGGGAATAAGCTGGGGGGCTTGTTCCCCACTAGCTCCATGACTGCAGAACTGAGGAACTGAGGGAGTTTAGGGGACAGGCTGGTGCATTTGTTCCCCATCCAGCTCTGTGAGTGCTAAGCTAAGTGGTGAAAAAGCTCCCCATCCTGCTCCCCGCAAGTTCCAAGCTTGTAGAACTGGGCAGGGAACAGGATCCCCTGCCCCTGCCAACAGGGAGCTCTCAGCACCAGCTCCATGACTGTAGAGATAAGGATCTTCTAGCACTGGCCTTGTGGTTGCAGAGGCAGTGCTGGGAGCTATGGATCTTCCAGCCTTGCTGTTGAGTTGACACACATCAAATCAACACTCAGGATCTCGTTATTGCACTGTTAGGCAGGAGGATGTGACACAAACTTATATACACACACATACAAACTGCACATACAACACTATGGGTTCACATACACATGCACATACATAAACATGCAAACACACACTTCTGTGATTGTGTGTTAACACTGGGCAGTGCCCCAGGGTTACTTGGGGTCACTTGATGCTGGATTTACTTGGGGTCAGTTGGCCCCAGAATTACTTGGGGTCACTTGGTGTTTGGGGTTACTTGGGATCAGTTGGGGCTGGGGTTACTTGGGGTCACTTTGGGCTGGGATTACTTGAGGTCATTTTGTGCCCCAGGCAGAGAATCTGGGGGAAGAGCCAGGAGGTGGCAGAGCAGGTAAGGAAAGCTGTGGCCAGAGAGCTGGCTGGCAAGCTGGAGGCAGAGAAGTGGGGGAGAAGGCGTAGCTAAGAGGCAGTGGAGATGGGACCAGAGGCAAAAGAGCAGGTAGAGATGGGGCTGGAG
The DNA here is from genome assembly GCA_030014935.1 of Caiman crocodilus. Taxonomy (NCBI): domain Eukaryota; kingdom Metazoa; phylum Chordata; order Crocodylia; family Alligatoridae; genus Caiman; species Caiman crocodilus. The sequence goes on along the minus strand of JAGPOW010002514.1, from coordinate 17,507,616 downwards.
GCAGCAGAGGAGGTGGAGGCAGTAGGAAGCAAGCTGGGGGGAGGAAGCCAGGAGGTGGCCAGAGAGCTGGGCTGGGGAGGCAGCAGAGAAAAGGGGAAGTGAAGGGTGGTGGAGGAGAAAGCTGGGTTACAGCAGGGCAGAGGAGCCTGGAGGACCAGGGGTGAAAGCCTGGAGGACCAGGGGCAGCAGAGGCTGGGGAAAGAAGTCAGGAGTAGGAGCAATGGTGAGAGGAGAGGCCGGGGAAGAAAGCCGGGAGGACGTGGAGGCAGCGGGAGGCAGCGGGTGGGGAGGAAGCTGGGCAGTGGCCAGAGAGCTGAGCTGGGGAGCTGGGTGACAACGGGGCAGAGGAGCCAGGATGAGCTGGTGGTGAAAGCCAGGGGCCAGAGCCAGAAGGGACTGGGAACTGGTGGAGACACGGGAATGGAGAGGCAGGCCAGGGAGCCTGACTGGACTGGAGAAGCAGTGGAGTGGTAGAGAGAGGCCGGGAGCTGGGAGGTCTGGTAGGTCAGGAAGCAGAGTGGGGCTGAAGATGGGAGAGGCAGAGAGCTGGGAGATGTGGGTAGATAAGTGGCAGCCAGAAAAGAGAAAAAGCCTGAAGGCAGAGTGGCAGAGAGCTGGGAGATCAGAAGACAGATAAGTGGCAGCCAGCTGAGGGAAAAAGCCAGGAAATCAGGAGGAGGCAGAGAGACAGGGGTTCAAAGGGCAGATGCTGAGGGAGAAAGCTAGGGATCAAGCTGACGCTAGGAAAGTTAGGCAAGTTCAGAGCTTAAGTGGAGAGCTGGGAGGCACAGAGAGGGAGGTGGGGGTGACAGAGAGATGGGATGAAGTTCAGAAAGTAGAATTTGGAGCAGGGCCAGGAGATCAGTAAGACAAAAACCCAAATCAGAGTTCCAAAATAACAGTTTTATTAAATAGGGAACACACTATAGAGTCCCACAAAGTTATTGGCTCCCACACATGCACACACAAACTCTCTCACTCAGTCAAACAATGGTAGCAGGAGAGGAAGAGCTTAATGGAGGGATTTCAGGTCAAGGTGTACAGAGTTCAGGTCCCTTGCTTAGGGAAGAAGGTGGGTGATAGCTACCTATCTGGGCTGTGAGTTGATCCTTGATGGCCAGTAGGGGTCTTCTCTAGCAAGGTGTTGTCTAGAGGGGGTCACTGGCAGGGCCTCTGGGTGGATAGGTGGTGTAGCATAGTTCTGGTACAGGAGAGGGTGCCCCGAGGAGGTCACACTCTACCACCCCTTTTATAAGGGTTGGCTACCTGTGACTCCAATGGGAAGGACATGCCCAGTCAAGGGCCAGTCCTGTTCAGATGAGGTCATGAAGTTTTAGGTGTCTCCATTGTCTGGTGGGATACAATGGTGCTGAGTTCTATTTTGTTCTTTCTTTCAATGTTGCTGATTTATTGGAGGGTCTTTATCTTTCAAATATTGAGTTTTGTCTCTAGTCCTGGGAGTAAGTCTGTTGTTTCAGGGATGGTCAATGCCCCTGAGCTGTAACAAATTAAAGCCACCCTGCTAAAACATCATGCAAGCCTCCTGGGGAATACTCCATCCCTCCACAGTGTCAAACATTCTGGTCAGCTGACCTCCTCTGGTTGCCCTGGCAACCAGCAGCTGGGCTCGTTACTCACTGCTAGGCTCTTCCCCTAGCAGTTTTCTCCCTTCTTAGGGATAGGGCTCCTAAGTGCTCTGCGACACACCTCCCCCCTCAAGATTCAGACTCACCGAACCGGTTCTTGATTCTTATCCACCACAAATCCTGTCTCCGTTCTCTCAAGTCCTGGCTCTTTTTCTTCAACCTTCTGGCTGCCCAGAGGTGGAGGTTTTTAGGTGCCTCCTACCCACCTTTTACCCAAGGCGCACCATGTGGGAATTCATGGGATTTGCTCCGCTGTAGGCAGTCCCCCCCACACTAGCCAATCTTGGTAGGTTGCCACTTAGGCCTGTCTTTTCCCTACAGCTTTTAAATAATTGTGAAGGATGGCCCCGGTCCTGGTGTATTTCTCTAACTGAGGTGGTGGGCACAGTACCGTAACCATTAGGAGTCCACCTCTCGGCCGTCCCTCCATCCTTCTTCGCTCACCATTTACAAAGGGTTGACCCTCCTCCTCCTGCTGCTTGACCAGCTGGTAGGGATTGGGTCTGGGTCTCTCTTGGACCGCCAGCCCTAACTGGAAGGTTCTGTTCCTAGGGGAGCTGCTCTGCCTCTTAGAAACAGGGTTACTAAGCGTTCTCTGCTACACCCCCCCCCTTCTCTTCTGGCTGCGGTTTTTCTGTTTCTCCTATCCCCGCTTCTTTCTTGTACTGCCTCAAGAAGAAATCAATGCTTATGTTCTTGGTTTCAGGATGATGTTTTACCTCAAAACTATATGGTTGCAGACTAATAGCCAACCTCATCAGCCTCGCATTGTCTATGTTCATGCTCTGCAACCAGCGTAGGGGTGTGTGGTCTGTAATCAGCATGAACTGCTATCCTAGCAGATAGTAGCAAAGTGTTTCTACTGCCCACTTAATAGCCAAACACTCTTTTTCTATTGTGGTACAATTCCACTCTGGTGGGTGTAACTTCCTACTTATGTATGTTATAGGGCACTCTTCTTCCCCCTCTATCTGGATTAACACCGCTCCAACAGCTGATTTTGACACATTGGTCTGCACCAGTAATGGTTTATTAAAGTCTGGGGTATATAGCAGGGGTTGCAAGCATGGTACTTCCTTCACCACTTGGAATGCCTTTTCTGCCTCCAGTGTCCATCTCACCTTGGAAGGAGCCCCTGCCTTTGTCATCTCTGTCAGTGGTACAAATAATCTGCAAAGTGGGGTACAAACCTTCTATAATAATTGGTTAGCCCCCCAAAAGTCCCCAACTTGTTTTTTAGATTGGGGAGCTTGGTACATCCACAAAGCCTCCACTTTGCTTAATAACAGTGTCACTTTTCCACTTCCGACTAGGAACCCCAGGTATTGAGTTTCTTCTTTCCCTATGGTACATTTTTTTGGATTGTCTGTCAGCCTGGTCCATCTCAAGTCTCGCACCTACCCTTAGCGCTTTGAGGTATTCGGCCGATTCTTCAGTATATTTAAAAATATCATCTATGTACGCCACAGCATAACCCATATGGCAGGTCAAAACTCTGTCCATTAGCCACTGAAATGTAGCTGTGGCTCCATGTAATCCGAATGGCATGCGTCGGAACTGAAAGAGCCCCCACTGGGTGGCAAATGCTGTTTTCTCTTAATATTCAGGTACTACTGATACCTGCCAATAACCTGTTGTCAGGTCTAGGGTAGAGATGTAGCGAGCTTGTCCACTGTTTTCTACCAGTTCATCTACCCTCAGCATTGGGTAGGCATCAAACTTTGCTACTGTGTTTACCTTCCAGAAATCAATACCAAGACAAATTTTTCCATCAGGCTTATGTACTGCCATGATGGGGCTTTGCCATTCACTGTGGGACCTGCATATGATGCCCTTCTCTAGCATCATCTCAATTTCTGTCTTTATCTGTCTTTGTAGTCACTGGGGAATCCTTCTCCAACTCTCCCAGATTACCTGGCCTGGAGTAATTTTTATCTGGTGTAACACACCCTGAGTTTCCCCAGACATTTCCTGGAACACGTCTCCAAACTCCCTGATTAGTTTGGTAGCCTGTCTCCTCTATTCCTCCAATAGTCACGAGGCCAGTTCTGTTACCCGGTCCAGTTTCCTCTGTCAAACAGGGTCCTAATTCTAGTTTGTTAGGATGGAAAGGCCAGACACATACACTCTTGGTCTTTCCACTTCTTCAGCAGATTGACGTGGTATACCTGCTTCTTCTTTTGTTTGTTTGTCTTATACACATCATAGTCCAAGGGCCCCACTTGGCCTACAACTTCATAGGGTCCCTGCCACCAGGCAAGCAACTTACTCTCCCAGTCAGGTAATAGAACCAACATGCGGTCCCCTACCTCAAACTTCCTTTTCTGGGTGCCTGGTTTGTAATATCTCGCCTGACATTTCTGGACCTCTCTGAGATTTCCTACGACCTCACTTTGAGTGGCTTCAAGGCATTCCCACAGTTGTATCACATACTGAATCAAGTTCTGGTCTGTACCCTGTTGTTCCTCCCAACCTTCTTTAATCAGATACAGTATTTCCCGGGGTTGCCGGCTGTATATTTCAAAGGGTGAAAACCCAGTTGGGGCCTAGGGTGCCTCTCTTACAGCAAACAACAAAGGTTGTATCATTTTATCCAATCCTGAGGGCTCTTGGCCACAAACTTCTTTAACATCTGTTTCAGGGTCTGATTAAAACGTTCCATGAGTCTGTCCTTTTTGGGATGATAGACTGCCATCTTCAGGTGTTTAATTCCTAGTGCTTTACTCACTCCCTCGAAGGTGCATGAGGTAAAATTCATACCCTGGTCTGTCAACAGTTCCCTAGGGAGTCCTACCCAAGAGAATATCTTCAATAGCTTGTTTGCCACCTTTGGAGTGGATATGGTTCACATTGGCATGGCCTCCGGGTACCTGGTTGCATAATCTAGTAGGACTAGTATATACTGGTTTCTGGTGTTACTTCGGGGAAGTGGCCCCATGATTTCCACAGCCACTCACTCAAAGGGATCCTCTATCAAAGGCATCAGAATTAAAGGAGCTTTTGGTGGGGGCCTAGGGTTCGCTTTTTGGCATGCAGGACAGGAGGCACAAGACCTCACCACTTTCTGAACAGTCCAGGCCAAAAGAATCTTGCCCTAATGCAGGCTTAGGTTTTGTCTGTGCCCAAATATCCCTCGATAGGGAGTTCATGAGCCACCTTCAAGAAAGCCCATCGATATCACCAAGGTACTAACAGCTATATGCCCTCCTCCCCTCCAGGCTTACCTCACTCAATTTGGTACAGGAGACCATTCCGTACCTCGAATCTCAGTGTCGCCTTTGTCAGCTCTGGACGTAGGACCTTGCCGTCTCATTGAGTTAAGTGTTCTTGCAACACATATCAAAAGTCTGCCTCCTGACCCTGCTCCAGCTAAAAATGTTCATCTTCCCACAAAGAGGTGACATTCAGCTCATTACTAGCCTCTTCTTCAGAGGGCAGTTTTTCTATCTCTACCACAAATCCCTCAACCTTCTTCGGCCTCACCCTGGCTATCTCCCCCAACAGCTGAGGCCAGTCACAGCCCAGTACTATTGGGTAGGGTAAATGCTCGGTGACCCCAACTAGCATCTGCCAGGTTCTATCGCCTACTTGAAGTATAATCCCTACTTTGTAGTCTCCGAGAGAGTTCCTGCACCAACATTATACCTGTACGTGATCCACTATCTCACTTTCTTTACTCAGTAGCACGTTACTCTGCACCAACATTTGCAATGAGCCTGATTCCAGCATAGCTCATACCTTTTTGCCCTCTATTGTCACTTCGACTGTAACCATGGGTGGCTCATCTCCTGCCTCACGGTCACTCCTAGCTCTGTAACCACACATCCCCACCCAGATTGCCGGTCGGGTGTGGATACTTGCAATGTTGGCTAACAGAGCTTGTTGTCTAGCTGTTTGATTCCACAGGCCTTGTATCATTTGATGTAGCCAAATCAAAACCTGTGGTTGTGACTCAGGACCCGGGCTTAGCATCTGCTCCTAGTTCTCTCTCCCTCTGGATCCAAGAATTCTTTTCCTCATATTGGCAAACCAGTGTCCTATGATGCATACTACCATATGAAACTTTCCCGGCCAATGCACCATTCTAACAGATATCTGCTCTGGGCTGATCTAAACATGGCCCACACACCTGTTCCTGGGGCAGCCTCCTTCCTTCTCACCTGCCATGTCTTGTTGTTAGTTGGTTAATTGAAGTTAATTAGCAGGAGGCTTCCCTTTTAGTGCCCTGATGCCAGGAGGCGCTATATGCAGCTCTTTTTCCTCCCCTATACCACAGCCCACACCTTGCCGATGGAATTGATGTTGTTCAGTCTGGGCCTTGTTATAATCTGCCCTCCTTTTCCTCTTTGGGTGCCCCCTGTCCTGGGGCTTCTCAAAGTGCTGACCCCCTTTCTGGGGCTGTGGTCAGTGCACCCTGAATCCTGCACCCTCACAGACACTGGGGTCCCCATGCTGCTGTGGGTCCCCTTTGAGGTCTCCTCCTACCCTTAATAGCCTCACCCAAACCACTGCTCTTTAAACAGCAACAAAACACAAGCCCCTGGGCTGTATTCTGGTCAGCTGACCTCCTCTGGTTGCCCTGGCAACCAGCAGCTGGGCTCGTTACTCACTGCTAGGCTCTTCCCCTAGCAGTTTTCTCCCTTCTTAGGAGCAGGGCACCTAAGTGCTTTGTGACACTTATCTATAACTACTTATAACTACTTATAAGGAATAGAGAAGGCAAAGAAAGAGTCATAAATGTTTGGGGAAGAGAAGGGAATGCGTTTTTAAATAAAATTAAAAAAAAAAGAAAAATTGGGGGTTTTGCATCACCATTTCCCAATTGCAATTTCAGAGGAAAGAGCTTGGATCTCCCTGCTCCCAGGGTAGGGGGTCATTGTCCCAACCTAGGCTCCTGTGGCAGAGCCCACCCCAGCAGCAGGGAGCTGCTGGGTGCAGGAAGCTATCTCCCAACCCCTGGTGGATGGCAGATTTTGCTTTGGGTCAGGTGTCTACACGAGTGCTACTACACTGTTATTAATTTTGAGTAAATTTGCTACTTGCATTAGCAGGGATCAAATTTCTCAAGATTAGGGAGGTTTGGTGCATAGTAAGTATGTGCATTTATAGATGCACTTGCTTACTTTGCAGTAAACTGTGCTAATGTACAGTTAAGCATCTCATGTAGATGCATGGCGGGAAGGTGTTGGGCTAATTGGTAGCATGCCTGCCAAAAAGGTTGGCCTATGCTGGCATAAATCATCTTTTGTTCTATATATGTTTAGAATATATTTTTATATTGCTGCGGAACAGGATTCTGGCCCATGTTTGGGTTCCCTCCATGCTCAATAACATAGACAGATAATAAATAAGCACAAACATCCTCCCATGCAATTCTGGTTGCAGGACTGGAATTTTTTGAATTCCACAGAGCCTTATGCATGTGAATAGTCCTACAAAAAAATATTCAGTTGTCTAAAGAAATATCATTGTGTAAATCGTTTCAGGACTTGGTGTTATATTTATAGACTTGAAAAGAAAATGGGATAAATCAAATATTAAATGGATTTTGGAAAACTTATGGGGAAGAGTTGAAGGCAGTTGACCAATTCCTTTTAGAGATTTTTTCTTCTACAATAGGTATATGTCCATGTTTGAGATCAGCTGTATGTTGCGTCTACAATTAAAATATCATTAAAGGACATAGAAAAAGAGCAGCCAAATTTGTCTTGAAACACACAATATATCTTTGCTAAATTCCAATTATTTTCATAATTTTAAAATCATATTTATATATGATACAATAGGACAGAGTGTTTTGAAGTTATGTTTTTCTATCTCTTCCCCACCAAATTAGTGAATGGCATGAATGGAAGCATATAGAAAGGTTCCTTAATTTTTTTTTTCTGTTTATGATTGATGTATTTTAAAGGTTATATAGGTTAACTGCTTATTATAATTCCAGAAAATGTTTTTTCTTAATCAGGAAAGGCTTGAACTGGTAAGATTCTAAGAATGCTGGTCCTGCTTTAGCAATGTTCTTAAGCAAGTGCTTACCTTTCATTGCCTTAAACTAGACCTCTATTTGACATACCCAGAATAGCCTGGTGTAGCAGTAGCCTGCTAGTTAGGGCACTCTCTTGGGAGATGATGGGAGATGTAGGTTTGAACAGGCTTAGACTCAGAAAATATATTTCCAGGATAAGTGCTCCCATTTCCTGCATCAGTGCTCCCTCTACCCACGAAGCTATGATAGTTTCATCATTGCTACCTTTTCCCCTATAGAGCATGAGTTCTATTTCTTTCTATCAAGGAATGGTTGTAGGTGCCCATCCTCCAGGAAGGATTTGTGTTTGTGAATTGTGAGTCAATGAAGGCCCCTTCCAATTGCCTAAGCACCGGAGAAACACAAGATTCAAGATATACCATGTGTTAAAGAGTTTCCTCTTTGTGAGTCTTTGTGTTCATTGTGCTGGTTGTTTTGCACAATATACCAAGGAGTTTGCCCCTCCCCATGTATTGCATAAGTGCATAAGGAGCCTAGGCACGTAACACATGATTCTGGATTCAACTTTGTGGAAAGGCACCTAAAACAAGGTATTTTCTGATTAATTTTTTAACTCATTTAGTGGATAAGGCCCCAAGTCTCCTTTCTTTCATCAAACTTCAACTTTAATTAATCAGATAGATAAAGCCTCCATATTTTGCCAAGTGATGAACACTTTACTTCATGCCCACCTTAGATATACAAACAGATGATTATTATTTTACGTATTCCTTGATACATGCCAACTAGAAACTTTAGCACTTAAATGCCTATGTTGCTTCAATTAAAGTCTATGAGGCTATTTTAAAAAAATATAGCCAATATTATTTTGCAGCCTAGATCTGAAAGTTTAGCCAAGTTTGATTTAAAATCCATAAAACCCTAAAAAGTGCACTACTAACAATGAAAATGAGAGTAGGTTAATTTCTTAAGATTTTACCCATTTCTTAATAGCTTCAGTTGTCAATTTGAACTCTGAATGTCTCTGATTATAGAAGTTTCAATCAGACCACTTTATCATTTAGGTACTCTTTATATAGTTGAATAATACAGTATTAAGTACATCAAGAGCTACATAATCAGAACCTTTCCACATTTAGAATAATTGAAAGATTAAGGTGCAGCCATAATGACAATTCCCTGTGATTATACATTGGGATGTTTCAAGGATAATGCTAAGTACATGGAAGAAGTTTTTCAAATGTATTTGATCCTGAAGGAATAGTATCACCTTGTGTTTCCATCTTAACACACCAATAACAGCATTGATTAATATTTGAATTTGACTGAAAGAAGTCTGTAGACTCAGTTTGAGAAAAATTACATGTGGAGATTTTTTATAATTTTGAGTTTTCTATCATGAAGTTTTAAGACTTTAGAACAGAAAGGTTTTAAAAATTGTGAGAAGCTGCTCTGAAATCTTGCCTATGTCAATATTGTTCAGTTAACCCTGTGCAATACTGAGAAAGTACATAGGTGAGATATGTTTAAATATGGTGGGTTTTTTAATTGAGAAAAGGGGAAATATGCACACACACATTTAATTGAAACAGATAATTTGATAAATAAAGTAAAATGAACAAATGTAATTGAAATTCCAAAGAGCATGTTCTATCATTGCATATATTTAGTATTGATATTGACAACTGTTCTTTCAAAAATATCTGTCTTCCATATTGATAAAGCAACAATGGTGACTTCTTTAAAATTATCAGTTTAGAAAGTGGCAGTTTCTATGTAAAAAAACATGTTGAGAACAATTACAAGGCTATGTGCATTTGCAAGTACCCTGATCCAGTAAAGCCGGAATGTCAGATTCAAATTGGTTGTTGGGTCATATTCCCTTCTTTGCAAGTACTCACAGGTTATATCCATATTTTTTCACCAAAATTACTCAGATGAATTACACTTTGTGACACCCCATTTTCCTCCCATCAATAGCAGTTTTCAGTAGCATATATAATTTTTTAATGTTACAAATAGGCCTTGAAATATGTGAAAAAATATTTATTTCTAAAAAATTGTTACCGCTCTTCAAAAGAAAATGATGAGTTTAAAAAGTTACCCATACTAACATCTCACAAATTGCTAGTACTGGCCCTGGTCATGAGGCACCTCTTCACTGTAATCAGGTTCTTAGTGTCTAGTTTCAGGGAACGTGCTGAGATTATTTTCTTGTTAGAAGTGTTGACTTGTTCGTTAGGGAGAAGATCTGCATGTATATGTGCTCACAAACATGAAGAACAACCATAATGCAATTTTACCACTATATAGTTTTGTCTCGGCTACTGGTAAAATTTACTCACTGTTGAGAACTTAGCCTTCATTGTAGCATTGCTGTGAAAATCAGTGAGTTCCATTTGTAGCTCCTGAAGAGCATCTTCCACAAGGACAGATAACGGAGTGGTGAAAAGTCTGAACTCCACTTTGTGAATCTGAAAGTCAGAGAACTTGTCCTGGAATTTGTGCCTGAGGTCATCAACTTGACTGCATACTTCCTCAAGCTCTGATCACCTTTAGTTTCTACAGCAGTGACTTTATAATGGGAATATGTGATACATTACACTAAGAGAGCTGTTTCTCTCAGAAACAACTTCATTTTTAAGATGCATACAGGGCGTGTCTACATGTGCGCATTTAGTGTGCAGTAACCAAAATTACTGCGCAGTACAGACACGCCTATGTGTGTATGCCCATACTGTCCAGTAAATGCGGTGACTCATGCTGACATGCATGTAGATTTGAACCCTGCATGATGCAGGGATTAAATTTATGCCTGATTGGTTACTGCACTGCTTTACTGCACAGTAACACTGTGTATGTGAACTGACTTGGGACTAAAGTTAGCATTAATGCACTTTAATGCCTGCATGTGTAGACACCAGCATATTCCTGCTTAATGTGAAGTAACTTTCTGCAGAAATGCATGTAGCGACATACCCACAGTGTTGTAAAACTCTGTCACAACCTGGTTACAACACTGAATTATTGTGTTTGGGGTATTGAGGTGCCCTATTGTGCCCCATTGCCACAAAGGTAAGGTCCTGCAACTATTCCTCATGTTGCAGTTTAGCCATAAATGTATTCGTCTTTCTCACTCATGAATATATCAATCTCACATTTCCATTCAAGGAAATGCTTTAAGACAGGTCCATGACTCAGCCACTGCAATTTAGTATAATATAGCAGCCCATGCTGAAAGTTGCCTTCCTCCAAGAACAAGTTAAACTGCTGATAGAACCTGGCTCAAAATGAAATTTGCTATTTCTACCACAATATTCATCTTGTGGTCCATGCCCAGAATTCTGGCACAGAGAGATTCTTGATGCAGAATGAAATGAAAAACACAAATTTCAAGGTTTATATTAACACTTCGTGCATTGTTCTTGAGTTTCACCATGAATCCTTCCTTTCTTCCCACCATAGAACAAGCTCTGTCTGTTGCAACTCTCACTACCCTCTTCCAATCCATACCTAATTTATCTAATGTGATTATTATACTATTAAAAATATCCTCTCTGAAGTTATGGCTTCCATCAGCCCCTATTCCCAAACTCCTCTTTCACATTCATATCCTGTCTTACATCCCAAATGAGCATAGCTAGCTGTTGAAACATCACCCACATCCAGGCCTTCCTCAATTGCTATTGAAAAAGAAGCAAATGTCTTTGCTTTCAGAGATGACTCTGCAGTCCATCAGGTAAGTCTCAGATTCTGTTGGCTACTATGTTTTTTGAGGAAAAACTTGAAAAATGCATTCATCATGCATTTCAACTCTCCCTCAACAAAGGGTTTTGAAGGAGCAGGTATTTCTTGAGAGGACATAGCTAGCTCTCACTGCTCCATCATGCACATAATATGTAAATACATATTGTTGCTTTTTCAACAACTGTTCTACTTCACTCAGTTTATCTTCATGCATGTTCCTGGTAAATGTGTCATACTTGACACCAAGGCATGACACATCATATCCCTTAATATTGTATGTTTTGGAAACACCACTTGGAAGTGTTTCATAAAGGCCCTGGCTGAAACATTCCTTGGTTGAAAGATTTCATATGCTACAGTCTTCTCTGTAGGGAGTACAACAGCAGATTGCAGCCACCTGGGTCTCCAATCTCCACTCTCCCTGTTCCCTCACAGGGACAAATAGTGGAGGAGAGGGGAGAACAGAGAGTTGGAGCAGAGAGATAAGCAGGGGGCTATCCTACCCTACTTACTGGAGCCTAACACTCCAGCTGGAATCCCCTCTCCCTCTCCTTTTCCTGTCTCAACCCAGCAGAGAAGTAGAGTGGCCTAGATGTATGCATTGGATTTGATGGGGAATGGCAAAAATTGGTAGGGATCTGCCAGGGAGAGCCATGGAGGGAGGAAGCCCAGATCAGCCCAGCAGGGGTCCCAGTGGGGATTGCCTCTCATTTCTTCTTATAATATGTAATTTCCTCCTTTAATATCCTCTGTTGCTTCTATTCTCCTATCCTATCCTCTCATTTCTTACTTGCTCCTCATTTTCATTTTCTTGTGTGGTCTTTTTATTATCTGATGCTTTCCCTTGTCATCTCTTATCTTGAATCAGCTTGTCCTGTCTTCCTTTTTTGTCTTGTCTCCTCTTATTGTTTTGCTTCATGTCATCTTGTCTTCCCCTGTCTTGTCCTTTTTCTTTCGCATCCTGCCTTTCGCATCCTGCCTCTCTTCTTCCAGGGCACTGAAAGTGAAAGTGCTGAATTGTGATCACTAGACCATCACAGAGAACCATGGTCCAGGGCAGCAACCCATCATTATTGTCCTTCTTGATTGCAGATTTCATTCATCACAGTACACATGACTGAGTTATACAGCTGATGACTGATGTGCCTGATTTTTTACTGAGATGTACTAATGTGAAGTGAACACATGGCAACATAAACAGTGAACATGAGAAGCTGTTCCTGATCTCAAAACTTTTGTTTTAGTACCTGAGCTCTGCATGCCTGATGCATTGCTTTCCAAAGTTAGTTACACTGTCATGCAACAGTTTACACAAGGACCTGTGTTCATGTGCTTTTGGTTCCCATCTTTGAATATCAATACTCAATTTATTCAATGTTGTTTATAAGCAGTCCCCATGTCTGCAAAGAAGCCAGGCCAGAACCCTGGACCTAGCTGGTCCCAGTTAAGGTGACTGATCAAATGACCCCAGCAAGATAAGCATCCAAATGCAACTTAAATGTGTCCAGATTGGATGCTTGCACCATTTCTGGAGGAGTATATTCCAGACTCTGGAGACTTGGATGGTAAAAAAGTATTTTCCTTTCATCCAGTCTAAAATGGTCTTCCAGGAGTTTGTGGCCATTAGAACCTGTCTTCCCTATGGAAACCCCAGTGAACAGATGTTCCCCCAGATCCTAATTTGCACCCCTGATATACTTATAGGCTGCCATCATATCCCCTCTGAACCTACCCTTTTCCAAGCTGAAGAGTCCCATGCCTTCTCAGAAGGCCTGTTCTCTTGACATTTTGATCATTTGTGTGGCTCTCCTCTGGACTCTCCCCTCTGGAATCATTTGGTGATTCTGGTACCATTAATATCTTGTATTTTTTAAACATAATTATAAGGCAATCAGATTCCAGGGTTTCAAATGAGGATGCAGTATAAAGTTTTATTCTTCTTGAGGAGCCAAAGAATAATGTTTGTATTCAGCAGACTGTTTGTACTTTCTCAAAAATAGAAAGGTGTTAAATCATTTTGTTTTTGGTTGCTGAGAAGATAGCATATTCCTAGTCTTCATAAAACTAATCGTAGCTATCAACTGGATTTCTCATGCCTGGTGAATATGCACTGATTACATTAGGATGACAGTTCCCAGAATGGTTATGTTATGCTTATTATGCTATTTTCCTTGATAAACATTTATTTGGTGTAATTGTGCCAAAAGAAAGGCCAGCAAACCTTTACCAATCCTTGCAGCAGCAGGACTGACTACCATTGTCCTTCTCCTTTACCTGTGATAAGTTAGGTGCTATGCCTTGTAGCTGTATAACTGGGTTCAGTATGCAGTTTTAGTAATGGATTTGACAGAAATTTGGATTGGGATGATCAAGCCACAGAAAGGAGGTTGGACTGGATGATCTCCAGAGGTCACTTCCATCCCTAATTTTCCATGATTTTGTTATGCATATTGAAGACGTTCTAAATTGTTCTTAACAAGAAAGACTGGAGTACTCATGTGGCCTTGCACTGTATAGAATGTTTATCATTATTCCTTCCAGGACTGATGATCAGCTCCTGAACTTTCTGAGAAGCAGCATACAGTTAAACCTAGTATGAAGACACGTCCCAAACTGTAAGAATGCCACTATACTACTATTGATACTAAATTAGTACCACAATCCTATTACTGATCATCATGGAGGAATAAGCACGTATAAAGAGATCCAAGATATTCAGTAGGGAGCTACCTAGAACTGGCCAATAGGAAATACCAAGCACAGATACGCATCTAAAGTTGCACCTTTCCCTACATCTTAGGGGCTTTTATCCACCCAAGACCCAAAGCCCGTAGATCTTTATTCTAAATATAGGCACTTAGCTGAGGATCTTCATTATTGAAGACATAAGCAGTGATGGCATAACCTAAGTTTTAAGTAACAGCGTGCTGGATAGCATACCCAGAAAGTGGATAATCTTGATTTTAGGCCTACGTGAACTTGAAGGCACTTAAATCTGTATTTCTCACCTTCCGTTAAGATGTCCTAAAGCATCAGACTAGGCTGCTGAAAAATTGGAGGCATGGGAATGCAGCACCTCTCTTCAAGTTATGATTGTAACTGGCTCAACATTCAGAAAAAAATACAAAAATGTGATGAAGACAGAAGAATAGGGAGCCTAACTGTAGCTTCAAAATTACAGCACAAAGCTGGGTGAAAAGAATTGAGTTCTGATGGCTTCTTCCTTGGAATGCTTTTCTCTCACCTAGAAACAGATACAAAACCGAGAGCTAAGAATAAAAGCTAAATCACCCCTCCCAGCTAAGTACCCTAACAACTACATTATAAATCAGATTCCCTCTTTCTTGATTCCCTTGAAAAGTCCCACACAAAATAAGCTAAATACTGTAGTCATAGGGACAAAATACTATTATGGATCAAAAATGGTGAGGACTCCTAAAAATAAGAGAGGGATCATATTTTCTTGATGGTAATAGCAGAGGCCTTAAAGGTCTCTATGTTCAGTGTTTTTATGTGATTTATTAGTGATTTGGAGAGAGGATTGTGAGGAATATAGTAGCAAATAACTACTACAGATTAAATTAGTTATTTAAATCCCGATTGTGCCACAAATAGCTTCAAGGAGACCTAGCCAATTGGAGAAATGGCCATGTTGGCCAATGATGTCTGGCTTTATTAAATATTCACTATTGCATAGTGAAAGGAAAATTATGACACTTTATTTCAAGAAAGATATGGACAAACTCATCAGACTAAAGAAAAGCAATAAAATAATCTAAGGTTTTTAAAAAAGTGACATACAAGGAGTGGTGGAAGGAATGCATTTAAGACACTGAGCAGAGATGTGAGTTTTCTGGTAAATTTTGAATTTTTACTTTTTTTGAACCTGCAGCAAATTTTAGCTAAGATACTACAAGCACATTTTGTGCCTACTTATATATAGTACAAACTATACATAATATTAGTCCAAAGCCAAAACATGATTATCAATAGTCCATTGGGCTGATCCCAAGCCAAGTCACATTTCAAGCTATGTTGACACCATAGCTAACCACTGCTAGTGTGCGTGTGTGTGTGTTTCATAGTTTCATAGTAACTAGGGTCAGAAGGGGCCTAGAGCAGGCCATCTAGTCTGACCCCCCGCCAGTGGCAGGAACGACTGCTGGGATCACAGGACGCCAGCCAAGTACCTATCCAATCTACTCTTGAAGATGCCCAAGGTAGGAGCAAGAACAACTTCCCTAGGAAGCCGGTTCCACATCCTAGCCACCCTAACT
>JAGPOW010002514.1:17470068-17491860 GCA_030014935.1 Caiman crocodilus | reverse complement strand
CTCGAATCCCCCACAGCCTGCTCACCTCTGCCTGGAGCTCCCGCAGCCGCCCCTCCAGGGCCTGAAGATGGCCACAAGAGGGGCAGCCAGGGGACACCCAAGGCATCCCCCCGACCCCCGGGACCCCCGCCCAGCCAGCATCCCCAGCCAGGATGGGGGAGGCGGACAGGGGCCCCCCCAGGGGCTCGGTCTGGGTGGCAGCCTCAGAGGTGTGCCGGGGGGGCAGCACCAGTGAAGAGGGAGGGGGAGGGGCCAGGCCTCTGGCAGTAGCACTGCGTGTACTCACCATGTTCCCAAAAAAAGTGGAAAAAGTGGTCTTCCCGCTGTCTTGCTCTTCCCTTCCTCCTGCTCTCCGCCTGTGCGAACGCCGGCGCAAAAGCCGGAGCGCCCTTTCAGAGGCGCATGCTCCAGATTCTCACTCCCCACAAAAAGGATCCATGTGCTCATTACCCCTCATTCATGGATGCTCATGGTTTCATATTCAGTCTAGTGGTTCACCATGACTTGAAAAAGATTCAGCACTGAGGAGGACTGCACACAATGGATATTGTTATTCAGATGGGCTGCACAAACTCATGAATAGCATTTGTCTCCAAAAAAACAAGGAAGAAAAACAAAGCATTCTAAAACACCAAAGACTGTATGTTGAAAAGCCAGTTAATGAATCTGGAAAAGCTTCCAGAAAAATAAATTAGGAAATAGTTTACTATATCCTCCTCTAAAAGACAGAGAGGAGTCTAAGTATCTGTACACAATCACACCGTTGGAAGAAAAGACCGGTAATTTGCTTATCAAATGAAATGCCGCTCCACATCAGCTGCCCCCTCTCCCCTGCTTCCTGGTTGGAGCTCTGGCAGGGACTTGTAGGCACAGCAGGGTCTGCTGACTTCCTCCTGCCCCTCTTTTCCCTCCCCTCAATCCTGCCACCACTCGCTGCTTGAGCAGAGATCCTTTCCTCCTCTCTCCCATAGAATGGACCATAGCCAGCATGTGGTATGCTAGCTAATGCTATGTTAGGCAGATAGGTTAGTGTCAGTGTCTGCTTAGGGCTTTTTTGAGCAAATCAACAGCTTGGCTGGTATTGTCCCTGCATTCCTTCCTTTGGAAAAAAAACAGCTTAAGAAGAGCTTCAACTCATGAGCAAGGCTTTGTTTTCTGATGGGGTGCTAAATGCTGATAACAGAGCTGATAAATGCTCTGTTATCAAGGACAGAGGGACCTTCCCTAGTCACAGTGTTCTGCCGGGGCCTGGCCATACCCCCTCAGCTCAACTCTGTGAAAAGTAAGATAGGGCTGCTCTAGTGCACCACTGGGTTCTAGCCTGAGCCACTGCAGGGGTTTTCCTGCATTTCTGGAATAAAAAGGAAATGTCTATCCATCTCCAAATCAGTTCAAGATTTACAGGTTAGACTAACCTGCAAAGATTGAATCAATTCAGGCTCAAGTTTTTTGAATGTCAGTCCATAGCCAAGATGTAGCAATACAGTTAAACCACATGGATAACAAGAATATCTATATACAATGATAGAAAAAATGGAAGGGATAGTAAACCACATTCTGAAGAGATTCAGCCAGTCACTATTAAAGATCAAGATGAGGGTGCACCATCCTTGACCTGCTTACAGAATGGTTCCGATAACTGCCTTTGTGGTCAATAGGGCTGTGCAAAGCTTTGGTCCCTGATCTGATTCAGTGGAGATTCAACCTGATTCAGTGGCCAAATCTCTGACTCCAAATCAAATCACAAGGCCCTTTAATGTCTCTGAATCAAATCGGAACCCTCCACATCGATTCAGAGAGATTTGGAAGGTTTGGCAATTTGGATATAGACACATCTTTAAATGTTTTTTTCTACATACCTCAAGGTACCAGGCAGCTCATGAATGCTGGGATGGTGGGGCAGACGGAGCATCCCACAGGGGGCAGGAGAGGCTCCTCAGCACGGTTGGCAGAAGACCTGGAAGTGAACCAAAAGCACTTCAGGTCCACTTCCAGGTCCACCAGGGAGCAGGTGTTGGGGCCCCCTGTGCCCCCCCAACTGATGCCTCCTGGGTTTTGTGGGGGTACCCAGGGTCCTCCCATGACTGATCACCAAGCCAGGGAGCCATGGGGGGTGGAGGGCCTGCACACTCCCTGGCAGACCCGGAAGAGGACCAGAAGTACTTCTGGTCCACTTCATGGTTCGCTGCCAAGCACATGCCTTCCTTCCCCCCCTCCCCCGGCGCTCCTGTGGGATGCGCCATCTGCCCTAGCATTGCAGCATTCACAAGTCATGCCTGGTAACTTGAGGTATGTAGAGAAAACATTTAAAACTGTGTCTATGGCCAAATCACTGATCTCTGAATCAGCATTGAATCTCCAGATTTGGAATTGAATCAAATTGCTGTCCTGATTTTTTCCCAGGCATGTCCCTGCATGCACACTCTGGACCTCCCAAGGTAGCAACAGTGCTGAGTCAGCTAACTGGAGCCAGCAACCAAAGCATACTTTTGTCTAGCCAGGGTCCGTTTCTGCCATGTATGCTGCACTGTTTTTCTTAGCGGCATTTTCTTTTTCTGACACCAAGGTCTCCCAGTGTTAAAAAAACCAGCCTCACTACAAATTAGGAGTGCAGGAAAGAATGCACATGCATGCTTGTTGGGATGTACCCCTAGTTTCTATTCCTGGATCTGCCACTGGACCAGAGTAAATCTCTGGGCTCCTCTTTCTCCTGCCATACTTTGACTGGGCTTGAGCTGATCCCAGGTAATGAAGAGGAGCTGGCAGCTAAAGATCTGAAATGCACCCTCATGCCTAACAGGGCAGCAGCAAAACTGATTGCACTGGCACAGGTGTCTCCTACTCCTAGGGTGAGGTCCCTGTTGATGGCAATATTTAGGAGAGCATTAGTGAGTAAAGCTAATTCCCTGGATGCTAAGCAGGAGTCGCAGGTCATGGCTGGGGAAAGTAAGAGAGTGCTGGTACAGGTTATGGAGGAAAATGTCTCCTTAAGCCCCTGGAGTATTGAGTCTGGCATCTGTGCTGTGAGGGGAGGTGGGAGGGTGCTTTAAGTAAAGCTGAGGCTCTCCAGCACATCTGGGTGCTCCTTTTCTGGGGGTGGGGAGGGTGTATAACTCACTACCAACCCCCCTCAGGGGGGCATGGTCTGCAGAGGGAAGATGCCATATGAGCTATGTGTTGAAAGTTCAGTCATGTGACCTCCCCTGCCACCTTACTATAGAGGGGCCCTTAACCCCTATCACCAAACAGCCTGATTCCCTCTTCCCCACCCCACATGATCTCAGCTAATAGATCTACTATTCTCTTTCACATTAGTGGACAGGGGCAGGGGGTGGACAAGAATCCTGGTTTCCCTCCATACCATCAACTTGAAACATCCATCTCTTGAGCGTGGATGAAATTTATATCTAGCATTTCACCACCTGGGTTACCTTTCATGGAAATCAGAGAAAGGAAAGGGCCCATTAGGGAAAGGGCCTGTGACATCCATTTGGCTAAGGAGTTGTGCCTGAGGTAGACTGTTCTTAAAATGTAGCTAACAAGCATCTCAACCTGCAAAAATCCCCCACTTCCTCAATACTTTGTCCCCATGGCTGACAGGTGTCCTCCTTCATCCCACACCATGCTCAAGGGAGGGCCTACACCTCAGTCTGTCCTCCCTAGTAGCATGGATCCAGTGCCTGGTTCCCACAGCCCCTTCATTCAGTGATCAGATACATTAGGAGTCTCCTGAGGTTCTGAGGATCAAGAGTGCATAATATTGGCCAATGTACAGATGCTCACCAGAGGTTCAGCTTTTCAGTATATGCCTGGGAGAAATGGAAGGAGAGAGAAGACACAAGGCAAAGCAGAAGCAGGGCACCTGGAAAGGGGAAATCCCTTAAGCCTCTGAGGTCAGGTTCGTTTTCACACAGGACCATGGATTCTATGTGAGATGATGTTTATAAAAGGAGCCTAAGAGCCCAGGGAGGATTGGGGATTCCTTGGAATCTGTAGGGAGATTGTCCTCTATAGTGGAGGCCCTAGACCATATGCAGCTAGTATTCTTTCTGAGGGGCTTCAAGTGAAGAGCCCCAGTGTCTCTGGAAGGGCATAACCCTAAAATGTATGTATTTATTATAGATCCCCCGTTTCTAAACACCTGGCTCAACGGCCAGGCCCCTTGCAGGCACAAAGTACCTATGCAAGTGGCAGTTCCCTATGTACCCATCGCTCTGAGCCCTCACTTGGTGTGCTGTGGCAAATTAGGTATTCAGACCTGCCACATAGTAAGGAAACTGGGTTTGGGCTCTCCTGCATTGTGGTCTCTCCAGGCATTTCAACCTACTTCTCCTTCTGCCCCTCTGGCCTGCTGCTGGTTGCAGCCTGAGTTCTTCTTCCTTATGCTGCACTAACACCAGCTCTTCCTGGTTTTGGATGGAAAAGCTCTCCCTTGGGAAAGCTTGACTGTAAGTTCTTTTGCTACTTCCTCTTCCAGAACCAGAAGTATTTTCCCAGACAACTGCAGTGGGATTGTGCATAAGGGGGATCCTGGTGTGAGGTTTCTCTGGGGCCTTCTTCCTGCAGCAGATAAAGTTTCAGGATCCTTTTCTGTCCCCTCTCTCTCCAAAATAAAGAGCATGTTTTCTGCTTTGGAAGTGCAATCAGGGGTGTCCTAGGGTACAGCCTGAAGGCTGCTCTTGAGCTCCCCTAAGCACAAGTCTCCTGACTGGGGAGCTGGATGACCCTTGCAGTTCACAAGGCTCCAGGACATCATTCTTCTCCAGTAATGGTCTAGGTTGGTACTCTAACACTGGTGAGTCATACTGAGCTTCTTGTTCCTTATCATGAAAGAAACGTCTTGTTTCATTATGTAAAAGACAAGAGAAACCATGCATGCAAGATCATGTTCAGAAGGGTCCATCTGCTTTACGTGTGAAGTGGAGCCCAAGGGAGAGACAGAAAGGAACCTTTCATTTAGCCGTTAGAGCCCACTCCTTCCCTAGAGTTACTACATCATATTACTTGTCTTATGTGAAGAGCAAACCAAGACAAGCATAGAGATTTTCAAATTGGGGTACACAGAAACTTTCAAGTGGGCATTTCAGAAGAAAGGTTGGGAAAGCAAATTCAGAAAAGGAGAGGAAAAGAAGGTAGATGGCTAAATGAAGAACAGCTCCAAAGTTGTTGCATGGGCCACATGTTATGTTTGTAGTGACATAAATATGACTGAACTGAGATTATCCCTATTTAGTGTTGTCTTACACTTTTTTCTGTTACTTTCTTTCTGTGAAGATCAATGTAGCTTGTTGTTCTAATATGATTCAAATACATCATCTTACTTCTTTCCAAATACCAGTCAGAAATAGATATAGGATGCTTCTGGCATTTCT
Organism: Caiman crocodilus; assembly: GCA_030014935.1. Classification (NCBI taxonomy): domain Eukaryota; kingdom Metazoa; phylum Chordata; order Crocodylia; family Alligatoridae; genus Caiman; species Caiman crocodilus. The sequence goes on along the minus strand of JAGPOW010002514.1, from coordinate 17,486,488 downwards.
GCACCATTAGCCATTTCAGTTCCTTCATCTTAACAGAGGGCCTGGGCTGTTGCAAGAATTTATTTTGTTCCCAATATTGTCCTTAACTCTACTAGCCATGAAGCTGTAACCTTCTTTTTATTTCTTAATTTTCTTTCCACTGAATGGCAGAGGTTCTTTGGGGATTTGAGTGGCTGGGCAGGATCCTGCCATTTTAAACAGGAAAGCATGATGGGGACACAGAGAAATATGCAACCATAATGTGTGTTATAATTTAATTTTACCTTCCTCCCACATGTCTGCATGATTCTCTAACCTTTTTTATTATCCCCCTAACATTTCCTTAGGGGTCACAATACAATTTCTTTTAAGCAGAAGACCATCTGCTATGTAAAGATCATTTAATATGAAGATCATTGGCTACAGCCAATATGGTTTTAGGTCTCTTGAAAGTTGCCTCCTGTGGCCCCATCCATTTGGACAAAAATGCACCAGTTTCTGACAAGTGTCATCTTTTTGTTGCTCATTTCTAATCTGTTGAAGTTAGGCAACAGATGCTGGCATTGCTGTTGGCACATGATCAAAATATATTTTAATATAATTCTTTAAAGTTCTGCTTCTGTTCATGGTCACCTAATTGTTTTCTGAATAGAACACATGCAGCTCTGAGTGCTTTTCCTGGTACATATTCAGTTTTATGAGTCATAGCTGGAATCTCTGAATCATGGGAAAAAGGTCATCCAAGGGCTTCAAGCCCAACAGTAATACATTGTAGTCTGCAGACATGGTCTGTGACTAACAGATCACTCTGACAGGTGCAGACTGTGGACTTAGTACAAGCTTAAATTATGAATAGTGTGTCTGTTATCAACAGTCAATAATCAATATGTTTATATTTAAGCCACCAGCAGTAGCCTGGAAAAGTAAAATAAGAATCTGTTAATCAAGGCCACTAATCTTAAGCTGGGGAAAGTGCTTAGTAGTAGATAAAAGTAATAACTCATGTATTTCTTTTGATAAGAAGATTGAATTGTATATAGTCAGGTAAAATCTTACAGGAGTAGTAATGTGGCTTTGTCAGGTAAATATAATAACGCTGGTTATGTTATGTTTAGAAAAGAAATGAAGGGGGAGTTTGTGCATTTCATTCAATTACTAGACCACGTAACATATGGAACCAGCCCCTGCAACAGGAACTAGGACAACCCTTGCCTGTCTGAGTGCTCCAGCCACTAGAAAGCAGAGTCATGCTCCAACTTGCCTCTTCTCCCTCTGACTGAATAAATACTTCCTTTTTTTCCTGCAAAGAAGTCCAACTTGAACTAACTTATAACATATTAATTTAGGGCACTCTGTTAGGATATGGGATATGGTAGATATGTATTTCAGCTTAGACTGAGGTCACTGTTGAACCTTGGTCTTCCACTCCCTCATGAGTGCATCAATCTCTAAGCTATTATAATAGACACCAGCAACGATAATTTATGTGACACTCTTAAGAAGAAAGTGGCTATAACTGCATTTTATGAATGATTAGAGCCTGGTGCTGGTGACAAGCTTTGAGCAGATACAGTGTCAGAGGCCTTACAGCTAGTCTATTGCTGCACTACAGGGCCCCAAGAAGAAGGAAGTGAGATACACTTTCCTCACATCTGTCTGCATCTGCAGGCATATTCCAGACCTGGAAGCTTGTCAGCGAGGTCGCTCTGGGCATAACCAGCCATTTAAGTGGTACTTATACACAGTTCACTATGAATTTCCCATGTGGTCTGAAGGCATGAACATCCACATGGCTACTGAGCATGCACTGGCTGGTGCAATCTGGGCAGCTAACAGACTTTTATGACAAGTAGCGAGGTGTCCCTTGAGTTTACTGTCTCAATGATCAGATGGAAGTTGAGCCAGGCTTTTTGGGACCAGGAGGTAGGGGCTCAAAACCACCTAAGTTTTACTTTAAGTGCCTCTGTATTTTATTAGCACTTACCCTCCAGTGCTTCTTTGTTACTGCAGTATCACGTAAATCATGTGGGGAGAGGGGTCCTGTTTTTGTTTTTAGCCAGTGAATAGTCCTTATTTGGCAATAAGTACTGAAATAAGGTTTGAATGATTTTTTTTAAAGTCATTCAAGTTCTTTCTTGGTTAGAACTTAATTTTCACTGGCTGTCTATGAAATGTATACAGAAATATATATTTCTGCAAATAAGCTGCACTTGTGGAATAAAACCAATCAGAACACTATTAAATTAAATTAAAATTGTATCTGGTGAACTCAACTGCAGGCAATGTTCCTTCCTAGGCATAATTTCTTACCAGTAGAGAAGCTAAACAGTTGCATCACATTAGAAAGCCCTGTCTATATCTAATGAAGTTTCAATTATTTCAGAAAGAAACCTTCTTTTTCATATCTCATTTATGCAGCAGCATGAGATTTTGGTGAAAAAACTGACCAGCCCATCACAACAGGAAGGTTTTCATGTTGCTTTTTCACTGCAATTTTAACTGTTTTTTTCACATTCCTTGCCCATGTTCCATGTTCACTTCTAGAATAAGAGGTCAGCCTGTCTTTCAGAGAAGCAAAAAATGTAGATTTCATGCTTGCAACCGGAGGACCTCAGGTTATCGTTTGTCTGATCAAATGATATGAAGGGTAGCAGCTTATCCATCAGATACCACTATAAAGGCTAGGTACAATAGGAAATAAAAAACTTTCCCAAAAAATAGTTCTGAGAACTTTATATTTAATCTTTTCTTAGAATGTTGAAGGATATTTGGTGAAATGTATTTTCAGATCACTCCTACTAATTTAAAAAAATAGCCATGTGAGGAAACAGCTGGTGGAATAGGTGTCAGTATTTGACTTCATGCATATCTTTAATCACCAGCTTATGAAATACGGACTCATATTGGAAAGTGTGTAAAGGAAGGTAATTATATTTCATGAAGGATTTTGATATTTCAAAATGTGTTTTAATTCCAATTTACAAAAAACCCTGAAATTGCACAATTCTCCATTAAAGCGAAGCATGAGACAGACCATATGACATGTTGCGAAACCCAGAACTATACAGCAGCTCAACCAAAAGACAGCTTTTGAAAGCTACCTGGAGGACAGAGACATGCCTGCTTTCTAAAGTATATTTGTCAAAATTAAATTGTCTCCACAGACCATTTTGTCCTTCAGAGCTGTTTCAACTAGTTGTATTTGTATCTCCACTTTAAAGTTGTTCCTTTCCAATAATTTAGAGAATAATTAACTGGTGTTAGTTGCTTTTGTTACATTTCACATAAAACGTTCAGCCTAGATCCACAAAGGTACTTAAGCACTGCAAGGAGGGAGCAGAAAGCCACTTAATTTAATTCAATTAAGGAACACCAGCAACAGGGACCTAAGCTATCTTATTTTTCTGTTAACATATTTGCCCATCACTTTGGGGTGCACTCATTTATTAGGAGTATGTTTCTGGGGTCTCTGTAATTCTATCAATGTGTTGCTTGCATTGCTTGTGCTTCTATATGGACCTGTATCTCTCCCTTCTGTAAGTCTTCACCCCCAATGGAGCTATCTTGCAGGATTCAGTTTCAGTGGGGCTGGGTTTCTCCAACCACCGAATCAGTCAAACCATGTATGCACATACACACACAGATTAACAGGGCATGCCTGAGCTAGGCCAGGCTATTCAGCATTGACAGGCTAACACCTTCATATGCCTTGAACTCAGTTCATCAGGGCAACAATAAAATGCAGTCAGACACAAGCACACAGGTTAACAGAGCACATCTGAGTCAGGCTGGGTTATTCACCATTGACAGGCTGACACCATCATGTGCCTTGAGCTCAGTTCATCCCTTATTTCAGCAGGACAATAACAAATGAAGTTAGACACACATACACACACATGCTAACAGAGTACATCTGAGCAGGCTGGGTCTGATCATCAGCACTTTCAGGTGATACCTTCATGTGCCTGAAAACTCAGCACATCCCAGTCTCTTGTCACAATGGTCCTAGTAGTAACTCCCTTGATGAGCAGACACCACTGTAGTTCTGGGCATCACAGGGATCTTTGGCTTAGGTAAAAGAAGTGTTGCTGGAAGAGAAAATGGGGAGGTCAAGGGGAAGGAGGAGTATGTCAGAGAGAGAGTATAGCAACCAGTTTTACTGTAAAAGTTATTTGTTGCCAAGTATATGAATTTATGATGATACCAGTAGTAATAGCCATACAAGAGAGACAAATAATACTGTTACAATATTACATAGTTTCAATTGGGTATTTGATGAAGTCTAACTCAAGTTTGATCAGCAAAAATCCAGTTTAGAAAGTTGTGCCTGGAGTAAGAAAGCAAAAGTCAGGTTCCTGGAGTCAGAGAGAGAGAGAGAGAGAGAGAGAGAAAGAGTTGGGGTCTCACCACTCAATGAAGCTTGAAGGTTCCCAGGTGTTTGTTGGAGCTTGCAGACAGACAGAGCCCTCAGCACAACCAGTGGAGGGATTCCAGGCAGAAAAGGAGTGGAACCGGTACAGGTTTTGCATCCAAGCACCAGGACAGAAATTTAGGCTTGGGTAGGGGTTTTTGTAGAGAACTAACAATGGAGAACACTAGGTTTGTATATGGGTAAATAATGGCTCCTATGTTGGATAATAGAAACTGATCACTCCTGACTATGGGTGGCATTACTCTGAGGGAGCTCACAATACACAGGCAGATGCAGTGTTTTGGGTACCAATAATGGAGTCATTACTGGAATTGGTCTGATAACTGCTGAGCTGGGTGTGTGTAGATGTGGGTTGATTAGCATTTGGAGCAGGGATCCCCCATCATGCAGTGCTCCTCTGCTTCTCTGGTCCCAGAGTTCAGTGCGGTCCTTGCCTTGGAAGCTCTGTTCTCTATCCTGAAAGCTAATGAAGGTGCTTTCCTGTCCCAACCCCCAAGTAAATGAGTTGCAGTCCAGTTCCATCTCCGATGTAAATGAGACCAGAGGAGTTGCTTCACTCCTATCACCCTTGTCTGAAGGGCTTTAAATGTGTTTTCCAATGCATCTTCATTGTCTTTTGTAAATCCTTCTAATCAGTTCTTGCTCAGTCAGAGGTGGGGTCCTTTGTGAGTCAGACAGGCTGGTACTGTGCCATGGTTCCCCAAGAACACAGAGCTGAGATGAAACACTGCAGTGGAGGAAGGACCCTCTCTTCCTAAGAGATTCACAGAAAAAAAATCCTTTTGTTTAAGAAATGAAGCAAGGGATCTCTTTCATTTAAACCACGGTCAGAGATGAAAATCTAATTTATTTTATCCAGATATTCTGGGTTTAGAACATTCAATTAGGATGTGAAAGAATCAGTTCATTTTCCTCCACAGATGACATGACAAGTGTGTGGCCCCTACTACCAGGCTACAGGGTATTCAGGACTTGGAGTACTAAGTCTCTTTTTCCATTTTTTGCAGAATATTTAAAGATTCTTTGGCAGTGCTGGATTATGACATGCTGAAGCTCTAAACTATGTCTATATTAAGCCCTATGCAAAAAAAAAAAATCCAATATATGTATATATTTGTCGTATTAGAATGAAAATGTCCATATTTAGAAAGTCATTTTCCCATATCTCCTTTATCTCCTTTATTTACCAACTGATTATAATAAAACTTTATATTGATCCAGTTTTTTTTTTTTTCTTATTTAGAGGCCTCTCATATTGTGAGGCCCTAAACTGTAGTTTAAGTAGTTTAAGCCTAAATGCAGCACTGTTCTTTGGGCCAGAAAAATGGTATGCATAATCATGCCCCTATAGCCTGCTCTTAAGGTTCTTATAGCTGAGTAGTCCCAAATTCTAGTTCCTGCTCCAAGAACTCAATGCTCTTTACATGAAACAATTATTGGACAAAATATAAAAAGAGCTCTTTGAGAAGACTGTGATCCAGGTCTTCTCCATTTCAAGGTGAGTGGCACTACTGATAGTTGTGCTTATGCTCACAAAATGTCTTTCTGGAACAATGTATCTTCAAGTATTTTATGAAAATGTGGACAGTTTTAATGGGATATGGAGAGTATTCCAACTCAAGGAGTATTTGAATATCTTCATATAAAAGGAGGGAATTGAACTTAGGGCTCCTACTTCCTAAGAGCCATTGGTTTAAAGGAGTACAGACCCCCAATTTTAGAAGAAAGTGTGGTCACTGCATTTTGTATTGATCCTAATCCATGAAGCAATGTCAGGGCAAATCCAAATGAGTGCACACTTGCAGTAATGTGGCACTGTAAAATTCACATGCCAGATATGCAGACATTTGCTGCATTGCTAATTTGCAGAGCAACAGGTTTTTTTGACCCAGAGTTTAAAAAATCTGTTCCCAAAAATGTGGGGTGGTACACATGGTGGTAGCATGAGGCATCTGAAACCAAAGCCTAGCCAGCCAGTGCCATGCTCCAGCTGCTAGCCAGGCTCTGCACAGCTGGATCACTGCCACTGGTGCCCCAGGTGGCCCCCAGGACACCAGGTAAGGCTGTTGGTGTCAGCCCAGGTGCTGGCCCCAGCCTCCCCTACTCCATCTGGAGAAACTTGCTGTGGACCAAAGTATACTCATCTGAATGTGCCCTCAGAGTATATCTAGTAGATCAGACCCTCAGCTGATATGGGAATTGGAATATCAAGTTTCTAGATCCTGGCAGCACCTACCCATATGCTTTACTGTGGAGTTGACTAATTAGCTCTGCAGTAAAGCATTAATGTGGCATTATTAGGATGGAGTAAACTAATTAACTCCACTGTAGGATAATTCTGACTGACAAAAATACTATCCTACAATAGCATTATTTATGCCACCACAATTCATGTGTAGACATTGACCAGGGTTGGCTGACACAAGAGGGTGAAACAGTGCAGGGGATGCCCATTGTCTATCCCCACACTAGAGCATTTTCATGCCCCAGCCAGCCCTTCCCCAGCATATCAAGAAAGGGCAAAGCAGCTCCATCCAGTCAGGCTGAACCCCTGAGCCCCCTGCCAGCTGGGGCTGCACTGCTGCAACTTAATGTGTTGCAGTCCCAGGGACACATATATATTTGTACTGGAAGCAATAAACTCTAGCACAAACTGCTCCAGAGTTTATAGCATTGCATTACTGGCACATGTAGATACATCCCCTGATGGAGAGTAGTTGTGTGCCAAAACACCAAACTCCTCCTCATCTGTGTAAATGAAGTTATTCAAGTTGCACTACCTGAGAATCTGCCCTATATTCTCCAAGTAAAACACTGCAATAAAGAAAAGTCATAAAGGATTTTTTTTTCTACAGGCACTCAAATGCCTAAAATCAACAGGGCAACATTATACAAGTAATTAGTCACCTTAAAAACAAGTTGCTGAATCCTGAAATAGCCTTTTTTATTATGAAATATTAGTTAAAAATTCAGAATATATGAAAAGTGAAGCTACATTTTACATAAAACTAGTTAAGCTTTCACTGTGAAAAATTCAGTTGATTTAATTCTTTGTAACGTTTGCATATTGCTCGTGAATAAATGACCATTATTACATTTGTTTTTATCAGAATTGTTGGGTTAATATTTAGATTTATGTATTTGAGCTAGAATTGTTGCTAATATTTGACACATATAGCTAATTATTGATTCTTTGTAATTCCTTGCAAGTTCTAGTCAATTCAGTCCCATAATATTGTCTGTATACCAAGACTGAAGTAGTCATTATTAACAGATCTGAGGAAGAGTCAGAATTCCCAACTTATAGGATGTTCCAATATGTCAACAGTTCATTTTACCCTAAATCATAAAGTTAAATATTGATTTTTCTCTTAATAAAAAAAAAAGCTGGGATAAAATCTGAAAATGGCAAAATATAGTATTCCGGTATCTTTAATTAAAACAAAGTATTCTGATATCTCCAAACTGAATTATTTTTCCAGCATGTTGAATCAGCCAAAAATATTTGTTATAAACAAGTTCACTATTAGACTGCCTTTTTCTATAATGGACATCACCTTATAGAAACTATCTGACGTCTCCGTTCCATCCTGTGGCGGGGCTCTATTTTGCTCATAAGACATCTGAAGTCACATGACTCCCATAATGCATCCTACTTCTCTGGTGAGAAGGAAGATTGTGTTTGGATGGAATCTGACCAGGCTGTTTAATATAGAGGAAAAACAGATATCAAATATCCAAGCTGCAATTCCATGAGGCATCAATACTCTATCATAAAGATATGCATTTGCATGCCAGACTGACTCAGAAATGTTTCATGTTAAGTAAAAAAAGCAAAATACTGTGATTCAAGTCAAACCAAGACAAAACAAAATATTTTATTTGTTTTCCCAATGAAAATTTAGAATCAGAAAATTCTTGGCCAGCTCTGTTTATAATATACATTTTCTTTCACCTAAAAAATGAACTTAATCACATGACAAATTTAATTTCTTGCTTGAACAAATGTAAGTGCAGGCCTGAAATTAGCTGCATGTAAACATTAATATAAACACAACTTTGATTATATGAACGTTAACATATAGCAGCAATACAGGGGAGAAATCTTAACAAAGACTTAAATTTGTCTCAAACCTTTTTCCCCCAATAAAAAACAAATATTTCTGATTATTTTAACCACAGTGAAAGCTCTATGAGCTACAACTGTATAATGAAAGACAGTAGAGATATTAAAATAACTGAAACAATAAGTATTAAATATGCTGTTTTAGGAGATAATAAAATTGGTCTCTCCTTGTTCACATTTATCAAACACTATTTACTTAAGTAATTATCAGATCTTTTTGAGTTTTTGGGTGGTATACTATTATCCTCTTGCAAAAGTATTAGGCAATCTATTTTATTTCTCTAAATGTTGGTGTTCTATTCACGAGTTTGAAAGACAGCAGACATATCCCTTCTTTTCTCCACTCATCCACATCCTGATTTTCCAAGTTAAAATTTTTGCATTTAAAACAAACAGCTCTTCTGTGGCTCTATAGAAAATCTATCCTGTTTCTTTCATAATAAGCATTAAAACAACAAGCTAATCAAGCTCCCAGCTTAGGTTAATATACACATTTATTTCATATGAAACATACTTTAAATTCTCATTCTTTAAAAAAATAAGTAAGAACAAGAAAGTAAATTCTGAAAACTATATTTGCTTTCATAATTAGTTGACTTTAGAAATGCTTGGATAGAAAAACATAACAAAAAAGTTATGTAAAAATATATCATTGAAGGCAGCAATATTTTCAAGGAGGTTCAACACTGTCCACAAGAAATTACAAGCATTGACGTATTAAACATAACACACAAGAAAATAGGCTTTCTGGAAGGACTTAGTTGTCACCTTGAGGAAGTGCAGCTGAAGCCTTCTGATTAATATATCTGTAAGGAAGCCAATATACAGACCTTTGATAAATCTGATTACTTCTGTATGAAATGGCTCATTTATCAGCCTTTGTGTACACTGGTTGTGTTCACATGCATGTCCCTGGAAGATAATCACAAAGTGCTTGCAAGAAAACAAATTAGTTTGGTCTAGCTTGTGTAGTAATTAGAAAAAATTGGAGGAGTGAGATCAAAGGTTCACTTTCTAAGACATACGGAATGCTCCACAATGGTGGAAAAATAAAAAAAAGAAAGTTCTGATTAAAGTACACTGTTAAACTGAAATCTTTGTACATAACAAAATGGCTCTTTTCACATCAACTTAGAAAATATTGTATATATGTATATGTATGTCTGTATTCTCACACATGAATATCTTCTGAGTAATCAACAAAACTAAGAGAAGATGTTATATTTTTCAAAGGTTTTATCAGCATTTTGGGCCCTTCTTTCTCAATATTGAAGCATCCAGAATATTTTCTATGCATTTAAATAGTTCTATAGAGAAGCACTATATTGCAACATTAACAGCTCAAAAGAGCCTTAGATTGCACTCAGGTCTTGCATTTTTGGGCCATGATTCCACATCAGTCACTGGTGCCTCTTACTATATGCTATGCACAGTTAAATCTGTTCTGATTGCATCTATACTGCAATTCTGGAGTGTATATTCTTGGGAACAAAATGTATCTCATCTAAATACACAATATTATATATTATTTGCTATTGTGGGATACATAATAGCTAAATTATGCCTGTTTTTTCTGGGTACTCACAGTGCAATATTTCACCTACCTAACAGACCTCAGAGGAGAATGGATAGTCACCTTGCTGGGGTCACCTGACCCCAGTTGCCTTTCCTGCCTAGTGCAGGGAGGCTGGACCCAATGATCTTGCAAGGTCCCTTCCAATCCTTTCAATCTATGAATCATAAACAGCAGCTACCACAGTTTGAAAACTATTTCAATCAGGGATTTTCTGAGACATATCAATAAAAGTAAATATGAAAAAGAAATTCCAGCAAACCTAACATAAAATAAACACAAGGAAGGAAGCAGTTGAATGTAAACCTAAGCAAATTTCGGTCAATATTTAAGTAAACAAAGCAGGTAAGTTATGCTTTAGCAAATGTGAGGAAGGAAGCAAAGCAATAATAAAGCATCATGAATAATTAGGAACTGGGCAGTAGCAAGTATACAGTGTGACTGTGACAGAAGGCCAAGTGACTGGTTGCATCTTACAAACTAAACTACTTCATAAGAGCTTAATTCTCATTTGGTTGGCACCTCATGCAGTTATTTATATTCGTTCAAAACGGATGGCGAATTCTACCTGTTTTTTTCATAGATATTGTAACGTACTGTAATATGGCAAAGTGAACTATAGCTCTCAGAAGCCTCCAAAAGACTGGAGTAAGGAACTGTAGTATGGCCTCCAATTCCCAGAAGCCTCTGGAGGAATGGGAGAATGAACTGGAGCATGCATTACAACTCCTAGAAGGCTGTAGGAGACAAGGGGAAGGATCAGCCTCAGGGTGCAGAACTTCATGACAAAGACAAAAGCATGTGGTGTGAGATTAGGAAGCAGCTGGAACTGTGAACTGCAGCAGCAGGAGCCTGGACAGACAACAATTAAGTGTTTTGGGAGCAGAGACTGCACTGCAATCCCTCCAGAGCTGTGGAGGAACTTTAAGGTTGCTCAAGTGTGTTAGTGTTTCCCCTCTGTAACCACAGTGATACCATTTATTATGTATATATGGTATATATAATCTATATATTATTATATATATATACTATATATTATTATATATATATCTGTTTGTGTATATACACAGGGAGACACACACACACACACACATATACATATATACACATACAGGGCCTTTGTAAAGTCCTCGTGCAGTTTTAAACTTTAACAACTTAGGTTGTAGGTATGATAGAAACAATATGTAAATGGCATTTGAAAGCAAATGTATTAAAGTTTTAGGACAACTAGAGTGCACAATGTTAGACTCCAACATAACCACCATTTTCTTCTCACAGGTGATATGGACTTCAAGTCTGCTAACCATAGGATACAGTTTACCTTCTCGTCTACAATAGCCATTTATCATTTGTCAAGGGATCTGCAATAAGAATAAATTCATTATTACTTACGAAGTCCAGCATTGTGTACTCCAGTTGTTCTAAAACTTTAATGAATTGATTTTAAATATCGTTTACATATTGTTTCAATCATACCTACAACCTAAGATATTAAAGTTTAAAAGGGCACAAGGACTTTATGAAGACCCTGTATAGATACATATATATATTTATATATACACATGCGCACACACATGCACACACATATATATATTGTATATATCGGGAGTGGGCAAAATGTGGCCCAGGGGCCAGATGCAGCCTGCCAGGCCATTCTATCTGGCCTGTGGGGCCCCTGAAAAATTTAGAAAATTAATATTAATCTGCCCTGTGCTACCTCTCATGCGGCCCTGAATGGCTTGCTGAAACTGAGTAAGCAACACTCTGTCCAAGATAATTGCCTGCCCCTGGCATATATATACACATACATAGATACACACATATACACATACACACACTAGGGTTACTACATGCCCTCTTTTTTATCCCTCCTATCTCTGTCTGGGTGGGTTTTTCAAACATGAGCAAATGTCTGTGCTTTTGCTTTGCTGTGCTGGTGGGAGCAGGAGCAGAGGCAATTGTAGGCAGGGAGCTGCAGGCAGATAAGTCTGGGTTTGGGGGCTGGGGCTGGAGTGGGATATTCCTTAGGGTCTTTTATTTCTTTGTGTCTGCACTCACCCTGGGAGCTGTAGGCAGGTAAGTCTGGGTTTAGGGGCTGGGTCTGTGGCAGGGCAGTGGGTGGGGGGAGGGTGCCTGCCCCCTCCAGTGGGGTAAAGAGGTGGGGGTGCCTTTTGAGGGCCATGGCTGGGCTGGCAGCACAGGACCCCATGCTTGCAGGGGTGGAGCAGCCAGGAGGTGCTGTGGAGGGGGAGATGAGCCATGACCAGGCCTCCTGGCACAGCACAGCAACCCCAACTGAGGGTAGGGGGTCTCACAAGCCTCCCTTCCTCTTCCCTCCAGCTCATACTGGGGCCAAACTCATTTTGATCAATGTGCTCCAGGTCAGGATGGGGGCAGCTGTGACCCCTTTGGCAGGGCTGCGGGGAGGCAGGGGCTGTGGGTTGGGAATGAGGAGCACCAGAAGAACTTGTCTAATTATGTGAGTGGGCTGTGGGTTGGGAGTGAGGGGCACCAACAGGGATTGGGGGACTGTGGGTTAGGAGTGAGGGGAACCAATATGGCCAAGGGGGGAAGGGTACTTCGGTCTGGGAGTGAGGAGCACTGGCAGAGATAAAGTCTGTGGGTTGGGAGTGAGGGGCAGCAGACAGGATGGGGAGGAGCTGTGGCTTGGCAGCGCAGGGCAACAGAATGGGCAGGGGCAGGGCACAACCATATCACTTCACCCCATAGTCATATTCCTCTCCCCCTGCTCCCATGCAACATATGCCCTCTATTTTGCAACTGAAAATGTGATAACTCTACACACACGCACACGCACGCGCACACACACACACACAGAATTATATATTAGTATATGTACCCTAATGTTTATTTATCTGTGGTTTTCCCAACTTTCTTAACCATTGGATTGTCACTACAATCCTCAGCATTCCCTATATAAAAGTGGAAACCTCATTTGGCAGTTCTCTGTGCCTTTTCTTGGATTTGTGGGTTTTGGTACAATATTTTATCTTGTCTAGAAGTTATCACTACTCAGTTTGATATCAACTTAGATAATACATTTAAAATATTATTATGAATAGCGTTCATATGGGATAGTATGGGATAGTACAGACAGTAACCCCAGGGAAGAGCTGTAGCTGGGCAGACATTTTGGGGCCCAAGGGTCCAGTGTTGATTTGGATATAGAAGTCCTCTAAAAAGAAACCACTGAGTCATATGAAAGGCATGGGCATGATTGTGGGGGTGACTGGAGATTATGATTATAGCCCCTGAAGTGACTTAGGCCCTCTTAAAGAGGGGGTATACCTGTGGTATGAGAAACAAAGAAATAAAAGGCAGAAATAGGCCACACCAGCCTTTATAGGCAGCCTTCTCATTAAATATTTAACAGGAAGTTGTGACAGATGAGAGATATGGGGTGGAAGAGCCTGAGGAACACAGGTCAGTCTGGGCACTAGAGGTGCCAGGCTCCAAGGAAGGCAAATACCTGAGACTGTCACAATTACATTATAAAGCTGTAATTTAATTTTAGTGGTATTTGAATTTTTATCTGACATGACAAGCCATCCAGACTCTGAAATCCACGAAACTCTTAGTTGAAATCTATGACACTACTCTTAGTTCCCTAGCGTTTAAATCGAGAAGGGGCTATTTTATCACCAAGTTGAATCTCCTTGTATATCACAGACCATTAAATTTTACCCAAGTACTCCTGTATCAGTCAAATCATTTAGGTTAGGCTGAAGTATTGCAGTCATCAGGATACTAAGCTTTTGTGCATCACAGCCTGGGGACAGGAGAGATGAAAGAGCCACAAATAACTGAAGTACTTTCTATGTCAGGAAATCGATTAGGTGATATATGGCTAGATAATTCCAGCAGGTGAATCACACCTGCTGCACATGAAAGAGAAAGCTACCCAAAGGAAGGCCTAGGGATCATTCTTTCCAGACCCCAAATATGGCAATCAACTTGACTCTAAACATATAAGGTAGATTCACCAGTCCAAATCACCTCTGTATAGTATTCTACACTGCACAATGTCCTGCCTTCTCCTGTGGCCAGTCCCTGATGTATGTTGCATTGGTTGCCTTTAACTGAAACATATGACCAATCCTGTTTTTGAGGAAACAAATCATGAGATGTAATTATATCATTTTCTTATATGGAAAGGTGCTAGGTCTATCAATATATTGATGACAAATGAGTTTCCAGTTTGATTCCAGGGCAAACAAAGGTTGGGAATGAACAGGAGATTCATGAATTCACAGACCAAGATCATAGAAGGCACCACCAAAACACCCGTACTGGCACACACTCCCACAGTTGTGGACATTGGAGACTGAAGAATTTCTGCAAGGAAGTAGATTTAAATGTCTCTTTTAGGAAGATATGTAATTTCATTTTAAATACTGTAAGTGATGGCAGATCTATCATCTCTCCTGGTAAACTGTTCCAATATTTAATTTCCTCAGTGTTAAAATGGTGCATCTTATTTTGAAGTTGAATTTATTAACATTCCCAGGAGAATTCCAGCCCTAGGAGAATGTCCTCCTTGCAATCAGCTGATTGATGGGGCAGTGGGACCATTCTCCTATATTAGGAATCCTCCCAGTTCCTGCCACAGAAGAATAGCCCCTGTACCTTGCATTCCTCCGGCCAGAGGAGGATGGAGGGAGGAGAGGGCTTTCTGCTGTGGCATCAAGACTTGGCTCCCCAAGTCTTACTGCTATACCTTGGCAGCCTGTCTCATCCTGCGCTGCTCAAGATTGGCCCAGAGTCATGCAGGGTGAGATGGAAGCCCATTCTAGGAGGGTTCCCCCAACCTTACATATCTGCTGATTGGTTGGGGGTGGGAAGGCACAGGGCAGAATATTTTCAGGGCAGGAACACCACAGAGCTTCCTGAGAGCTTGCCCCTGGGCAGGCTACCAGGGTCTCCATCCCACTCCATCCCTCTCTCTGCTTTGGAGGGAAGAACCATGTGTCCTTCACAGCCTTGGAGGCACAGTGGGTGTCTACCACACCCAAGGAAAGTGTACAGCTGTCTGAGTTAGTTCAGAAGTTCTTCCTGGAAAAGCCAGTTCTCTTCTGCAAGAAACTTCATGAATGACTATACGTTCTGTTCTTGTGCTGAGTGAAAGGCCCCTTCATCCTTTTAAGAAACACTGCTTTCAAAGACCGTTTCCCATCCTATGGATACATCTTCTTTCTAAGACAGTTTTCCAGCCTATGTGTACATTCCATATTTGTTAGCAAATGTTTTATCTTGCATTTGGCTGGATTAAAGTATATTGGATTGTAACCATTTAACCAAATGTTGCAGTCCACATTGTTATTTATTATCACAGTAGTCTCTGTATCATTTGCAAACTTTATCAGAAAAGATCTTACTCCATCCTCCTAGATCTCTGGTAAATATTGAATATCACTGGGCCAAGGACCAATCTCCTAGACCAGTCAATCTTCTAGAAATGCACATGCTTATGGATGTCTCTCAAACCACATTTTTTAATGTGTTAGCTGGTCAGTTTTTAAGCCATTGACTGAATACCCTATTAGTTCTATATAAGCTAAGTTTCATTTTTAAAATCAAAATAGTATCTATATTATGTTCTATTAAGTGAAATGTCTCACAGAGATAAAGTATATTGTATCAATATATTGTCTTCTCAGACTCTTGGTCCTATTAAAATGTAAAAAAAGCCCCAAGAAAACAAAAAACCCAATAAAGCCAGAATGTGGGTTCCATGAAATTACCTTACCTGGTATTTTTAGCCTCCAATTATTTTTTGATAGGGTAACTAAATTAAAATTTCCATAGATTAGAGGGAAGGAAATAATTATAGATTTAACAGATTAGATAAAAATAGAAAATTATAACAGATAATGCCTCAATCCTCCTTTGTTACCAATGAAAAACTTATATTTCAACCACATTACCTTAGGATATGGGTGTCTTGCTGCTTCATTTCAAGAACACCAATATCTATTGAATATCTCTCATTTCTTTTCTACCTAGTAGGCGATTTGACCAAGGATGCTTTCCTTTCTCATACACTTAAACATATATTCATTTTTTAACTGTATTTCACATTTTAATACTTCATTAATTCCTTTAGCTTCCTTTATAGTCATTTCTATTTTTTACTTGTAAATTACCATATTTACCCAAAGACAAGATGACCCTGAATGTAAGACAACTGCCTAGTATATAGATTCTACACATGAAAAATGTATATATTTATTATAATTTTCCATATATAGAATCTAATTATTGGAGGATCATCTTAAATGTCCCCCCCCCC
>JAGPOW010002514.1:17441216-17467320 GCA_030014935.1 Caiman crocodilus | reverse complement strand
TGTGCTTGCTACCTTGCACCTTTATTGCTAGCAATAAAAACTTTTTTTTCTTTCAAACTTCCAACTGGCATTCGTATATTGGCTCACGCATGCCGGGCATCGAATTCAGACTTGGGCTGAAGCATAACACATGCAATTTCAGTCCTGTTCCAGAGGGATCCAGGTGTTCTTACTGAGCATGTGCAGCTTGGCACAGCTTGGTGGGTTGCCTCATCTTTTGTTCCTTGAATGCTGAGGGTGGTTCCAATGGCTGGGTTGTTGGTCCAGGTTCAGATGTGGATGGTTTGGTCACTCAGGTTCAAGTGTTGATGGTTTGGTCATTCAGAGGAAGATATTTTTAGATCTACTGCCATTGTCTCTCAAGCACCCACATTCATCCCCATTCATCCAGGAACCAAGATACATAGGAGGAGTAGGTATGAGTAATAGGCTACACAACAGGGCGTGGGGAAAAGATGGAGACTTGACAAACAAAATGGAAACTTGACATGACTTAGGCTAACTTACATATGTAAGCCTAAATCATATAGTATCAATAAAACAGCAATATAGAACAGTGAAAATCAATATAGACATAACAATTATACAAAAGAAAGAGAAAAAAACAACAAATAAAACCTGCTACCAAAATAAAATGCTGAAACTTATCCTACGTCTTAGCTCATTTATACTTATCTATAGGGAATAGAGAGGGAGAGACAAAGTCAGAATGGTTGCACCAGCTGGCCCCACAGAGATGGGGGAGCAGGGGTTGGGAAGCGTTAGGGAGACAGGCCACTCCCAATAAAGCCCTGCAGGAGAAGGGAGCTTGAGAGAAAGTGGTCATGATCTGGCCCTGGGGGGGCATGTCCAGGTCTCAGCCCCATGAGGGGAATGAGATGTGGCTCAGCCCCAGCAGGAGGAAAGGAGGTATGGCCTGTCCCTGTAGGGGAAAGGAGCATAGCCTGGCCCCAACAGAAGGGAAAAGGACATGGCTAGGCTTCACTGTCCCAACAGGGCAATCCAAAAGCAGGGGACCATGGCCCAAATGTGTGGAGGTAGGGGCTGTAGTTTGGGTCTAATGAGACATGTAGGGAATGGGTTTGGGGATTTGGCAGGGAAAGGGTGACCATATTAATCGCCATCTCTTCCCCGCTGCCAAATGTCCTGACCTGATAGCTCTGCAGGCCACATCTGGCCCAGGAGCCAGAAGTTGAGCACCTCTAGTCTAAAGTTGTCTACAGAAACAAAATGAACTAGCTGCATCATTCTCTGTGTGCTTTTCCTATAGAAATAGGTATGATATAACCACACTAGTTCAATTAATTGCCTAGCTTGGGTGGATCTTTTACTTGATGTTACCTTTTCAAAAGGACATGTAGGTCAACAATTTAAACTTTCTGCAGAGTACCTGGTAAAAGAACAAGCTATTTTACAGTACATTAAATCCTGTCTTACTGATTTGGATTAAATAGTAGTTTTTTATTCTTCTGGACATAATTAGATATTAGCCTGTGTCATGACCCCAAGTGATGGAAAAGAAAAGATCGGGTGATGTTACCTTTTTATCCTCTACAATATATGGGTTAATTAAAGCTCCTTCAAATTATGCCAGCTAGAACTGGTCAGTATCTCTCTCAGCTAAGTGAGACTTGGCTAGAGCAGTTTACAGTACTTTGTCTATATTTCTTCCTATCCTTGACACTCCAGCATTCTCTTTACTATAGAAGAAGCCAGTTACAAGAATCTGGCTATTTTACTTTTGTGCTAATTGACAATTTCTCTGAATTGGAAAATTCCTTAGTTGCCTACTTAAAGCAGTCTTAAGTCCACTTTTCTCCAGATTTTCAAAGATCAGATTTGAAGCCTTAGTCATCCCCATCTATGCCAGAGATAAGCACTCTTTCTCTCTAAAAGCCTGTAGAAAAGGCCACAGCATGATGTTGTAGGCAACCATCAATTATTCTGGATCATGGTTTATGTGTGAAAGGTCACTACAACCTTTGACACATATGCCTAGGCAGGAGCATGGAAGAGTGGAGGCTGCCCAGACCTTCTATGCCCACTTTAGACCAGTGAGACAGTATGCAATGCCCAGATTTAGTCCAGGCATTCAGTGCCTTAATGGCTGTAGTTTTATGCTTGTCCAGGAATTAAACCCAGGTCACCTCCTAGCAGCCAATGATTCCACCTCTGAACCATAAGAGAAGGTACAACATGATGTGGAAATAACATATTTGGGCTATTGTCCAAAATAATGTGTAGTATATAGAAGAAGAAAATAATATGAAGGCAAAAAGATTCTAGATATGTGGTCTGTGCATGCTTTGAATGTTAACTGCAGTTGCAAAAGTTGTATACATTTGTCTTAGAATCATAGAACCATTTAAAATAGGGTTGGCAGGTCATATAGTTCACCCCATGCTTCATTCAGGACTATCTCTGTCTAAATCAATCCGTTTTGTCTAATCTGTACTAAGAATTTCCATTAGTGAAGGTTTTACAACCACCCTACGTAATCTGTTCCATTGCTTAACCCCCTCATGGTTAGGAAGTTCTTCATAACACCCAGCCTAGATCTCTGTCATTGCTGGCAGATTTGCAGTGCATGATCCTAATAATCATGCTTCCTGCCATGACACACATACATGACACTATGATACTATGATGACATGAAGTGCAATTGTGGGATCCAGCATCAGGTCCAAATCACACCATCTTGACATCAGGTTGGGTGCCTGGCAATCAGCTGATCATTGGCTAGTTCCAGGGACCCACAGAGCTGTTTGAGTCCCAGTGTGGTTCCTAAAGCTGGCCAAAAACCAGTTGATTGTTGGCAGAATGGTACTGCCCCAGGGCTCAAATCTTGGGACAGTCCTGTTTTGCAGTTGGCTGGGTGGGATATCCCAGGATTCCAGCCCTGAGGTTGTATTTGTTAGCTAATTATTGTCATGGTCCCTGGGTTTGAGCCATGGGGCTACCCCAATCTCCTCTTAGCTGTCAGGGACCACACCAGGATTGCAGTTTGGGGGAGGTCCCTGTGAGCTGATGGAAGATTGGGATGACCCCAGGGCTCTCTCCCCTGAGCCATCCCAGTCTTCTGTCAACTGGAAGAGACTGCTCTGGACCTCTATCCCCAAAGTGGTCCTGATCAGCTATTAGCTGGCCAGAACTGTGCGGGGGCTTAAGCTCCTGGGCTGTTCCTGACAGTGGACCAGCTGATAGCTTCTCTGGGGCTCCAGCACTGGGGTGGTCCCTGCATGGCAAGTCATATGTTCAAATTATGGCACTAGACAAACCAGATACAAAGATATTACACATTTTTCAAGTAATATCTTTGTGGCTGGTTCTCAATTTTAGGGCATCATATATTCTTTGAACATTTGGCCAGTTGCTATTTCTGACCTGATTAACACCTTAATCACTCCAGAAAACTAATGTCTTCCAGGGGGCTCAAATTGCAATTTAAAGCCATTACTTCTTGTCCTGTCTTTTGTGGACACGAGGAATAACTGAACCTCTTTATAATCAACTTCTATGTACTTGAAAACTGTTCTAAAATCTCCCCTCAGTCTTGTCTTTTCCAAACTAGATTCTCCCACTTCTTCTATTCTTTCCTCTAGCAAATGTTGTCATTCTCCTTAAAGCTCTTTCCAATTTGTCCATTACTTTCTTGAAGTTTGGTGCCCCATGCTAGAAATGTAGGCCTCCACAGTGGGAATGGAGGATACAATTCCAGTTAATATATCCCAGTATGTCACTGGCTTGTTTTGCAACAATAGCACACTGGGCATGTCTACATGTGCATTTGCACCAGCTTAAATTTACTGCACAGTAATTTACTGTACCGTAAGAAGGAATAGGCTGGCATCTACACGCACAAGCATATTAACGGTGTGTGTGAGTACTGACTTGGGACTCGTTTTAGTCCCAAATCAGTTCACATACAGTGTTACTGTGCAGTAAGGTGTTTACACGTGCGTTACTGCACATTAACTAATTAGGCGTAAATTTGATATTTGCATGTGCAGGTATCAAGTTTATGCTCAAGTTGGTGTAAGTCACCATTTTTACTGTGCAATAAGGGAGTGTACATGTAGACATGTGCCTGTACAGCGCAATAATTTTGGTTACTGCATAGTTAATGTGCACATGTAGATGCACCCACTATGGACTCATTTCAGATTGTGTTCCACTACATATTCCAGGTCCGTGTCTGAAGTTCTGGAACCTAGCCCTAGTTACTCCTCAATTCACATTTGGGCCTTGGATTTTTCCATCCCAAGTGCCATAATTTATACTTGTCTTTTATGAAATAGATCATGCATGTTTTAAGGTAATTTTTCCATTTTATCAAGGTTATGTTTAATCCTTATTCCATCCTCCAAACAGTGGTATAACTAGGGCTCGGAAATCAGGGCAGCTGTCTTGGGCACTGACCTGGGGATCAGGGTAGCAGGAAAAAAAAGCTGCTATTGCAACCAAACAGTTATGATCATGGCAGGAGTGACAATTAGAATCACCACTGCGATCTTTGTAAGACAGCTGCCTGAAGTCCCCAGCCATATTGTTATACCTCTACCTCGAAAGAGTCTGCTACCTCACCAAGTTTGGTGTCATCAGTGAATTTACTAAGTTAGTTATGAAAATTTTGAACAGCTTTATATCCAAGGCACACCACTGGGGAACTCCACTAGATACTTCATCCCAGTTAAATACTGAGCTATTGATGACTTCCTTTTTAATATGCTTATCGCATCAGTTATGTACCTGACTTACACTAGGTTCATCTAGACTGCATGCCATTATCTAATTTATAAGGAAGAGTGTTGAAAATCTTGCTAAAATAGAAATATGTCACATTCATTTCTCTCCCACCCTTCACAAAACCTTCCACCCTGTCTACAGGTAAATCAGCTTGTTTAAATATGACTTGATATTGACAAATCCATGCTGGCTGTTCCTATCCCTTCATTATCATCTAGGTGTGTAATTCCCTGTGTCGTTCTGGTTTGTATTTTTAAAGATAGGCATACATATTTACTCTTTTCCACTCTTCTGGGACCTTACCTGACCTATAAGAATTCTCACAGATAACCACCAATGACTCTGTGTTTAGCTCAGCCTGAATACTCTTGGAGTGCTATGCTGATTTGAAAACATCCATCTTGTCTAAGTAATTCCTAACCTGTTTTTTCCCCTCATCAATTCTGGGTATCTATTCCCTTATCTTTTCTCCAAACTGTCTTTAGTAAAGAAACTATTTAATATTACAAGCATAGAATATTTTCAGGTTATTACTCAGTGCAGAACATGTGAAAAACCTTCAGAAAATGCTGTACCAGCAACGGTGTCCATTTGAAAGCAAAGAGCATTCAAACTTAAACTGATCTGTCCAAGGAAAGCACAACTATTGCAGCATTTTGTAATGTTAGGGCTAGTTTTTCACACAGTAAAGTGGGAAGGTAAATTAGGAGATTCTAAGTCAAATCCAAAGCTTGACATTCTATATGGAAACAGACAGCTCTCTTTCATCTTGGCTTTGATTTTTTTAATTTACTTTTGATACCTTGCTCTTTAATCATATCTATAAATTGGTTGCTTGTAAAACAAATGTATCTTTCTGATAGGTTTAAGAACTGTATTTTAAAAAGAACTCTTAAAATAAAAATCAAGCTTTTGTTGCTTTTGGTATTAATGGCTCAGATGAAATCGTGTCTGGATCTTCTATTATTCCAAAATCATTCTATAAATTATCTCTCCCTATCTCTTCAACTACAGTTCTTAATAATTATTTGGCTCATAAGCATTTGCATGTATGGCATTGACATTGAACTTCTGTCTGATGTCCCAGGAAATCGATTTTAGAGGCTCTTTGTATTCTCTAACTTTGGAACATTTTATACAAAGCAGTGGCTTTTTTTTTTCAAAATTCCATAAGGACTTATAAACTTAAGGTGACTACAGAAGTACTCTGTGAACCTTTTACACTGCTGTACTTTGGAGCACTTTTAATAGCACTATAAAGTTACAGTTCTTAAATATGACAGGCTGGGGGCAGCCTCTGAGCCTGCCTGCACTTTCCAGACTAGAAAGCAGGGGGCATTCTGCAGCCTCCTGAGGCTTTTCCACTGATCAGGAATTTGACTAGTGTACAGAAGTTATTTAAAGCGTGGTAAAATCATGCACTTCTGTTAAGTCATGGCAACAAGGAGGTACTTTAAATGGCAAAAAATAAACTTATTTACACACCTTTAAGTCCCATACGCAAAGTGGCATCTGTATTTAGGGCTTCAACTACACAAAGACTTGATACCTTGATCCTGTTGGACTTTCTGACATCCTTAAAACGTTGATTAGATTCCATTTAACTCTAATAAACATCTATGTCTACATATAGACATTCAAAAAACCCAAGGAGGACTAAATCTAAGTTACTCTGTTTTCTGTAAATGACATAGTTTAGATCTGTAGTGAACAGAACACACATTTGTCCATTTGGGGGTGGGCAAATCTTAGACAGGTTCTATCATTTTTAAACCAGGCTATATGTGCCAAAATTCTCTTCTGTTATGGATAAAGGCCAGTTTCCAATCCCTTATATAGGTAAAAGTATATTACCTGCACCTGGCCTAAGTTTCTACCAGGGCACATATGTAGAAACACTCTAACTTTTCATGATCTTAAACTGTATAGGGCCCTACCTCATACTGAACCTCAGAATGGATTCTCAAACTAGGCAATTACTTCACTGAGGAGCCTAGTTCAGCAGAAATTCTCAGAGGGCCCTCTCTACACATTACAGTTATTGCATAGTTGGTTAATTGCACAATTAACTGAGGCCAACTACATGTGAAAAGTACCTATCATGCCATAAAAAAGTCAAACCAAAAAGTTTTTAGCTATAAAGTTAGGCCTTGAAAATATTTACTAACTTTATAGCTGGTTGTTATCTAGCTTTAATGTCCACATATAGTAGGGTCTGCTTTTGTGTCTGGGAGCCCCATAAGCTGACTAGGCTCCCAGCCACAGAAGTGTACTATGTGCAGCTGGGGCTAGGAGTCCCACAGATGAGAGGAATCTCAGCCTTGGCAATGCCCAGTGGCTGTAGACTCTGGGTCTCAGCTGCATCCTGTGGCTGCAAGGCACTGCCACAGGCCACTTCTGGGACCCAAAGTTCACAATGCTGGGACTGGTGACCCTAGCAACTATAAGTTGCTCCTGCAATATGCCAGCCCTGGGGGTATGTGGGGTACCCCTGGGTCTGTGAAATCTCAGCAGTTGTGATCTCCCAGCTACAAGGGTACCTCATGTACTGCTGGGTCTGGAAATTGCACCTGATGAGATTTCCCAGACACAGGGATGCACCACACACCCCAAGGACTGGGAGATCTCAGTAAAGTGCCCCTGCAGCTGGGAGCTTGTTTGTTGCTTGTGCAGGGGAGCCTGCACTAGCAATAAGGTACAATGGGATCTAAAACATAATCCCACTTTCATGCCCCTTCCACAATCACATATGGCATGGCAGGAGTTGCAATTGTGTAGATCATGCATTTAGATCCCATTGTGCTTTTATCTGTACGTGTAAAGGGTGTGTCAGTTTTCTATCAGGCCACATGCGTAGAAACACTCTAATGTTTCACATTGCTAAACTGCATGGGGTCCTAACTCATATTTAAGCTCAGGGCAACTACCTCACTGACAGGCCCAGTACAGCAGGGATTTTCAGGGCATGCCTTCCAGATAAGGTCTTTCTCAGAACTTTCTGGCAGGCATATGTGATTTCTGTTTTACCTAGGTGCCCAGGTTTCCCATAAGGATTTTGCAGAGTAGAGTGTGCAACTCTTCCCAGTTCACTCTGTAGAACAGCAGCACATATTTTGGCACACTTATCATTAAAGTTGCCTCAGTGACTAATAATGAAACAAGGAAATGTCTAAAATTATCAAGTCCTTTTACTGCAACAACAATTGAATAACAGAGAATAAAAATTGTACAAAGAAAATATTGATAATTATATATGTTATATTGTTCATCTTTGGGGGTTACACCATAAACCAGTGGTGCACAGCCCTTGCGAACTTCTAGTATTCTGACTCCATGAAAGGGAAGCAGGAAAAAAACCTGCTCCTAAAAACCTCCACTCTGTTTTCATTTCTTATTGTTCTGATTTAAAAAAAAATGGAAAAAAAATAAGTTTTCTGCTGTGGCCTATGTCTGGCAGAAAGGTGCTCTCCTCTTCACAGAGGTGTCCTGAAGAACTGAGCTTATCTATTGACTCCACTGTAATTATAGGAACCAGTTCATAGGGCCATATTTCCTCCACTAGACATATGTGGACACTCAACACGGCTGCCAGCTACCATTATTTCCACATTGAGCATGTTCAAGCAGGTCTCACTGACCTTCCTAAGATGGTTGCATAGTCTACCCACTGGGTATGGTCAGGTTGCATGCTGAAAAGGTCTCTCTGACAGTAAAGGGGAGGTTACACTTCCACCCTTTATGTCTCACTAGGCTGGCATGTTGGAGATTTAGGTTTGAATTTATTCTCTGCCAGACCTGAGGTCTAAAGTTGGACCCAGGTCTACCACATATCAAGTGAGAATTTTATGCAGTAGGCTGCTTTCAATTTGTATAAATAATTAAATATTAACTAGAGCAAGCATTTGACCTGAGTTTGCTAGTTTCTGTGGATCCCTTTCTTAGCTGTTTAACTCTCTCCATGTACTCTATAAAATTCTTAAGTTCTAAATCAGACTAAAGATGCCTGTGGGTGTTATTCCTAGTCATTAGGTGTTGAAACATGGAGCACTGTAATGCCTCAGTCTCTTTGCAGATCTGTCCTTTAGGAACCAAAGTGTCACTGACTTTCAATGAGACCTGACCTCTAAAATTGTGAGTCACTTATGAAAATTGGACTTGGAATCTAACTCCTCTATTTATCTGAGTTTCAATAACCATACTAACTAAACACCAGTATTATGAAATATCCCAACTCTTCCTTCCCAAGTGCATAGCATGGTTTGAATGAAAAACGTTTTAGGGAACCAACACCTCAAAGAATATTGAATTTATAATCCTTAAACCTATTTATACATTTCTAATTCCAACTCTCTCTGAGACAACTGGCTAGACTCTGTTAATCTACCAGAATCAATATTGGTTTACAGCACTTTCAAAAAGGGTTCATATTTGCTGTTTTTCTGGTAATGGTAGGCATTTTGATTGCATATATTAGTCAAGGAATAATAATTAGATCTTAAAGAACAATTCATAGCAAGCAATTTATCTGATAAAATGATTCCTTTTATCTGTTTGTGACTTATCAAAGTGAGCAGACTTTGATTTTTATACATCTCTTTGTTGTTAGTCTTTCTTCACTGAAAATTTTCAGATGATGGACTTTTGAACTGTGAAAAAGTAGAAGTGTTTTCCCTGTTCCTTCTACAATTTGAGCCACATTTATCTGACATCCCAAAAGCAAGATTCCAAAATTAGATGGTACTCACAAAGGATTGTACAGAAGTCCATAAAATAATCAACCTTTTTCTTCTCCTTCCCGACAGTCTTCATGAATCGACATAAATCCTCTCTCTTTTCTTGGGTGCTTCATTCTGGAGGATAACCGTCAACAATATGTACATGTCAATTAACATCACTGAGCTTCCACATTAACAATGCATTAATAAAACTAAAGGAGCTTTACAACCGTCAAAGATATTGATTGTTTTCATTTTCTACAGACTAGGCAAGACATTGCTGCATCGTTTAAAGTTGTTCACACTTCATTTTTTACTAAGCACCTATAAATGGGGGCAAATTATTTTTG
Source organism: Caiman crocodilus (assembly GCA_030014935.1). Taxonomy (NCBI): domain Eukaryota; kingdom Metazoa; phylum Chordata; order Crocodylia; family Alligatoridae; genus Caiman; species Caiman crocodilus. The sequence goes on along the minus strand of JAGPOW010002514.1, from coordinate 17,457,509 downwards.
GTAAGAAACCTTGAAAATTTAAGGGAAAAGATGGGGGTTTCCCTCCTAGAAAAAATGTTCAATACACTTAGCTGCCATGCAACAGGGAAATTTTACTTTAAGCATAAATGTATTTTTGTTTACAGTTTACAGACTATTACTTTGGTTATATCTTGGATCAATCACTAATTATTATTTATAGTTTATTACTAGTTACTAGTGGTGCACCAATACATTGATCTATATATCATATCAGCACTGATAAAAAGAAAATTGACATTATCGGCATTCAGCTTTTTTTTGGCTGATCTGGCCAATAATGCCCCTAGTACATGCCATGTGCATGCATGCAGCCACAGAAATCACACAGCCAGCCCAGCAGCTTCAGCACAGCATCCCCCTGGTAAGTCAGGTGAAGGGGTAGAGGGAAGGGAAGAGGTATGCAGTTATGCAGTTGCAGATCAAGGCTCCCATGGTGAGGGAGAGAGTGAAGCGGGGCAGGGGCAAAGGCAGGGGCAGTCATTGCCCAGCTGAGGTGGGGCATGGGATGGGGCTGCAGGCAGCTCATCCAGGAGGGCACAGGGATGGAGTGGTGTGGCTCCCACCAATGCACGCACCCCCAGGGCAGGCATAGGGTGGAAGTCTTTGCACAGTCATGGTACTATGATGTGATTGGAATAACAGACACTTGGTGGGATAGCTCACATGACTGGAACACTGTCATGGATGGGTAGAAACTGTTCAGGAAGGACAGGCAGTGAAGAAGAGGAGGAGGAGTTGAAGTTTATGTAAAAGAACCATATGATTGCTCAAAGTTCCAGTAAGGAACTGGAGATTGGCCTGTTGATAGTCTCTGGTTTAAGGTTAGAGGGGAGATCAATAAAGGTAATGTTGTGGTGGGGATCTGCTATAGACCACAAGACCAAGAGGAAGTGGTGGATGAGGATTTCTTCAAACAGCTAGAAAAAGTTTCCCAATCACAGGCCCTGGTTCTCACTTCAGTCACCCTGACATCTGCTGGGAAGGCAGTACAGCATTGCATAAGCAATCCAGGAAGTTTTTGGAGAGTGTTGGGGACAACTTTTTGGTGCAAGTGCTAGAGTGCCCAACTAGGGGCCATGCTCTTTGTGACCTGCTGCTCACAAATAGGGAAGACTTGGTGGGGAATGTAGTAGTGGATGGCAACTTGGGCAGCAGTGACCACAAGATGATTGAGTTCAGGATCCTGAGGAAAGGAAGGATGGAGAGCAGAAGAGTAAAACCCTGGACTTCAAAAAAGCAGTCTTTAACTCACTTAGGGAACTCATGGGCAGGATCCCCTGGGAAGCCAGACTGAGGGGCAGAGGAGTCCAGGAGAGCTGGCTGTACTTTAAGGAAGACTTAAGGAACAGCCAGCATAGATTTGTTAAGAAAATGGGTTTTATATTGTATATACTTTCCTTTTCTAAGACTGCAGATAACAAATATAACATATATAAAAGATAACAAAGACTTAATATGTATATATTTTTGTGTTTTTGTTTTTTTATCAGTGAATGTCAGAGCATCCCCTGCCCCCTTTAGTCACCAGGGTACAGCTTTCCCTTCCCCCTGTCCCCAGTATGCTGTTGCTCCTCACTCCCAAGCCACAGCCCCTTTCCCCCAAGCCCTGCTGGTTCCTCTCACTCCTGACACAAAGTCTCATGGCCCTGCTAGTGCCCTTTATTCCTGACCCACAGTCCCTCAGTCATGCTGGTGACTCTTTCTCTTGACCCATAGTGCCCCGAGGCCTGCTAGTACCCTCCACTCCCTTCACTCCTGGCCTACTTCCCCCAACCCCCAGACCCCAGCCACCCAGTGTAAGAAAGAAGGTGGGTGAGTGTGTGGGGAAGAGGAGGAGGGTATGGACACAGGCAATATGTCAGGGGGGGTGGGATCTCACTTTGGTGACCATGGCAGTGCAGTGGTCCCTCCCATGCTGTTTCCTGCCCACTGGGCCATGGAGACAGCTCCTGCCTGGATCTGGTCCCACTGTGGACACAGAAATCTGGGGGCCATGTGCCCCCCACCCTCCTACTTCATTGCCTGTGCTCCCTCTCCCCCCATATCATCTATACTCCCTCTGCCCTCATAGACTTACCTCTACAGAGCTGCAGCAACTGCTCTCCACCACACTGCCTGGCTGTCCCCTGCTCCCTGTCCCCTTCTCCCTGCCTCCTTCTTCCTTGTCCTGTTCTCCCAAGCCCCTTGGAAGCTGGAACTCTGCCAGCCTGCAAGGGTAAACCCCTGGTTTACTAGGTCTTTCTCCTTTTATGGAGAAAATCTGTGATCTCCTTTTAAGGAAAAAAAATCCATGTTTTTCCATGGCAAGTGGAAAACCCAAATCCCTGGAGATCATTAAATTCACACTGGTATATACTGGGCACAGCTACACATGTTATTTAATGCACAGTAGCCTATTGTACTGCACACTAAAGCCTCACTTAAAAACTGTGCAATTATATTAATGCACAGTAAAATAGGCTACTGTGCATTAAGCATCACGTAAAAACCATGTGCATTCATTACTGCTCATTAAGATTGTCTAATGCTCATTTTTTACTTCACATTGGGGGTACTAGATTTAATGCACATTAGAAAAAGTGCCTTAATGTGCATGTAGACATGCCCACTGGTATGCATTTAACCATAGTCCCTCTGAAATCAATAACGATAATTGTCTTGGATTCAGTGAGATTAAAGGGTGCACAATAGTGTCATCAAAGTGTTTAACCTCACAGGAAATACTAATGAGTCAAATTTGATTAAGTGAAAAAATAAAGCAACAAAAAATAAAAATTAATTTAAAAATAACTATGATGAGAGCATTGGTTCACATCATGGAACATATATTGTGCCAGAAACTATGTGTAACATGAGAGGCATGACAGTGCTGTACATCTACAGAAATACCTTCTTGCTCCTATCACTTCAGTAAATTTATCCTGACTATTCTGTAAAGAGAGGGTTTTTTTAATCCTGATGGCTTCTTCCTTGCAAGTGAAATGAAATTTGATTCCATTCCTCAAAGAAAATGACAACAACTTCTATTAGGTGGATGGTTTTGTCATACCCGATTACCCCAAAACAGAACTTTTATCTAAATTTTATTCCAGGATATCTAACTGGTGCCAGTCTATTTCTTAAGAGATAAGAGATTGACTGTTTGGAACACTGTCTACTGAATTGCTACATTGGAGCCTATTAGGAAGGCTTATATATTTTTGTGTTTAAAAAAAAATGAAGACTGTGTACTTTGTATACAACTGCTCAATAGGGACATGCAGATGCTGAAATGAAGCTTAAGGTGTAAACAAATGTAGCTGTATTGATTTCGTATGAGACACTGGCACTTTACATGTACATAGGCATATACCACACTAGTTATTTGTCATTCAGTATATTCAAAATACTCTGAGATTCTTGAACAAGAAACACACTTGTGTTATATCTTAGAAAAAGTGTCTTTGAACTGACATTCTAGAAGACTGGAAAGGGCCATATCATGCCCATTAAAAAATATAGGAAAAAGTAATCAGAGAATTACAGACAAATCAGTCTAACTTCTATATCCAGAAAGACATTAGAAAACATAAATCAAGGAATGTATACCTTAGAACCTAAAAGATAACAAAGACATAAGGAACAGCCAGCATAGATTTGTTAAGAAAATGGGTTTTATATTGTATATACTTTTCTTTTCTCTTCAGCATGGAAAGCATTTTGATCTCTATCAGACTAAATAATCTCTGTTTCAGTTTTTTGTACATCTCTGTCATTGTGGTACATAATATGATGTCCCTTTGAGATATCATGTTCTAATTGTTTGGTGACAGCCAGGTATTGCCTAAGTATGCCTTTAAAGCTGTCTCTCTGCATCCTGGAATTTAATAAAGACTGGATAAAAAGAACCAGGAATTCTCCTGCCCCACCCATGAAGAGGAGTCATCCAAGATAAGACCTGGGGATCTCTCTTTTTCAAAGTAAAAAATTAATTGATCCTCACATTCTCTAGCTTATGCTTCCTCCTGCCCTTCCCCTCCCCTCCCATATCTTTGCCTCCAAGTTGCCCAATGGCAAGAGAAGGCCTGGAGGTAGGTAGACAGAGTTCACCCTATTGTCTAGAGTTTAGAGTACTTTGATTTTAGAGTACTTTTTTTTAAAGTACTTTGCTCTAAAGATATAATCTACTCTTTTGAGGGATCAGAGGTAGAATCTGTATTTTCCTCTGTTCAAGTGCCCTAACCAGCTGGCAATTAGGCTAAAAGATAGAAGGGTCCTCATACATCTAACATCTGCTACGTGTGGTTTTGGATCTGCCCAATCTCATGCTTGTATCTGGGTAATTCCCATTTCCAAGAGCATCCATCAGGGCACAGCAGCACAAATAAACATGCTAAGTAACTGCACAGGCAATGCTGAATTACAAGCAGTGTGTAAGTGGCAAAAAATGCAGTGGAACACCATCAGGCATATAAAGTGAAATATGAACAACTCTTTACTCGATAGTAGTATCTGCTACCTGTGATTTCAAGGGAGTAACAATTTTTCTCCCTCTTCAGTAAACTGTCTTCTCTTAGCTGAAATGTGAGAAGTGAGAATCTAAAGTAGCCCTTGTACTTGTTTAGATGTCTCTTCTCCCTGGTGGCCTAAAAAATAGTGGAGAAGGCAGAGAGAAAGAAATGATTATGAAACAACGTATGCTGTAAATATCTTTGCCTGTTCATGGTACTACATGGAACTTCACACAAAATACCCAGGCAGCTCCCTGGCTCTGTCAGACCTTTTGTCCAGCATGTGTAACAGATACCACTCCAATCTATCATCTTTTGGTGGCAACTTTGCCAGTGACTGGGCACATCTGCATGGGCCACTATGATGACATTTTGACTGAACTGTCAGTTAGTACTTTGTTTTGGAAGTACTAAAAGATGATGCAGTAACACCATGTTCTGCTCCATGTCTGCTGTACATGGTTATTTTTAGGCACTATGTAATTGTAAGGATGTGCTATAATGCAGAAGTGCATCACTCCAGTAGGGGGAGGGTACTTACCAGTCCCTCTCCAGTGGGGTAGGGCCCCCCCTAGGCTGAGAGCAGTTCATTGATGGTGGGCCCACTGCATATGCACATCATTTAAAAGGGCCCACCAACAGTAAAAAAGCCTCATTTAGGCTCTGGAGCAGTGAGAGACACAAGGGTGAAAGCCCGCTGTGCCCCCCGCTCCCCCGCTCCCCCCCAGAGACCCTCCCCAGCAGCCGCAGAGCCCCTTGCCAACCTGAAGCACAGCTGGAAGTAAGCAGGGCCCATGGTGGAAGGGAATTAACCCTTAGAGAGTGGGAGGAGGCTGCTGACTGGAGCTGGGCCACGTCTTGTCCCACCCAGGCCCCTACTTCGCCCAGCCCCCCAGGGAGCAACATGACTGGAGCCACATGAACAGGCTATGCAAACAGTTGCACTTGTCTGCCAGCACATGAGTTAGTGCAGAGTTCATGCAGGAGTGTGCACAGGCAGGTCCACAGCCTTGCCTGCAAGCCCCCTAGGGTAGGCAGACTTAGACCCAGCCTGTCTACCATGGATGAAAACTCTCCACACCCTAAGGGTCACCTCGGAGTCTGCAGACTTCACTCTGGCACCTCAGAGATGGCCACCCAGGCAGAAGCCATGGTTACGGGCTCCACACAGACAGAGCCCCTGGCCCTCAGCTGTGAGGACTGCCTGCCCCTTTTTCAGGCTCTGGGGCCCAGGAGCATGGCTACCTCCCCTTGTGGGGTCTGCTCTCTTTTGGGGTCTCTAGCATGCCAGCTGGAGGAGCTCCAGGCCACAGTCCGGAGACTGCATGCCATCAGGGTCTGTGAGCAGGAGATAGACTTCTACTGCCAGGCCTTTCTCCCCGAGACACAGAGGGTAGACCACGGTCTCCCTCCAGGACAAGGGACGTCTCAAGGACCTCCCATTCTGTTCAGTCAAGGGGATGGACCAAGGTGCTCAAGGGTCGTAAGGCCCACCTCATCAAGACCCTGCCTCATTGGAGCTTAGCAACAGGTATGAAGCTCTTGCAGACCCAGCAGAGCCTTCCCATTTTCTCCAAGACAAAATATAAAGTCTTTGCTGTAGGAGACTCCATCCTGAGGAGGGGACAGAGGTGATAATCTGATGTCCCAACACCTTAGCCCACGAAATCTGCTGCTTCCCAGGGGCTCACATCCAAAACATTGTAGAGAAGATCCCTAAGCTCCTCCAACCCACAGACCACTATCCCATGCTCCTTATTTATGTGGGCACCAATGACATGGCTCGGATTGCTCCCAACCAGGTTACGAGGCGCTACAAGGATTTTGGAGTGGGGCTATAGAGTCTGGGGGCACAGGTGGTGTTCTCTTTGATCCTCTCAGTCTTGGGATATGGACCAAGGAGGGAGAGGAGGATTCCTCCTTGGTCCAAAGACTGAGGTGCTGGTGTCATCAGGAAGGCTTTGGCTTCCATGACTACATCCTACTCTTTAGTGAAAGAGGTAGTGAGCTGCTGGGTAGAGATGGTCTCCACCTCTCTTCCCTGGAGAGGAGGCTCTTCTCAGCCAAACTGGCTGACCTGCTACATCAGGCTTTAAACTGAGCCTGCTGGGGGACAGGGGGCCTACCTCCACTGCTGGCCCACTGAGCAATCCTTGCAAAGCCAATGAACTTAAGGGAGCCCACCCCTGCCCCAGCTCTGATACAATCTGAGGGCAAGGCAAGAGCCCCCAAGGGAACACTTGCCTGCCTGTACACAAATGCCAGGAGCTTGGGGAATAAGCAGAAGGAACTCATCTTCCTTCTTAATGCAAATAATTACAATGTCATAGAGATAACAGAGACCTTGTGGGACTCAACCCATGACTGAACCACGGGTATAGATTACTATACCTTGTATAGGAGAGATTGAGCAGATAAAAGGGGCGGCGGTATAGCTCTCTATGTTAAGGAAAGCTATGCGTCCCTGCAAGCTGATGTTGGTGACCAGGGTGGATGACTGGAGACTCTCTGGGTTAAAATCCATGTCTACTACAGACCTCCCACCCATCCTTGACCAGGAATTCCCCTGGGAACTGGCTGAGGCCACATGCTCCAGGACCATGGTTCTCATGGGTGACTTCAAACACCCAGACATCTCGTGGGAGGATCACTCAGCAAAGTCCAAGCAGTTGCAATGACTCCTATCATGCCTATCATGAGAGGGAAAGCACTGCTCCACCAGGTACTGGCTACTGGGGATGACCTAATTGGCAGCCTAGTAATCAGTAGGAAGCTGGGTGACAACAACCATGCTCTGATTACCTTCACCATCTGCGGTAAAGCCAATAAGTCAGTCAGCAACACTGAAGTCCTTGACTCCAAGAAAGGTGACTTTGACAAGCTCAGGAGGCTTGTCAGCGAGGCCCTAAGGGACCATGACCCCAGGGAGAGGGGAGTTCAGGAACAGTGATTGCTTCTCAAGAGAGTGATCCTCAATGCACAAGCTAATTTTATTCCATCTCAGAAGAAAGGCAGCAAGAGGGCACAGCAGCTCCCCTGGCTCTCCAGGAATCTAGCAGACCTCCTGAGGTTAAAAAGAAAGGCCTAGAAAGGATGGAGGATGGAATTCACCTCCAAACAGGAATATTCTGCACTGGTCCAGTTCTGCAGGGAGCAAACCAGGAAAGCCCAGGCTGCAACTAAACTCCAACTATCCTCGAGCATCAAGGACAATAAAAAGTCCTTTTTCAAATATGTGGGGAGCTGGAGAAAAAGCAAAGGCAACATTGGACCCCTGTGAGCCAGGTGGGAAAATTAACAACTGACACCCAGGAAAAAGCCAACCTATTAAATGGGTATTTTGCGTCGGTCTTTCATCAGTCCCATGGGATGTCCATGCCCACTACAGGACAAGGAGGTCTGAGTGAGGGAGATCCCCTGCCCTCCATCAATGCTGACCTCATGAAGGAATACCTTGAGACGCTGGATGCCTTCAAGTCAGCTGGCCCTGACAATCTACACCCCAGGGTACTCAAGGAGCTGGCAAGCATCATAGCCCAGTGACTGTCACAGCTTTTTGAAAACTCCTGGTGCTCTGGTATAGTGGCCGAAGACTGGTAGAAAGCCAATGTGGTGCCTATCTTCAAGAAAGGCAGGAAAGTGGATCTGGCAAACTATAGGTCCATCATCATGACTTCTATCCTGGGGAAGATCTTAGAAAAGTTTATTAAGGAGGCCATCCTTAATGGACTGGCCAACGCCAACATCCTGAGGAATAGCCAGCATGGTTTTGTTGTGGGTAGATCTTGCTTAACCAATGTCATTTCCTTCTATGACCAGGTGACCTATCACTTGGACAAGGGAGAAGAGATGTCATATATCTTGACTTAAAAAAAGCCTTTGATATGGTATCCCATGATCACCTCTTGGCAAAACTGGCCAATTGTGGCCTTGGGTCCACCACGATCAGCTGGCTGGGAAATTGGCTCTGTGGTTGGACCCAGAGGATAGTAATTGACGGAATTCAATCATCATGGTGCCCTGTGACCAGTAGGGTCCCCCAAGGTTCTGTCCTTGGAATCATATTGTTCAACATCTTCATTAATGATGAGGATATTGGAGTCAGAAGTGGACTGTCCAAGTTCACTGATGACACCAAAGTTTGGGGCAAAGCATCCACACCAGAAGACAGAGGGGCAATCCGGGCTGACCTGGACAGGCTCAGCAAATGGGTGGATGAGAACTTGATGGTGTTTAACACTGAAAATTGCAAAGTTTCTCCACCTTGGGAGGAAGAATTTGAGTCCAGAAAAGAGCCACGCACATGATCAGAGGTCAGGAAAACAGACCTTATGATGACAGACTGAGAACTATGGTACTCTTTAGTCTGGAAAAGTGCAGGCCCAAGGGTGATCTGATGGCCACCTATAAGTTTATCGGGGTGACCACCAGTATCTGGAGGAATGTTTGTTCACCAGAGCACCCCAAGGGATGATGAGGTCGAATGGTTAAAAACAACTTCAAGACCAATTCAGGCTGGACTTAAGAAAGAATTTCTTTACTGTCTGAGCCCCCAAGGTGTGGAACAGCCTGCCATCAGAGGTGGTTCAAGCACCTACATTGAACACCTTCAAGAGTAAGTTGGATGCTTATCTTGCTTGGATCCTATGACCCCAGCTGACTTCTTGCCCTTCAGGTAGGGGGCTGGACTCGATGAACTTCTGAGGATCCTTCCAACTCTAATGCCTATGAAATCTAAAGTGTTGTAGATGCAGCATCACAGTTCTTACCCATGGATGCTACATCACTATAGTGCATTGGTATGGCTATGTAGCATCATATGTAGATGCTCCCACTGTGTATCACTGTATGTCCAGACTTAAATTTGAATGGGGAAGCGGAGAATCTTATTTTTTACCTGTAGCTAACTGCTGGGTCAGGTGAAGTCAGCTAGATAAACACATTAGAGGATTATTCACTATTTGTACTCCCAACTGATTGTGTCCCTTCTGTGCTAGCAGTGAACTCTTCTCTTCCCCCTGCTCCCAAGTGATTAGGGTTAATCACATATGAATTGTACAACTTCATGTTCTTTTATAACTAACCTATGTGACTGACAGAGAAAAAGAACCACACCATTCCTTATACGTGTTCCCAGGATTATTAAAAAAAATAAAATCTAGATGAAACCACAAAACTCCCTTTAGCTGTGGAGGCAGTATAGGCAAACTACCATAAACCTCTGTAATTTATTATTGATCTTATAGTGCCTTACATCATTATTTTCATTTTTTAATTGCTGCAGGCAAACCTGATGCCTGTGAAGAGAAGGGTGATTTTTGTCACTGATTAAATCTCTGTTAAATAGTCACTCCACTTTCTATTTATGTGGTGAAATTTTCAAGTGAGGCTAGAGCTGTAGGGGTAAAACTATCATCTCATAGAAGAAGTGCAGACTCTGATTACCTGTATTTAGGCTGTGAATATTCACTGATAGCAAAATTGAAATATCAAATAAAAGCAGCTGACAGTGACTGAGAAAATCAGCAACACCTGTCTTTATCACTCCTCACCATTTCATCTCTCCTTTCAAAAATGCAGAGGAGCACCATAAGTGTTATTTCAGCAGAAAGTGCTCCAGTATGGGAAGGGGAAGTGAAGTAATCCCTCACTAAAGTTACTGCGCTACATTAAAATTACTTTTCTAGTCACTCGTTGGAATATTGTGCTCCTTTAGATCTGAACAGAAAATGCTAAGAGGATTGCCGGGATATTAGTTATGCTCTGTTCTGTAATGGTTGTATGGATACATTACAGTGAAATGTCAGAAAGAGTATTTTCTTACTGCAATTTCCCATGTAATTAGGTGTTGTTGTTTTTATTATTTTGCACACTTTAATTTGTATTGGTAAAGTGAAGGAAGTTTAGCACAGTTCCCAGATATGCATACAAGTTAAAGTTTTCAGGGAAAGATACAGGATTAAGCTAGCATTATCTAAGTTAAAACAAACAAACACCAAACAAAAACAAACATCTTAAGAAAGAAGAGAACTTCTGTGAAAAACATGTATATTTTCTCCCGTACAGCATATAATGTGTAACTTGTTTTGGAAAGGCAAAATGATGAAAAAAGATTTTTCTAAAGTTATGGCTGCAGAAGAGTCACCCTCTTTTTCCTGCTTAGGCAAAAAGGAGCAGCTAGCAGACAGCAAAATTGCCCTAAAGAACCTGAGCTTGTTTAATAGAAAATCAAAATAATAAAAAAGGAAGAGAGAGAATTGTTAACAGTTTTGGACTGAAGAACAATAAGATGTTTAATCAACTGGTTCCCTCAGCTGCCTGAGTAGTAATGCGGCTGCACTATGAAAAGGCATCAAAGCAGGGTGCTTTTAGTATAGGGAGAAACCTAGCTTCCCAGCTTAATACACATACCCCAATTTTAGGGAGCTTATTTTAGGGATCACAGGTAGGTTTTATATGCAAGAAAATATTGTAGATCTACAAATGTTTGAATTGCTAAAATTAATGATAAAGACCACTTATAACTGATGTCGCATAGTGCTTCCCACATTAAAAAAAAACTAGTTTAGAATGCATTGGAAATACCGCAGTAGGAAGAGGTGAAGTAGGAGGAGGTGTGCAGGTAATATCTACCTATCCAGGCTGGAAAGGGGTCCTCGTCCAGTAGATGTTGTACAGAGGGGGGTTGCTAGCAGGGCCTCTGGGTGGATAGGTGGTGTGGCGTGGTGCTGGTCCAGATGCAGAAGGCATCCCACAGGGTCTGTCTTCATTGCCTCCTTTTTTTATAGAAGCAGACCTTGTGTGACCCTAGTGACAGGAGACATGCCCCTGGCATACTGAGCATGTGTGCTCCATGCAGTGATGTGCAGTTTCAGGTGGCTGTAATGGTGAGAGTTACTGGTTCTGCAGGGTCTTTTGTTTTTTCAAATGCTGGTCTTGTCTCTATTCCTGGCTGAGGGCTGTGGTTCCTGGATGAATCAATGCGAGGTGATGGCCATCATTATAGGCCATTCAGCAGAGGCCTGCTACCATTGTATTTCAGTTATTCCCAATCACACTCATTCATTCTGGAACCAATTTATATGGGGGGGATATGTGACTCATACAGTTGTGACAGAGGACACAAGATGGATGCTTGACATATAAAATGGAAACTTGACATGACTTTGGTTCACTTACAAACATAGGCCTAAACCATATAATATCCCTATGAAACTATAAAAATCAATACAAAAATGATAAAAATACAACACACAACAGCAAGAATCAACACAAACCCAACAATAATACAATATAAAACAGTGGACATTCAAAACCAAAACTCACCACCAAAACAAAAATATTTAAAGCTTATCCTAAGTCTGAGCTCACTTATACTTATCTATAGGGAATAGAGAGGGAGAAAACAAGTCAGAAATGGTTGGGGTAAAGAAGGGAATGCATTTTAAAATAAAACAAAAACAAAAACTGGGGGTTTTGCTACAATGCAGTGACATTTAGATAGGGAGTAGGCAGAATTATTCAAACAAGAATGTTGTCAGTACAGTGAAAATAACTCTTCTGTTTGTGAGAGGTAGTTAGTCTGTGTTAGTCTGAAGTGAGGCAGAAGGCAGGGCAGAGTTGCACCTTATAAACTAACTAAATCAGAGACTGCGTATCTGATTTCATTAGTCTATAAAGTGCAACTCTGGAACTTCTTGTGAAACAGTGTTGTGGAAAAGTATTTAAGTGTTAAAAGTTATCAGTTGGTTGGAAAATACGAATTACATTTTGTGAAAAATATGCAGATTTTGAGATTTGGTTTTGCTCTGTTTTTAAAAAAAATTGAAATAATGAATTAAGAGTGTACATGTGTAGACGCGTAGCTTTAATGCACCTTAAATCAAACTAAAACACGTTAAATCAACACGTGTAGATGGACCCATTGATTTCAACGGATTTGAACTAGGCCCAGAAGGAATATGTTGCATATCCAAAAAAACTATGAGGAAAGTTGCACATTACACTTAGACCATGCTAAGGGCACTTAAAGCACAAGAGTCCACCTATTAAAGTTCATTGGGTCATGCAGAGCCATCCCTAGGGGTGTGCGGGGCCTGAGGCATATCAGCCAATGTGGGGCTGGGTGGCTGGTGACGACCAGAGTGGGGCACTGGAGGAGATGGGGTGGTGAGCAGCCAGAGCACAGAGCTGGCAGCCATGGTGGGGCCTGTACAGCATTGTTTGTGGGGCCCCCGAAAGGATGGGACCTGGGGTGGTTGCCCCAATTCATTCCTCCCCCCTGCAGGATGTCCCTGAGCTAATGCTAAGTGCCCCCTGAGCATCTCAAAGTTATGACACATGAGGAGAAAGCTGTGCTCTGGACTGTGTTACCTAGCTCATGTTAGTGTAACTCCAGTCTGCTCCACAGAAATAAAACTAGCAATTTGCAGTCCTCCAGCATCTCAGGATGCATTGCTCCCAGCGCCTCTCCCCACCCATGACATGGATGGAACCCAGGTGTCCTGGCTCCTATCTGTTGGATAGGCTTCTAGTGGAAAGTCAGAGCTATAAAAGTAGGATATGGTATTAACCCTTAATGTGTGACTGCTCACAACATGTTCTAACCTGATCACCGCTTAACATTCCTCAGAGTTAGTATGGCCTACATGTAATGTGCAACTTCACGCTAAGTAAGTTTTTATCATTTCATGCCACCTTTGAAAAAATATATAATTACCAGACTTCTGCTCATATATGTGTACATGAGCAGATAAAAACTTCCCTAAACAACAGAAAATGAAATTATAAGAATTTGAAGTTCAAAAATATATTCTCTATAACATCTTTTTTTCAGGCCTTTTTTCTCATTAATAAAATACACCTCTCTCCCAATAAAATAGTTATAAATTTATTTTATCTATCTATGTGTATGTATTTCGTAAATCAGAAAGCCATTATTACTGCTTGCTTTTGTAGTTTTATTCTTTCCTACAATATCCATGAAAATACATGTTAAGAAACATCAATTAGTGTGGCACTAATAAATTTCAAATACCACACTAGTAAATGAGATCTTATTTTTATAGTGGTGGTCAGCATCTGTTCTATAGTGATGGTATTCAAATTTTAGCTATATTGTATTACTTGAGCCAGAACTATGTAATTAAAATTAACTTCTGGTTCTCTTAGGGAACATTTTCATAATTAACAAAAGCTGGCTTTAAAAAGAGCTCCAGCTATAGGTAATTTTAAATTGACTGTAAGGCTGAAGTCTCGTTTGGATTTTTGTTTTTCATTAATATGCATATCTCTTTTCTTCTGTGTATATTCCACATCACTTCTTCCACATATCTTCCATATGGTAGCAATAATGTCTTGCCTGTGTGACACTTAATTAGAAACGATATCTGAAATACCCATTGAAAAATTACTACCTAGGTAGATTTGGGTTCACTCTGATTTTGAGCGCCTGCTGGCTAGCTCTGCACTGAAGCACTCTCGTGCCTCATCCAGCCCCTTTCGAGCATGTGGAGCCTGATTGGAGCAGCCCTGGACTGGTAGGTTGACCCCCAGGTCCCCTGCTAGGTCAGACTGCTCTGACCGGGCTTCAAGTGCTGTGCACAAATAAACTCCTGAGCAATATGCTCCAGAGTTTTTTGCTCTCAGATGCAAATTCAGACAGCATATCTGGGAGCAAAGAACTCTGGAACAATAAGCTCCAAAATTTATTCATATGCAATAATTGCATATGTAGATACACCCATTGTGTAGAAGTGAATGAGTACATAAGGTAGAGAATCAATATTAAGAAGTTTTATCAGTAAACAGTAATACTATTAATGGAATCAACTTAAGAGTGTATGAAAAGTGAAATCCTACAGGAAAATGGATTTAGTAAGGTTGCATTCCATCAGCCTAAACTCTACAGCCAGTACATTCTCATTTTTAAGTCTTCAGATTTTTAAATCCTTTCCCGCATGCTGTCTAAATATATGTAAACTTGGCAACACAGAAATGAGAACAAAAAAAAGACTATTTTCAGAATAATACCGCACTTTAATAACTGAAGCAGAACTGACCTGAACAAGGTAAGAACTGAAAAGCAGAACAGAATGACAAATTGTAACCTAATGAGGAAATAGGATGGTAATAATACAACTAACAGTTAATGTATTTTGAGTGCTTTATGTATCCAAAGTCCGTTATAGGTATTAACTAAGTAATCCACAAGCATCTTGTGAAGTAAGTGGGAAAACATTGTGTACTGACTTTTTTACAGACAGATAAACTTTTTGACCCCAAAGTTGAAGTAATCAATGTGGTTATGCTGTCTTTTCAAAGATCGTTGGATAAACGTTGATAACAATTATCCATCCACCTATTTAATTATTTTGTAATACTTTGATATCCATTAAGAAATCAGTAAATAAGAAACTTTCTGTTTGGAGTCTTTTTGTTGTGATGATTAGCTTGGAGAATTGTAATAGCTTTTCAGAAGGAGAAAAAAGATATTTTATATGTAGTCTTTATCTAGCAAGCTAATCTGCCTAATAGAATCCAAATACTTTCTTTTGAATATGTTCTTTCTCCAAAAAAATAAAAATCTAACTAACTAGACAAACAAACAAACAAAAATTCCCATGCATACAGATGATATGAACAACAAAGGATATAGTCTGACCATCATGGGGAAAGTAAAGATTTGTGGGTAGGGTTGGCCTGATGTGTTTTTTATCAAATTTGACTGGTCTATAGGAAAGATGACAAAATACTTATGCTACAATGTACCATAGCTTGTCAGAAGTCTGGATAGAAGATATAAGGGCCACATTACTAGACGAGCCATACTGAGGGACAGTATAATTCCACACATTAGGTTTTTTAGTTTTTGTTTTTTTCCAGTTTACTTTTTTAAACTCAGGAAATTTACACACAGACACACACACACAATTGCTCTACTGTGTAGATTTTAAGGTAAGCTGAAATCACGAGATCATCTATTGTGGCCTACAGAACAAAGAATTTTATCATGCTTCCCTATCCTTACTCCAGTAATTAGGGCATTTTTCTTGTGCTCGAGGAGGAGCACCCTGAAAGCCACTCTAATTAAATGCCTCAGCATCTTATGTATCAATGTCCCTGCACTTCAGAATGGTGATGTGGGCACTCTAAGTAAAGCTCATCAATCAAGCTTTGGTTAAAGTGCCCTGCTGCCATTTTGAAGTTCAGGGATGCTGGTACATGAGATGTAGAAGATGGCTTGAGCATGCTAATTAGCATGCTCCAGCAGATTCAATTAATTGAGTCTGCTCTAATGAGCTGTAATTACAGTGCATGAGAACCACCGCCCAAGACATCTACAAACACCCTTAGTGATTTGCTCAGATAAATCTTACATCAAAGTATCCTGATTTGAAGAGAGGAGATAAAGAATCTATCCCTCCTCACAGCAGTTTATTGAGTCCAGTCCCATGCTGGTTCCTTTGCTCACAGGCGAACATTTATGTGAAAACTACCCAATTAACCAGCGCAACCTCTTGCATGCAAATGCAGTTCACAACATTAGAAACAACAAGAATATTCTACAAAATTATACAGATTGCACAGGGGAGACAAAGTACTGCTAGTGTCTTCGACTGCAGTGAGAATAAACTTACTGGTAAACATTCAAGAGACTGGGACAAAAACTACTATCTAGACTCAGAGTGCCTGATTGGTGAGGTCAGCAGCGGCGGGTAATTCAAACCGCCGTTTGCATCGACGGTTAGGAGCAGCAGCAGCGAGTGGCGAGCGAAGCAGC
>JAGPOW010002514.1:17399163-17429984 GCA_030014935.1 Caiman crocodilus | reverse complement strand
ATCCTGTTTCTGTCCGCCCACTCCTGCAGTCTGCCCAGATCCCTCTGCAGCCTCTCCCTCTCTTCTGGTGTCCCCACCTCAGCCCACAGTTTGGTGTCGACTCACCTAGCCCAACCCATGGGTTGCCTCACCTAGCCCAACCCATACCAGCCTGCCAAACCCCTTATCTTGCAAGCCAGTCCTGGGCCTGTTTTACCAGTGTTTGCCAGTGCCAGGAACCAAGCAAGTAAGTCCGGGTGGGGATAGGGGCATGTAGTATGCGGGGTTTGTTGTGTGAGAGAGTTGTTCAACTGGAGGTGGGAGGGTCAGGGGATAAAAATATACCCTGGTCTTGTGGGTGGAGAAGAGAACTCCCCCATCCCTCCTGCTGACACTGTAAGTCAGCACCCAGGACCCTGCCTGGTCCTCCCAAACCTTTCCAGACCCTCCAATTCCCCCCAAGGTCTTCACCTGACCCCCTGATGCCTCCATGGATGTCACCTGCCCTCCAATCCCCGTGGAGCCTACCCTCCCACAATTCCTTTATCTCCCCCATGGATCCCACCTGCCCTCCCAGTCCCCTCATGAATCCCCCCAACCCTCCCCAAAGTCTGCTTGCTCCTCCAGTCCCCACAGCCACCTCCCCACAAGCCCATCTCATCCCAACATACTTTAGATGAGATGGACATTTAACATTTAACTTGATCTAACCTCCCTGAATGATTGTACACAGCCCCAGTATGTTCAGCTCCAGGCAGTCTTTGAACAGCCAGAGGCTTAAAATCTTATAGGCTAGGGACAGACATGACACATAAACCAGATGAAGTGAGAAAAACCTGGGTTAAATCTATAACAGAACAGATGTTCAGTACACATAAACCAGTTTGAAAATGGCTGAAATAAATCTGGTTGAATGTAGTATCATACTTAACTAATTTGGGTCAAACTGGTTTATGCATGTCTGTCCCAGACCCTTTGCTGGTTTAAGTTAAATCAGGCTCCCTCCAGCATCCTGGAATGTTCTCTGGGCTGGGCTCTCTGCTCCACACAGAGTTTGCCCCTCTCCTGGCTGGAGCTCACAAAAGACTGCAGGTATCTGCCTGGCTTCTGCTCTCCCCCACCCCACTCCCACCCTCTCCTTCCCATCCCTTCTGCTTTACACAGATACCTATCAGTAGTAGCTAGTAGACCCCATACTGGCTACGGTCTGTGCTGTGGCAGACAGGACAAAGGCAGAATCAATAGGTACCTGGTAATGTCCCTCTGTTGTTTTCTTAAGGGGGTGATAAACACTGAGTTAGGGGTAATAAACACTGTGTTATAAATTCCCTGCTGGGTTGATTGGGGGCAGGAAACCCCTCCCTAATCACAGCATCCTGCCTACATACTGGCCACACACCCCTCAGCTGAGCACTGTGGAAGGGAAGGAAGAGATGCTGTACTGCCCCCTGGCTTCTAGCCTGGGCCACTGCAGGCATGTGCCTGGATGTTTGGGTTGTCTTTACAGTTACAAACTGGTTTAGCCTAGCCAGGTTAGACTATTCTGTGATGATTGAATCAATTCAGGCTCAGGATTTTGAATGTCTGTCCCTAGCCATAGTGTGCATACAAATTGTATTCTTAGTAGTAAACTGCAGTGTTTTACATGCTTGTATGCACAGTAGACCCCCTGGTAGTGTATGTGTACTTTTGCAAATGGAGATACCTGAAAACATTGTTTCAGTATAAACAATTAATGCACCATTGATATTAAGCTGTTAAAATATAAAATGTATTATCTGTACTTGAAAATATGAGCAGTAGTCATCTGCGTCTGTAATGTCTGTAAATATCATATGCAGGTTGTGTTTGTTTCAAGTAGCAAAGGTACATCTGGAAATAGAACTGAAGCTTCTTTGAGGATGCAGTCCTTCAAATATGATAGTTTAACAAATATTTTGGGAAAATCTGTAAAAAAGAATCAAAACCCGCAGCAGTCATGATCCTGCAGAGACATAAATGAGATCAGTGAAAGTTCAGCACTGAGTCACTTACGTGATGTATCAAGATAAAGTAGGTTGAGATGAGCCTGTTTTACAGACTGTATAAATAGCACAACACCATGCCCAGCATACATCATAAGGTTCCAAGCAGCTGGCTGAGATGTACTGTTTTCTAAGAAGAGTTGGATGCATTTCTTGTAATTGTCCAGATTCTTTAAACCCCTTTTTTCTGCTACCCAATTTTATTAAGTTTACAATTTATACACATTCAAGTTCACTCAATGAGTAGAGGTAACTACATTTTTTAATGCTTATTTTATATATTATTTATGCTGTTTTGGTTGCTATTAAACATCTACATTTTGGCTACAATCTACTTCTGGTCCTCTATTTTCCAACCTACTCACCTATGTTCAGATTAATGAAATTTTGTTTGGACTGATGACTGTTATGCTTGCTCATCCATCCTATGGGGCTACCTGCATTCATGGTCACAGCACAACCAGAGTGCTCAGTTTCTCCTTCTTTTCTCTGTTCTTTAATATTATGATTATTGATCATTTATATTACTGTAATACCTAAGAGCCGCAGTCATGCACCAGAATCCCACTGTGATAACTGCTGGATAAACACAAAAGATGGTTCCTAATCGAAAGAGTTAACAATATAGCAGAGCTCAGCAGTTTTTCAAATTAAAGCCAAAGGGGTGATGGGTAACAGTTCTGATGTTATTGGAAGTCACATGGAGAAAGACTGCACCTGCTAGAAAACAGATAGAAATCAATGCTTAAAATTACATGATTTATGGTTAAGGTCCTTTTTCTTTTCTTCTTATTTTAGTTTGAGAAGCCTAAACTGTCATTCATAAGTACGTGGAATTCTATTTTTTAAGTATTATTATTATTACTATTATTATTATATATCTTGCCTTCAAACAAATATACACACAAGAATATAGCACGATTATAGATAAGCCATTGTTCTTCTTGTCCAGAGCCAATGTTTAACCTTCTACTTTTTTGATATAACAGTGTCAGTAAAAAGCTTCAGTTACAACAGCTAGGAGTGAAGAAAGATAAATCCAGGTTGATGTTTCTTAAAACCCTCTTCTAAGAAAGAGAATTTCTGTTAGCCTTGGACCAGATGAAAAAGAAAATCTTCCAAGATGATGACACGATGGAAAACCTAACAAGGTCTAATCCCAATTTCTCTGTATGTTCTACAAGTCACAAAGTCCATCATGAACTGTAACACCATTTTCATGCTATCAAGATTTGTTTCCTGTCCCCTGTACTATTTCAAATACAACTGGAGATAATATAATGCTTTGCATAAAATAAAATAATAAAAAATTATAAAAATGTACTGTAGGCCTGATCCTACAAATATTATTTGAATAAAGAATTTTGGGGAATTTTCCCATTTACAAAAATTGCAGATTCAAGATCAATGATTACACTGAAATGATCTCCCTAATAATAGTATTACAGGGAAAGTAAGAAGGTATGGATAAATGATGCTGAAGTAACTGAGCTGATATGTACACACAGATATAAATGGTGATTGGGATGCTGGAGAAAAGAATTCTCCCTTTAGCTTTGTTCCTACAGACTTTAGGAGATGTGGACAAATAGGTCATGGTTTTTATGGAGCTGAGACACTGAAAAGGACTCAAATGCTTTGCCTTTAAATCTCCTAAAATCCACTGGAATGGTGCTACAAAGATGCTTCCTTTCCTATCAGGGTCTCCTCCTCAAGGAAAATTTAGTCTTCCAAAAATCACCTTCCTTTGCCAATCAAATTGGTCTGAAGATGAAAGTTTTATACTTTTGTGTACTTACCATGTGCAAGTAAGTACTGCTGAACTCAAACTCTAAAGCTTTACAGCCTCATCCCTTTGTGTGTTTATCAGAACATTCCAGATGACTTCCAAAATCTTGAGATAATCTTGTTCCTAGTTAAAAAAAATTGTTTTGGTACTTTCAGCAGTCTGAAGGCAAGTAGATAGAAAAAAAACATCAAGAGATACCTTGATTCTCATGTAGGGTAACTGGTTTGTTGGCTAGAAGGAATCTGGTGGTGTATTGTGACTTGCATCCAGGGCTGGCTGGATCTTTCCCTGGTGGCCTCTCATTCACCATCTCTCTGGGTTTGGATTCTCCCCCATTACCTCACCTGCCATATCTTTGATGCCGCTTTAACTGAAAAGAGTTGGGGTGCTGCACACTTTCCAGGGGATCTCTGATCTGGCCTTCTTCTCATCCTTACAGAGACTCTGGTAACTTAGTACTTTTTGACGACATGTGGCCTCCAACCATGCCTCTAGACACACACACACATTGCAGGTTTTAACAGTATGCCATCCTGAGGGAGGAACCCTCAATCGCAGTTCAATATTTCATCTAGTCTAGCTTCTGGTCAAAACCCTGGAGCTTGGGTCTGCCCCCTCCTGGGGCCAGATTCCTCTTTAAGGGCTCTGCTCTCATCCCTCAAAGCTCTTGTCTCATTGTTCCCAAACTCCCTTTTCATCCCCAAAAGGTTCTAGCCTTGCACCTAGGACTCTGATAGTGCCCTTTTAGAGCCCCAGTTGTACTCCTCAGGGCCTCTGCCTGTGCCCTTACCTTTGGGCTGCAGCCTTCCCCAGCTGTATTCTGTCTGAATTTTGAGTCCATCCTCTGGCAAGGCTTGACATCCTCATGCATCCCTCAGTGCCTCTAGGACCTCCACCGCCCCTGTCAGGTTCAATCCTGGTCCTCCAGTATAAACCATGACAGAAAAGTCATCCCTCATGCCATGAATAAAATCAAGCACTATAGCTGTATAGGAAAGTCCTGTTCATAGTCAACTCTCAGCTCCTTACCAGTAAACAGTCCAGTGTGGGGATATCCCAGTCCCTCATCCTCAGTCATCATTGTGCAAAGCTGCTTCCCTGGCAGCCTGCAAGACAGACTTCTTCCTGGGCTCAAACCCTGAGTTTATATGAAGATTAGACACCCCCCTCCCCTCATCACACTCCATTTTATGACCTCTCAGCTGCCATAGGTGGTTTTCTTTAGGCTAACTGGGTGGTCTTCAGAACTGCTTCCAGCTGCTGGGATAGCAGCTAATGCTCTGCTTCCTGGTATTTCTGTAGTACAACCAGTTTTGCAGTAGACAGGCCACTATCCTAGGTAGTCTGGCCCATTGAACTGTTTCAGTGCCACTAGCTCTGCTGTAAGCATTGGCTAGCCTAAGGAAGCCTGTTCTTCTGCTACTCTTAGCAAGCAGCCTGTTCCACCTGTGGGTCTCTTTGCTTCTGGCATCTTCTCAATAGTAAGTTACAAGAAATTCCTGGCTTCCTGTTACAGGTGGACATAATATACCTGGGTATCTATAAGGCTTTTGACACAGTTCCACACATCACCCTATCAATAAGACAGAAGCATTTTGCCTAGACAGAAATACCATTAAGTGGATATATAATTGGTTGAATAACTGCAAACAAAAACAACTATAAACAAATCAATGTCAGAATGGCAAAGGCAAAGTTGATAAATTGGACCACTGAGAAACAGAGAACCCAATAATATCCAACAAAGACAAATGTAACATTCTACAAATAAGTAATCAAAATCAAATGCAGAAATACAGAATGGAGTATAATTGGTTTGGCACTAGCATTGTGAAGAAGTATCTGGGATTAGAATGGATCACAAACATGATACTGTTGCAACAAAAGCAAAAGCACTTTTGTGTTCCATCCTTAACACTTGCATGTTAGACATGACACAAAGTGCTACTACTGTGTCCACTTCTTGTTAGACCTCAACTGAAGTATTATGTCTAGTTCAGGGGACATCATTTTAAGAAGCATATAGAAAAACTGGAAAGGATACAAAGGAGAGCAAGAGAAATGTTAAAAATACAAATGATCATGAATGCAAATCATGAGAACAGATTCAAAGAACTAGATATATTTATGACAATGAAAATGAGATTTCAGCACAGGCATCATGACTCATCTTGAGTCATTTTGTTAACATTTTATTTGCAAATTTCAGTGTCAGTTCTTAACAACATGCCTAACTTCAAGCACATACTCAGCATGTCTACAAGAGACACTTTTGTATGCAGTAAACTAATCTACTGCACAGTAAAACATCAACATCTATATATGTGCACCATTTACTGTTCAGTAAACTAGTGAAGCTACCTAGCACCTGTAAATTCACAGATTCATGGATTCACAGATTCACAGAAATTTAGGGCTGGAAGGGATCTGATGAGATCATTGTGTCCAGCCCTGCTATGCTGGACAATAAAGACTGATGGGGGTTAAATTACCCCAGCAAGGTGTACTTCCTTTTGAAGATCTCCAGGGTAGGTGTCTGGACCACCCCCACTGGGAATCTATTCCAAAGTCTGGTTACATGAGCTATGAAGAAGGTTGTCCATATATCCTGTCTGAAACCTTTTTTTCTAGGAGTTTATGATCTACTTTGTTCCTGGTCTTCCCCTGGGGCACTTTGGTGAACAGTTGTTCACATAGCCCCTAATGCTCACCCCTGATATATTTGTAATCTGCCACCAAATCCCCTCAAAGTCCTTTCTTTTCCAGGCTGAACAGTCCCATATCTGTCAACGCTTCCTCATATGGCTTGCTCTTCAGGCACTAATCATATGAGCAGCTCTTCTCTGGACTCTCTAAAGCTTCTCCACATCCTTCTTGATGTGTGACACCCAGAACTGGACACAGCAAACAATATGCTGCAGCCTCACCAATGCTGAGCAGAGCGGAAGAATAACTTCCTTAGTTTTGCTTGAGATGCGTTGGTTGATGCATGGCAGCATATTGTTTGCTTTGCTAACTGTAGCATCACACTAGTGGCTCATATTCATTTTATGGTCAATTATGACCCCAGGTCCCTTTCATATGTGGTGTTAGCTACAGTAGCTCAACTGAGCCTGTAAGTTTGTTGCCAATTTTTTCTCCCCATATGGAGCACTTTACACTTCTCAATGTTGAACAGCATCTTGTTCAGGTTCACCCATTTCACTAGTCTGTCTAGGTCCTCCTGAATTGTCAGCCCACACTGATGTATGGCCATACTTCCCCACAGCTTAGTGTCATTGATGAACTTTGCCAGTATGCTTTTAACTCCCATATCCAAACCAATGATGAAGATGTTGAAAAGCACTGGTCCAAGTACTGAATCCTGGGGGATCCCACTGGCTACCTTCTGCCAGCTTGACACAGACCTGTCTATTGGTAATGCAGGTAGTAAACTAACTGCACAGTAGGCATGTGCATATTATGAACAGGAGTGAGTTTGGTCCTTATCAGCCCCAACACCATGGGGTCGCAGGGGATGGGGAACACCCTCAGTCCCAGTGCTGCTCAGTTCGTGAGCATTCCAGTCCCAGAGGAAGAAATGGAGCTGGACCTGTATCTGAGTGCCCTAACAAGGGAAATTCTGGGGAAGGAGGAGGAATCAGCTGAGTTTCTATTCCACATCCCTCAAGTTTCCCCTAAAGCCAGGTCTTCCCCAGAAGGCACTTTGGAAGAGGCTGAGGTAGAGGTTATGGAGGCAAGTAGCTCAGGAGGGGGAAAGTGCAGCATTGACATATGCATTTGATCCCAGAAGCAAGTGGGTAGTGTGGTCTGGGTTCATTCTGAGCTGGCAGATGATCTCGCATACACTATCTGCCTGCACTGCCAAGCCAAAACCAAAGGAACAAAACACATGAGTACCACAGGGATAATGATGCATCTCCACAGGAACCATCCCCTTGCCCTTGCTCCTCCTCAGCCTGGCACCAGCAGAAGCATGCCCAAAGGAAGTCCCCCACTCACTCCAAAGCTCCTGGCCCCCCAAAGCAGAGGCAAGCCACCATGGAACAGTGGGGGAAAGGCAAACAGAAAGGGGGACTCATTGCAAGGGTGAGCGAGATCATCCAGAGCACTGGGGAGATGCTTGTTATGGATGGCTAGCCCTTCTCCTTAGTTGAGCAGCCAGAGTTCAACAAGCTCATGGTGCTCATGGCCCCATCCTGCCAACTGCTCACATGTACCACCTTGAGCAGGATGGTGCTGCCCTCCCTGTATGAGGCATGCAGGGGGTACTTGAGGGAGGAGCTGTGCAAGGCAGGTCCAAAGGTAGTCTTACACTTCACTTTGAATATCTGGAGCAGCCAAGGTGGATAGCACGTCTACCTCTCCCTCACAGGACACTGGTGCAACCAGTCAGGCCATGAGTGGGCTCTCCTTCAAGCTGAGGTCATGGATGAGTCCCACAAGGCAACAGAGATCATGGGAGCCATGAACCACTTGGTGCAGGAGTGGCTCATTGGGCAGGGTGAAATCACCCATGGGTTCATGGTCATCAACAATGGGGCCAGTATGGTCAAAGCAGTCCATAATGCCAACTTCATTGGCATCCAGTGTGTGACACACAAGTTCCACCTCATTGTCAGAGATGCCTTAGAGAGAAACAGGGCTGGCAGTGATGGCACCAGCATCACCAGCAAGCTTATTTCCAAATGCAGGAAGGTGGCAGGCTACTTCCCCCAGATCAAGGGAAGCAAGACGCTGTGGGACAGACAAGTAGAGCTGAACATCCCACAGCATAACATTATGCAGGATGTGGAGACTCTGTGGAACTCCACATACCTAATGTTCAAGAGGATGGTTGAACAATAGAAGGCCATCCATTAGATGGTCTTGCTTGGGGAGAATGGGATCTGAAGCCCCCTTCACAGAGCTGAGTGGGATACCAGATCCCAGATCTTAGTGGTCCTCAAGCCCTTTATTGAGGCCACCAAGACCCTCAGAACTGGTGATGCCTTTCTTAGCCTGGTGATCCCTGTAGTGAGGAAACTTCAGAGCCAAATGGAGAGCTTCCAGGGGATCAATGTTCCTGGCTGGGGCAAGCTGCTGTCACCAGATGTGCAGGCACTAGTGAGATGGCTGAAAGAGGGCATCAGGAAATGGCTTGATCCCTTGCAGTCCAGTACGGTCCACATGCTGGATGCCATGTGTTATCTGAGGGTGAAGGGCAGCGTATGCAGCAGCCAAACCCTAGATCAGTAGGCAGAGGTGCTGCTGAAGAGAGTCAGGAAGACAGATTAGCGGAGGTGGGGGGGATATGAAACAGGGGGATCCACTGTCCCATGCTAGCATACCATCAACCAGTCAGTCTCCTCCTCCATCACAGGTGCTGCCAATGTGGGCCAATGGCATGCCAATGTGGCTGCTAATGTGGGCTGCAATGGTGGGCCACCAGAACCCACCATCAGGCAGGTAGCACTCAGGCCTTGGTGGCTGCCTATCTCACTGAGGATATAGAACCACTGCTATGCAACCCCTTAGCCTACTAGGCTAGTCACATACAGATGTGGCCAGATTTGGCCACCATTGCCTGTGAACACCTGTCCTCTCCACCAACCAGTGTTTCAAGTGAGAGGGTGTTCGGCATTGCTGGGGATGTAGTGACACCCCCACCACCCTTGCTTCAATCCTGGTTTGGTGGAGTAGCTGATGTTCCTCAAGGTGTACCTTACACTGCTGGGGTTCCCCAAGCTCCAGGTGCAGGAGTGAATGCTACTCTCCTCACTCTGTCTGTACCTATTTCCTTTTTTCATTTTTTAAAATCTATTTAATGCCCCGCTCTCAGAGCTGGAGGGGGCACTCACTGCATCACCATCCAGCAGGGGGAGAACATGTCCCTGCTGAGCTCTTGTGCCAAGATGAATGTAGAGTTATGGACGGGGAAAGTGGAGGCCCAGGTCCTGGGCATGACCACTAAAATTGTACTCTACAGGGTCAGGAGGCCTGGTGGGACTGCTGACAGTGCAGCAGCCCCAGGAAATGCCAGGACCAAGGATCCCCCTGGTGAAAGGTGGGTTGAAGGTGCCATAACTTCCAGCTACCACATGCATGCACACAGTCCTGGTTGGGGAAAACCCAGACCTGTCACATCTTTGACAGGCCTGAGGCTTGCTGGTTGCAGTGGAGCTGTAAGGCTCCAGGTGAGCTCAGCTTAGCTGCCTGGGATGCCATCTTTTGGGCTGAAAAACCCTTTGTCAGGGTGAGGAATCACCTGCAGTTGGTGTACGTGTATGTGCGCTCTTCCTGGATGGAAGGAATAGTAAAGAAGCCCAAGGCTGGCATGCAATTCAGGCAAGAAAATCAGTCAGTGAAAATGGAAATGGAGGCATCAGGGGGTGAGGGACAGGCTGGGGTGAGTGAGGGGATGGGGATGTAGCAGCACAGGTTAAAGTGGAGAAGTACCTGGAGAGTCAGATGTCCAGCAGGTTGTAGCGTGTCAAAATTCCTATATCAATATTGAGTCCATTTTTGTACCTAGGAGGTTGTTAAAGTGCAGTTCATAGGCTCTTCTGTGAAAAGTGGTTTGTAAATTCCCTTTAATGATAAGGACAAAAGCTTGCTAAGATATATTTCTCTAACTATTCGGTTGGTCTGCTAAAAGATATCAGATTAGATTGACCCAAAGAAAAGGACCTTGTCTGCCAGTGCCACATCCTTAGACCAATGCCCCTGGCACCTGACTGGAAGGACATAGGACACATCAAAGTCCCAGGGCTGGGCCTGGCAGGGAAATTTCTCTGGTAGCTGCTGAAGAAGAAGCTCCTGCAGGAGAGGAAAGAAAGCGTCTGTCACAGTTTGGCTGTCTAAGATGCTGCTGGTGCTACTGTGCTGCTGCTCTCACTATGTTATTACTTTACCTGTTGTTATTTAAAATGGTGGACTATACTGAGGCTGTAGGGGAGGAGGAGACCTCATTGGAGTACACTACTGTGTCATGTAGGGACCCCAGAGCCAGTGAGGGCATGCCTTAACACACACATTGTCACCCATGTCACTAGTTTTGCTTGTCAGCAGCCTGACGTGCAGTTTCCCAGAAATCCCTGCACCTATCTCCTTGAAACTTGTCATACTTCATGCCCTTAGAAGGGGCCATGAAAGTTTCATCCCTGCAAGTTTCATCCAAGGTAGGCAAGAAATGACAAAGTAATTGGTAGTTTTGTGCTTCCCCATTATAACCTATGGACAAAATGTTGAAACAGCAAAACAGTTTTGATGAAATGAAACAGAACAGTGGTTTTGAAGTGAAACAAAACTCAAAACAAAACACTGTTCCATTGAAACATTGAAACAAAAGTTGAAATGAAACCATGCTGTTTCTCACAGCCCTAGCAGACATGCCCAAACAGTCCAGTAAAAATGTAGTATAATCTTTGATGTTCAACACACAGGTAGATATTGTTAGCTCCAACCAGGAGATAAAGATATAGAGCTTCTATTATATTAGGGGCTCTAGAGGAAAATCTAGGAAGAGCCAAACTTGAGTAGAAAATTTCAGGTGAGTTTTAAATTCTATTCAGAGCAGGACAAGAATTATAACTGCTAACAGGTGTATGTCTTATAAACATAGCATAGAATAGGTAGAATATATATTAGAGAAGTTAAAATTTAGCTTTATTTCCCCATGGAACATCCAGTTAAAGGCTTTGTAGACATTATAGTTGAGGTAAAACTTCAGAGTATATACAACAGTTGCCTGGAACTTTCACTTATGTCTGATGATTTTATGCAGATATATGCAGATTCTGTTATTATGCCAAGAAAAAAACAATGAAATTACAAGCCTGGGGAGATAATATTATGAATGTTCCACTAAGTAAAAAAATGAAATTAATCCCAATGCATGTCTATTGAACTGATATCGCAATGTCAAAATTATGTCACTGGATTTCCCTGGAGATTGGATAGCTATGTCCAATGCTCATTTTTTTAAAACTAAAATTAAGTCACAAATGATGAGACAGTTCAATATTGTCCTTTAATGTTATCTAAAGAATTAAAGGAAACACTGAACAAGGTTTTAGGATTAGACAATCAACTTTTCATACTACATTCCTGCCTCACTCCATATATTTAATTAATTAATAAAAAGTGCGCAGAAATGTGAAAAGATAGAGATAAACAGAGTTAAAAAAAAAAACCCTAACAATATGAGCAGTAACCTAAAGCAACAGATAACAAGCCAGATCCTCAGCTGGTATAACAAAATATAGCCCTACTAAAATCCGTGAGGCTGCATTAAAACCAGTTGAGGTCCAGAAACTTGAGTTAAAGAGAAAATGTAACTACACACATGCATAGCATGCCTCCAAAAGTAGAGAAATTTTATTAAGAAATTTAGAGACATTAAATTTGTTTATTTATGTAGCCATTTAAATGTTTGACAACCTACCTCACAATATGTGGCGGGAGGGGGGTTGTTTTATTATTTGTTTTTTAATGCATGCATGACATACAAGCTTTTCAGTAAGACACAGAAACTTGTGGACAAGATTTTCAAAAGGAAGCCAGGGAGATTTTTAATAGTTTCTAGGCATCTAGTTTGCTAGGTTGGGTGTTCCTCTGCAATCATAAATGTTCACAGTATCCACACAGAAAACTCCCTTTGAGATTTCCATATGTTAACTTACTTCACAGGGATAAATCCAATAGAACTGTGAATGCAAAAAGTACTAAAATTAGTTGATCAAAATGAATAGGTTACTTTCCTGTGTAAAGAGAATTCAAAATTTCATAATTTACAAAGTTTGGCAAAAACATTGTTATTTTTTTTCAATACTACAACCATAAAGGGGATGTTTTAAGACAGTTGGGGCTGACCATTTTAGCAGGCATGCCACAAATTAGCCATGCACCCTTCTAGAGTGACACTCCTATCCTCTTCCCCTCTCTGCTCTGCTTTCTGCTTTCTACCTTGTGCTCCCTACCTGATCTGTTGCTCTCTTCTGCTTCCTGCCCTATTTGCCATTATATTGTCTGTCCCATCCCCAGTCTACAACACACTACGCACAGAGGCTACCTATACCATTTATGGCCTGTTTGCCATAGGCTGGCCTCCCACCTTAAGAGATCATGACTATGATTTTTTATAGATATGATTTATTTTTCTACTCCATTTACTCCTATTCTTCCTCCTCCTTTTTTCTTATTTATATTCAACAAACTATCAGTAGGAGAGTGACTGTTGAATATGTTTCTCTATTGAAAGGAACTGAAGCAAAGCTGATATGCCTCAATGCTGGATGAGGAGTCTGTCTTTAAAAAAATGACAGGCTTGAATTTTAAAACAGACTTCTTGTTCCTTGGATTGTTTTCTCAAAACAGAAAAAAAATGGATGCCTAAAGCATTTCCTTAGAGTAAAGGTTTGTCCAAAATCTATTGGAAATAAGTTATTGTGTAATAACATCTGTAAAGCTTTTCAGTTTCTGTTGTTATTACTTTTTAACCATTTCTCCAGTTTCTATCCCTTTAGTATAGACTCACGTTAGAACATCCTGGGACAAAATTACCTATGGTGTTATTTCACCAGCTGCAGTGAAACTACTTCAGAGAAGAATTTGCCCAATGGAAAACTATTCCCTGCAGAGCAATTCTGCTGCCTTATTTGACTGGTAAGGATATTGTAACAACACTACAGGACTACAAAAAGCACACAACAAATCTAACAACAACTACAATAATACTGCAGATATCAAGCTTCTTATCAGTTGATCTCTTCAAGGATGATCAAAATGGAAGTCTTGGGATGACTGATGAATCAGGTATGTACATAGAAAATCAATTCCATACAGGCATGCCAGTGACTTTCACATAAAAAAGCAAATTTAAATTAACTCAAAAGTATATCCCTGTTTTCAAAAGCAGGGACATCTAGATCAAGAAGCTAATGATTTGTTTTAGGAACCAAATACAAAGGGAATGTAAGTTTCACTGCAGGGCAATGTTACCAATCTACAAGCTTGTTTCAAAAACCTGCAAATTGTCATGCTTTCTATGTCCAAAGCCTACAAATCACATATTGAACAAAGCAAGTTATGAATCTTTTGGAAAACAGGGATCCTTGGGGAGAAATGATTGTCAGCATTCAAGGCTGAAGTAGGTTTTTATACTTCCTTCAGATTTATGCCAGGTGACATCTAAGGAACTTTAACAGTATCATTGTAACTGACATAATATTATCCCCCACTATGTCCACATTAAAAATACAGATATATGTTTTCTCCAGCTAGCATCAGTTAGATGGCTCAATAATTTATAAATTCTAAGTGGATCTCTAGAAGGTCAGAGCTAAAATAAAACTGAAGGCTAAATCATTGACCTGTGCTGTCATTCACAGTAGTATATATCGAGTCTTGATCTCTCCAGGCCCAATGTCATGATCACAATTGATGAAAACAAGAAAGAGCTTGAAAATACTCAAAAGTTTTGTACAATAAATAACAAAACATGTTTCCTCTGAAATGTCTGTTTGGAAGGTCTAAAGATTCTACTGTTTTGCCTGTCAGCATTTCACAATGATGTTTGCCCAAGGAAACATTTCATCATGCACATATTTTGTTCTGCTGGTCGAGCAATTCTTTTCTTTCCTTGAAGAATGGTGTCAGAAGCTAGCTGAATGAACATTCAAAGAAGCAGAGAGCAGTAGGGCTGTAAGGTAGGGATCTTTGTTCATTTGTTTAATGTAGTTTTAACTTTAAGGTTTAAAATGTTGAATTATAGTTCTAATATGCCTGTCTTGAAAACATGAAAATTTAATTGAGGTCTCTTTTATAACTGTGTATTATGTAGTTTATGTCTTGTAGTCTTTATGTCTTTCTTAAGATATATGTTTTGCTATAATGAACATATATACGTTCAAAGCACTGCAACTACTAATGGACAAATTCAGTGGAGTTCAACATTTTGCACATAAAAATCCCCCAATTGGCTTGATTCTGAAATTTTCAAATATAGCAATTACAAGGTAATAATTTTATTCCCTGCAAATATAGTGGTGAAGTTTATCATTTTGAACTGAGGGGGAATAAAAATGTCCATAAAAATATTTTTCTTTTAAAAAAAGGATTTTGATATAATAAGAATTTTGCCCAAATAGTTCTCTTTACATTACAGATTCTTGAATTTTATGAGGAAAAAAAAAGAGAAATTAAAGGATTTAAAAAAAAATAAAAGTCTGGAATAAAATTGAAGAAAAATGTTATTTTTATGTGAGAAAAAACTATTTATTGACCAGATCTAATTGTCTGTATTTAGACTTGTACACCTATCCCTGCCTGATCACTGAAGGAGTGTTGTATTTAGGAAGAAGAAAAATCAGTAGTTAGAGGATAGCTAGGGAGGAGAAGCTGGGCTGAATCTATAAGGAAAAATAGGTATAATAGATGAAGGAATATCTTCACATGGTGAACCACCAAAAAATCTAGTATGAGAAAAATTGTTTATCTAGTTCTGGAAAAGTACATTATGCAATGTAGTCCAATTCTGAGTTTCCATCACAGGCCTTATACTTGGGTTGCTTACTCTGCTGACTCTTCTGCGGGGGAGGGGGGGGGTTCTTCCCTGAGGAGCTCCTCACACTCCTCCCAAATAAAACACAGCTTTTATGCAAAAAAACAACAAACACGGTACTGTGGCAAGGAAGATTAGTGCCCAGAGCAAAGCCTGCAGTAGCAGCCTGCCCTCATCCCACACACAGATCCAGGGGGCACTTGCCCCTCTCCCCCTGCTTGCCTAGGAGTGCACATGGTGGCAGGAGCTACCCTCCCCTGTCCCTGTGCACCCCTCTTCCCCCTATGAGCTACTCACAGCTCTGTGCTATGCCCTGCCCTGGCTGGGCAGTGCCTTCACTTTGGCATCTAAGGCCATTGCTCTGCTCGCCCCCTAATTGCTACAGTACTGACTATACAAATCCATGCCTTTCTGGCCTGCACCAAACACTGGGAAGGGAGCTCTTTGGCTCAGGCCCAAGCAAAGCAGCCTAGTTCCTCCTTGTTGTAAGATGTTCTGTTCACAGCTTACTGCCTGCTCCACTGTTTACTCTTCTGGAAGTTTTTTAAAGTTCCTAGTGGGAGCTCTACGCCTTCCAAGTGCTGTCCCATGGCATCAACTATAATACTAGGGTCTAAATCAACAGAAAGGGATAATACAAAATCAAAGCAAATAAATTTAAAAATCTGAATGAATATTCATGCCACTATTTTTGCCACTAGGTTCTTACTGAAGATTATAATTTCAGAAATGTAACTATGAAGAATATTATTATTTGTAGCATGTATTTTTTCCATTTTTGTGTATGTAATTCAAGTTTAGAGTTACATAATGCAAACACTAGTCTTACTCATGGCATATAGCCACATTAATTTTAGCTCTCTTTAATCATCCCCTTTTTTTCTATATCCATTCTTTCTACCCTTTTTATTCCTTTTCTTTTCTCTCTTTTACTCTACTTTTCTTACTAATATTATAGCTTTCCTACCAATTTTATTTAACCTTCAATTAACAATAATGAACAGAGGTTGAGTAGCTTTGTACATTCTGGGAGTGTCTGCACATCCTTTTACACATGCCTAAACTTAATGCACATTAGCCAAATGTGCATTAAGGTGATTTAGGCACCTGCCCAGACATGCAAATGTTAATGCACATTAACACGCTTGTGTGGATTGATCTGGGACTAAAGTTAGTCCCAAGTCAATGGACACACTGCGTTAATTCGCATTAGTGTATCTATTGTTCCTATTGACCACTAATGTCATTTAACTGTCCACACATAAATTTGATACCTGCTTTAAGTACCTTCAACTACTTTACGCAGTTATCAAACTTAGGCTCGAATAGCTTTAAATCACCTGAAATCAGTTTAATACACATTAAATATGCACATATAAATACACACAATAAAACTGGATGACTCTCTTAAAGCCTATAGGAATTTTGCCATTGACTTCAAAGAAGCCAGGATTTCAACCAAGTCTATTGAAGTAATATCAACAAGGCACTTGGATAACTTGATTTGAACATATGTTTCTCTAATTAAAAGCATAACTAGCTTGTGTAATTGTCTTTGGTACAAACAATCTCCAGAAAAATTTCAATGAAATTGAGAAAGCTAGCAACCTGTTAATTCACAGAATGTAGTTGACAGCATTATTCAAGATGTTGTACTACCTTGTATAATGTTGTATAAAGTGCTTCATTATAGGCACGTATTTTATAGGTATTTCAGTAATATTCTTCTATTAATGTGTGAGTATCATCTTCAAATACTATGAAAGACATTTATTCTATGGAAAACACCATGGTCCAAAACAAAGACTTCAAAATGTGTTACTGGGATGATAAAAAGATCCTTGAAATTTAATAGTTGGATATAAGGATCATTGGGACCATAAACACTTAATCTATTAGTGTTAAAGTTGCAAATGTAAATCTAAATTTAACTTGGCTGAATCTTAAACTTGATGAACTATCAAAAAATGAAAATGAGAATTTTATTCCTAAAGAATTTTAGAGCAATTTTTGTCTGAACATAAGCATTTGCTCATACTTCTTCAGAACAATGTGTCTTGTTAAATGTTGGAAGTATATAAAATATTTTTTACATTAAAAGAAAAAAAAGTAAATTTACAGAAATCTAACAGAATCCTCTCTTCTAAGTTGTTACGGTGATAGCATACATAAATTTGCAGCAGCATATCAGCTACTTTCAACTGGATGTGTGATCATTATGCATACTCCAGCACAACTTTTTAAGCTCCCAGATTGTCATATAGTTTATTGTTAACAATTTAAATTATGGGCTTTTTTTTTCCTTTCAAGCATAACATCCTATTTCCTCTCTTTAGATTCATATTTCATTTAGGGCTCCTTTTTATTTTATTGTTTAATGTATTGTTTTACTGTTTTTTTTTCTTTTTTCCCTCACACAAATTACTTTTCTGAATCATATACTCTTCTTCCTTTCCTTAGAAAAAAAGGTCTAAGATACCCTTTGCAGCTCATCTAGTATTATTTTATTTTATACCTTAAGCAGCTTTATTTTAATAGCATTCCTCAAGCCTTGCTATTTCCCTTTGGCCATTTAGTTTTAAGCCTGCATCAAAGGAGGGGGTTTTAGAAATGTTACTTAGTGTAAGGCCAAGGGCTGAAGAATATGATTAAACAAAGAAAAGAAAAGGTGATCTAAACATAAAAGCCATGGATTGAAATGCTCCTAAAAAGTAAATAGAAAGTATTACAGTATAGTTGTAAATGTTGCAGCTTATACAAAGATACATTAGAAGACATAGAATTATTTCAACAACATATGTTCCCCTTTATAGTGAGTACAATTAAAAACAGTACTGTAGAAAATCTCTAAGGCTTAGGTTCATCTTCTACGTTCAAGAAAAATAAAAGAATAACCATATGATGAGCAGACTTCTCTTAATGACTGACTTATGTTTATTAATTAAAAGTTATGCCTATCTACTTCCTTTCAATCATTTCCCAGTGTGATAGTGCTAAGCCTGAGCATTTCTTATGAACTGGGTGTATCTACACCAGATGCTTTACTGTGCTGTAGGATAGTAAGTGTCCTTATCTACATGTGCACATGCTTACTGTGCAGTAAAAATTGCTACTACAGGGAAGCGGCTGCTCATGAAGCAGCGAGCAGGGCCGACTTTTTGAGATGGTTGACAGGGCTGGCAGCTGTAGTCAGGGCCTTGAGCTCCCTCCCGTGGTGGTAGGGGCCCATTTCAGAGCCACAGGAAATGGGAGCAGTATGCTGCTAGGAGCAGGAAATCTACTCCCACATTGCTTCACGTGTAGATGCCTGCCCGGAAATTATTACTTATTAGTAGCTTACTCATGAGTAAATTAATTGTGGATCAAATGCATATGTAGATGCACCCACTGAGGCTCCTCTGAATGACAGTCACTTATTACAAGTCTACAAAAGGTTTCTGCAACCAAAGGAGGAAAGGAGATATAACCTGGATCCAAGCCAATACTCTAAGAAAAGCAGAGAAAGTCTCACCAGGCTATAAGAATATAAAAAATGGGCACATCTACATGAAATGCCACATTGCCATAGCAACAAGCTACGACAGTGTATCTCATCAATATGGTGATTTAGCTTCACTGGGCATGAACCATGACACAGATGATATTGTGCAGTAGCTTGTTGTTACTGCACAGTAGGGTTGAAAATGACCTGTGGACTGCCAGGACTGCACAGCAACACAGTTACTGTACAGTCATTTTGTACTTGCTAAAGCTAAAGCAAGTACTAAATGACTGTGCAATAATGACTGCACAGTCAGACGTACATGAAGATGAGTGCAGTAATGACTTCTTGGGATAGCTTGCATGATCTGAAGTTACTATGAGGATCTAGACTATATGTTACCTAAAATCCATACATTTATGGACCTAGACTGTATGTTTGTATTTTGTAGAATCTTATTGATCCAGTGTACCCTGTGACAGACATCATTAAAAATCCAAACACAAAATCTGTGAATCACCACTGGAGGATTAATCTGGAAAGAGAGATGGTATAGATAAATGTAACAATTGTATCA
This sequence comes from Caiman crocodilus, assembly GCA_030014935.1. Lineage (NCBI taxonomy): Eukaryota > Metazoa > Chordata > Crocodylia > Alligatoridae > Caiman > Caiman crocodilus. The sequence continues at coordinate 17,410,592 of JAGPOW010002514.1, read as the reverse complement.
ACATCAAATGATATACACTGATCCCATGTACCTTATTGCTAAGCTTTTGTAGTTATCCTGGTGTAACAAAACTTGTTTCATTTTGGGTAAACGTTATAGCCAGTTTAATTTACATCACTACACTAGCAGGCAGACATAATACTCCCATTGTAATAGATGATGTGTGGTCCTGAATGGCAACTCCTCCTCCCATTTTGTAGTGGTTAAAAGACACAATTGTCAATAGCCAGAAACCCAAAGTAGAAGAGTTGGGGGCACTCCTTTTAATATTCTATGGTATATTACAGTACAACCAGACAGTGGTTTTGAAACAACCGAGTCCTATGTAGGGTCAGATTATTGCCAAGTTGATCTACCCTCTTTCTCTCTCAAGCATCTGTGTATTGCTGAAAATAGAAGTCATGTCAGAGAGTACACAAACTCCATCCTTTTTTTTTTTACATTTAATCACCACTTAAGCTTGTTGTGTCCCTATGTATATCACACTACCACAGTACTTGTTACTGTTCTGTCAACCATAGGCTTTCCACACAACTCAACCCAAGACATAGCATAAAATTGCATAGGAAACATCTTATAGAAAAGACACTTCTAATGTACTGTGAAATACAGAAAAGAAAATATACTATATTGTTTGCCTCTCACTTCTGATTCATTAAACCCTTTAACTCTGACCTAAAGCATGATAAATGGAGTATCTTACACTGCACTGACATTTCATTAGGAGGATTTGGAGGAACTTTAAAGAATGTGCTTTTTGTGTTACTGAAGAATTCCGTTTATTTTGCAGTGAACTTTATGTTGATTTACAGATAGTGGGAAAAAATAATTAAGCCAAAGGTACTGCTGTAACTTGTGGAAATTTAATGGCAATGCAGTTTTCTTGGTGCTGCCTATGGAGCTTGAAGTTCCTTTCTGGCAAGTCGTGGGGGGCACCATTCTAGAGAACAGCAACATACTATCTTTTTCTATTCTTTTTTTTTAACACAATTCGCTGTCAGTTAGGGACATCTGGGGACACCCAGAGTCATTCCAAAGTAAAGACAGCTTTCAGGTGTATTAGACTGCTATTACTGTAATGCGAAACTACTGTCCCACTGACAATATGAAGAGGCACATATGTAATTGGTTAGACATCTTGACTTCTAACCAATAACCACCCTCTTAATGCCCATGACAATTATTAACTTCTACAAATGTAAAAAGAAAAAGAAGTTAAAAACTAAGCATCCCTCTGCAACCCTTTTGTTACCACAGACCAAAAAATGCTTCTACAAATGAGGAAGATTGTGAAAAAACATATTAAAATCTTCAAACTCACCTAGGATTTTAAACAGCCTATGGGAAGAGAATTCCATAAACAGGGAAAACCCAGCCTATTATCACGGTAATAGACACAACAATTTGGACAATAATCACTTCTGTTTTCCCTCTATTTCTCCATAGCACCTTGCTGTTGTGTTCATTACAAGGAGGGTAAGTAACATTTACTTCTGAAAGTCTTTCTCAGAGAAAGAGAGAAGTGGCTAGGGAAGCGGAAGTATATTTGCTGGAGATGATGAAAAGAAAAGAAATCCTGCAGACACCCTTGACACTGAAGGCACAAGTATGTATGTCTGAAACACTTTGGTGTCATGCTTTTAACTTTGCAGCAAGTTATATCTGTTCAGTACTTTTCTTACTGCTCATAATATTCATCTTAGTGAATTCATTGTTATTTATTAAATTATCATTTAAAATGTCTTTGCATTCATGGTTTCAAGTTATGTGTATTATAATGCCTGACTTCAAAGTCATAAAATTCTTGCACGCATCACCTTGTAATCCTAATATAAAGTAAATAAAATCCATGCACCACTACACATTCCCCTTAAGACACATACAGTAATCAGAATTAAATCCTTGCATAAAGCATATATCTCACCATTAGCTCCTAGCCTCAAAGTGGCAGCACAGTGAATTTTTGATTCTATGCCCACAACAATCATGTAATTTCAACCAATTGTACGTCTGCTCTTTCAATTCATTTGCTAGGCTCTCTTCCTTTCTCTCAAAAAGATTGTGTAAAACAGAAGACATCAGTCATGAGAGAAATATCTTTTAAATCAGCTTTCTACTTCAATATGAAGTTCCCATCCATCCACTTTCAATCTTCCATATGTATATTCCATTATCATTCTGTTACCACTCAGGATATACATATCCTGAACTAGCCCCATTCTTCTAAGCAAGTACTCAGTAAAGAACCTCTTCAAATAAGGGAGCAGAGTTAACCAGATCTCTCATAGTGACCTGAGGAATTGAAACAGTAATACCACCAATGTCCATACCAATTATCAGAACAAAATTTCTAATGCACTCATCAGTAAACAGGTTCTAAAGATCCTGGTGTTATGTACCCATCAAGACGACCAAAAATAATATAAACATGCCACAGTGATCAACAAAGTCTTTTGGTATCCTAGATCAATATTACTTGTTTGCTGGTAAATTCCAAAATGTGGCTTGGGTGAGGCAGCAACAAATCAGTATGCAGCCCATCAGTGCAGCAGTGTCTTTCTATGCAATGCTCAGGTATAGGATTCAAATCTTTGTCATTAAGGCAGCACACATCCATTATTACAACTCCAGTGATTGATCTGACACAACAAATCCGCTTAGCTACCGTGTAGGTGCAAGATAGTAAGTTTCCAGGCAGTGATAGGCATGCATTTCTTCCCTATGAAGGGACCCTATATATAGATTTGTTTGCCACTGAAGTTATAAGTCCAGCTCATCATGAAAGTGGTTTCTCATACTCTGGAGTTCTGTGACTGCCATTGGTCACCCCACTATCCTGCCTTCATATGCCTCACTGTCTCATCACTCACTAGTAGAAGCCTAAGTCCAACAGCAGCAGTCCATTGAAAAAAACCTTCTCTCTAGCCTGTACATCTGTTTAATTTTGGTGAAATCCATTAATATAAAAACAGCATAAGGGACATTGGAACCAGTTTCAGTGAAAGAAATTGGTACAATGTTTCCTATTTCTTAGACCTTGTGTTGTCATTTGCATCTGTGTAAAGTGATTACAATGTATCTGTAACACGACAGTTTTCTTATCTGGAAGCATTAAACCCACTTTAAAATAAAACAGCACATAAAATCAAAGGCATCAGAAAGCCTGGCCAAAATGTCTATACACTGTGACCTAGACAGAATAATAAAGTGAAAGACACTTTTATTACCTCACACCTAGCATTTTAACAAGGTTCTCTTTAGGAACATGGCTGAAGTCATGTTAAATCAAATACTTAGGCAGAGTTTTCAGAATACTAGAAGATATTAAGGCATTAGTTTTCAGAAGTGCATTATTTTCTTTATGGCTGCTGTGTGACAAACCCACAGTGGAGCAACTAAGAAACTAGTAGCTAAAGCATATATCTGAAAGAGTGAATATCTATGTCCAAGTCTTAACTATAGCTGATTTTTCTCTATCTTTCAGTTTCACACTAAGAAAACTTTCCAATTAAATACCATTGTGTGACAAGGGCAACTTCTGGGCCTGATGTTAGCTCCTTCCCAATCCTATCTCTGAGTAAACTGCCTGCCTTGCCCGACTACCATACCTTGTTGTTAAATAATTAGGATGTTAAATAGGTGGGAGTCTGCCCTTTGAGTGCTCCAGTTATAACAGGTCAATGTTTACATGCTCCAACAACCCTTTATATGTTCCATGCCTCGCAGGTGCTATGCTATTATAATAAACCACTGTGTCTCACAGCTGGGCCAAATCCAGACCTTCATAAGGTCTCTAGCATACCACCCCCTCTCATGGGAATGTCTTTCACTCAGCCCTCTAGACCACATACACACCATCCTACTTCCATGGAGATCATTAGACTTGGTGCTCTCATATTTCAAACCACCCTAGGACAGCCTGTTGGGCTTCTCCCATGGCCCTCATTTGAGTGGCAATTGCCTGATTCACCTAACTCAGGGTTAACTCTTCCCTGGCCCCTCAGTAGACCTCTGTGCCCCTTCCTGGGCCAGCACTCTGCCGCTTCTTTTGGGGCCTGTGGCCAAATGCCCACTTGGACTCAGCCACTTCCTGATAAGCTTAGCTGTTGCCACAACTCTGCCCTTTCCCTCACAGGGCTCAGGTTCTCCCTCCTTATAGGCTCAGGTGCTTCCTAACGTTTCCCTGGCCCAACTCATCAGGGCCATACACCCCTACAGGATCAGGCAATTCAAGAAGCCTACCTGTCCTAACTGTCACCACACACTTTCTCAACCCACTGGATGGTGGGGACTGGGGTTTTTGCACCCTGGCCCACCTTACACTGGGGAGTTTCTCACTGCCACACCACTGGCAGTCCCACCAGGCCTCCCTATCCTGGCCAGGGTGCAGTTTTAGGTCTTGCCCAGGACCAGGAGCCTCCAAACCATCCCCATAGCTCCTGCCCTTGCCTCCAGGTGTTCCAGGAAGAACTCAACCTGATGTTGCCTCCTTGGCTGCACAACTCAGATTGCTGCCTTTCTGGCCTATGTTTGAAAATGACCACCACAGCCAGCCCCCTGGTGGCTGCCTGCTTCAGCCCTTAAAGTGATGGAGCGCTAAAGCTGCTCCATCATACATTGGTAATAAAATGTTGAGGTTTTGGCAAACAGTTATATTCCAGAAATAAAACATTTCATTGAAAGAATTACTGACCAGTTTTACTTTGGAGAAATGCTCTGGAATGTTGTAATGTTTTACACTGTTAGCTAGTTTTCCAATGATTGCAAGTTTCATCATCCCTTGATATATGATGTGGTACAAAGGATTTTATTCTGGAGCCTATACTGTCTTTAGTTTGCATCTGAAGATAGTTATGTGCAGAATGCATTAGATTTCATGTGTTATTTTTTTCTCTGTAGTCCCTTAGGTAAAAAACTTGAGGTGATCTTTTAAGTCTTAATTAATTAGATACAGAGACCATTTCTTATTTGTAACATCTCTAATTTAGTCCAATTTAGGGCAAGTTTCTGATATCCTTCTCCATATTAATGAATATTGATTAATATTGATCCAAGAACAGATCCATTAATTAGGAAATATTGTTTTTTATTGTGTACCTTATTCTTTCAAATTTTCCTTGGATTAAAGGATGCCAAACTTAAAAAGTGTATTGTAAACAAATCTCACATTACTTATTATATTTATTCTAATATGACATAATTTTTAAACGAAATTTTACTTCTAGAGCTCATCTGTATCCTACATTTTAATGAAATATATAAATACAATAGAGTTTATATTTTTGAAAATGTGTCCTTTCTGAATTTTTGTGTTAAACTGAGATTTAGAATATTTGTGTGCATCTTAAACTCAAGGTCCTCTATAATTATAGGAAAAGGATTGATTATTTGTGTCTCAGTAAATTTAAAATTATTATAGGAACAGATGGAACCACTTCTCTGCCACTGTGCTTACCGTTACAATGGTAGAGCACTGGCAACAAACAGTCTTTACAATTTTTCTCCTACTTGTGGCATATTGCAGGCTATTTTTGGTGTTTCTGGTTTTGCTCCATGTAGTTATGGTGTATGTAAATTTTATATGAGTACTTTTTAGGAATCTTTGGGTAAATATCCATTTGAAAATATCCCAGGAAGATCCTTCCCATCCCATTTTCCTATAAGCAGCCAAACATATTCAAGTATATCTAATCTTATCCCTAAATATGCACAAATACCTAACTGCTAATTAACCAGTTTCTTCTTCTTTCCACATTCCATTTCATTATTATTCACGATGGTAGGCACTCTTGATTATGTCCAAAATGTGTTAACTTCCTTGTGTATGTCATAATTTTGATTAAATGATAATTTAGGAAGAAACACATTTCTTAGGTAAGTAATAAGAAATAGCCCAAATACCTAACCTATGCATGTAGGATTAGAGTAGGGTTTTATTATCTTATTCTATGCTTGTATAATGTTTGCAGCAAGTTATTATTTTACTGTCCTCAATTGTTTTGCATCTATGAAACATTAATACTCTCAGAAAAATACGGTAACATAATTGTGCATTGCTTAAAATAACATTTGAAGAGAATTAAAAGATTTAGAAAACCGTTAGAATAATTAGAATGTTTAGAGTAATTAGAATAATTACTCTAAACATGTTCATACTTGAAAAACATCTTGTTTGTAAAACACAGTATTTTGAACTTTGTATTTACTCTCTGAATTGAATGCCATCACGTATAGTACATATATTTGATTAGAGATTTAATATGGCTCTATTTCTCTACTTAGTCCCACACTTTGTATATGAGGACAAGATTGTTTGATGTTTTGAGGAACATACACATGCATGCTGAATGTGTCAATTACAACAACCACAACAACTATAAATAAGGAAGTAAGATTTTTGCATCACAATCATTTCAGGCTGGGTAAACTGATTTGAATAAATGACAATGTTTCATGAACTTTTTCTTCTTTGTTTTGAAGTTCATTTAAACTAAAACCTCGGTTTTGTTCATGCCTCTGTGCACTACCAAGGGTTTGTTGTTGTTACTTGTTCTTTTTAGTTTTGTTTTTCTCTCCATGGATCTCCAATGTGCAGTTCTGGAATTCCCGCCTTTCTCTCACAAGCTGCCAGAGGTAGGGTGGCATGCCAGACAGGCAGTTGTGCCTGCCTGCAAGACACTTCTTACCACTTTGACTTCTGGCTACACAACACGGCACACCCCAGGAAGCCCTTTATAATTCTCAACTGTCAGCTAGGACCAGCATCTGAAATCCAGGACTGTCCCAACTAAAATAGACATACAGTCACTGTAATTTGATCTCATCATGCCTTTATGTTAGACAGGTTCTCAAAGTTTAAGACCCTGCAGAGCAGCCCCTATGTATTTCTTTCTTCCCATCCTTCACTGACTAATGTCCCCTTTTTTAAAGCCTGGAGTGATGGGCTCCTAAATATGTACTATTTTTAAAAAGGTAGAAAGAAATAATGAAGATGCACATAGTGCCAATTTGGCAGGCCAAAGGGTCTCAGACAGACTTTCAGATGTTTAATTAAAGTGAACTTGCATTTTAAACTCTTAGCATTTTGAGGCTGGCTATCAATAAAAATTTCTGACTGGAGGTCACCTAATTTTAGTCCCTCTTTACAAGCTCCAGTCTCCCACTTGTTGTTAAAATGACAAGGTTTAAGCATATTGCAGGGCAGTGAGCTTTTAACAGGAGACAATATTCTTAAAGAGGATATAATTTATTTTTCAATTGTTACATTTTAATTTTCCCATATCACATGCAGTTTGAGCAAAGCCTCACTCAAATCTTCTGTAGAGGCGGTGTAGTCCTTCATGCTGACAAGTAGTGTTGAGAGAAGACAGATTAAAAAAAGAAACAATAGTTCTTTACTAATATTAAAAAAGTCTCATTACTGAAATATATGTTAACAGTTTCCCCACCTGGTTCTTTTTGGTATAGTTTCAAGAAAATGGTCATTTAATCTGGAATTAAGTCCAGCATGGGCAGTTAAATATTAATTACTTCTTAATTATGTGTTACCTCTAATATTTTCAATTCCAAATTTAAAGTGTCATTTAAATTATTAAATAATATGTTTCTTAATTTGAATACTAGGTAACACTGGGTGCATCTACATGTGTGCTTTACTACAGAGTTGACTAATTAGTCCTGCAGTAAAGAAACACTGTCTACATGTGTGCTTATATTATGGTGCAGTAAATGAATTAACTTCACCATAAAATAGTACTGTTAGATAATTCCATCCTGACAGTACTATCTTATGGTGTCATTTACGGCACAGATATTGATATATTGATCTGTGCATAGTGACCGGGACCACAGAAATTTAAACCAGAGTGGAACATCCCCAGGCTGACAGCAGGTTCAGGGGTCAACCACATGGCTCCTTAGATTCAACAGTCTCCTGCCCTAGTAAGCTTCTCCACTGCCCTATGCCACCCCTTGGAACCCAGGGCTGACTCCACAAGCCTGCTGCTAGCCTGGGGATGCTCCACCCCAGTTCAAACTGTTGCAGTCCCAGGCATAATGAAGATGCTGGACCCAGGAGAAGCTGACTCCATCACAAACTGCACTGCACTGCATTTTTTTGAGATTTATTAATAGCTCATGTAAATATACTCACTATGTCACAAAAAGGTTCAGTTGTACTGATGGACTTCAAAGTAGGATTGATTAAATCTGACTTGTATACCCTGTTGTTGTTCAAAGCTTTCACTCAGAACTCCCAAAGTTTTATACTTAAAAATAACAACACTGTTTTTTATCTCTCTCAAGAGGCTCTGAATTTCTAGCTATGACCAAGAGCCTCACAAAATCTTGCGTTCTCACTGAAAACAACCTGTTGAATTAAATAGGAGGTGATTTGGGCCTGGGAACAGTTATATAAAAATGCTTCCAATAAAACTGCATTTTGTCCAATTTTGATTTTGGAGTGTTTAACTAAATCAGACTTCAAAAATGTTGTGGTTCCCCCATCCCTGATTTTAAGTGGATTGCACAATGGCCAAATTACATATACAAACCATTTTGTATATGGATTCATAATTTAGTGCATTTTGGGATCTAACACGTTACCTTACAAATTATAAAATCTCAATTAAGTCTATATTTCTGCAATTCAAAAAACCATGAAAATGAAACTCTTGAACAGGAAACAGAGAATTGTGCCAGTGCAGTGCAGTGAGCATACTGATAAACTCTGCTGAGAAGGTGAAAGATAAATAATTCTAATTACCATATTTACTCATACTACTTGCACTGTATCCCCCAAAAAACAGCCCCCAAAATCAGGATGTATATCTTAAGTGTGAAAGCCAATCTTATATTCCGAACAGAAGCACCGTACTATGATTCCTGCTCCATAGTGCCCCAGCAGTGGTATTACTATTCAAACAGCTGAGGGAATCAACTGAATTAATGTCTCATTGTTTTTCACTCCTGAGGTTTAACAAACATTTTGCCATTTTGATGTTTGAGGTAATATTGGGGTCTGTTGGTTGCTCCTGGTCTCTCTTCTTCTATTTAACAGGCCTAAAGACTGTATAGCTCTTTTCAAAATTGTAGATTGACCCACAGAGACTTGTCTTCAGCAGCAGCTAGGGTATCAGCTTTTAGTTAAGCAGAAAAAGGAGGTTGACTTAGATGAAGATTAGTCTCTGTCCCTGCTGTGTGAGCCATAACTCTGGAAACACCTTTTTTCCCCCTATTCTGCTTTCCCCCAAACAAAGTATATGTCTTGATTTGGGGCATTTTGAATGGAAAAAGAAATTGTACTCTAACCTAATCTAGATATCCCCAAAATCAATGTGGATGGAGTAGACCAGTACTTCCATGTAAAAGGGGATAAGCCTAGAAGGATAAAGGAAGATGAGTATGGATCTGATGAAAAGGACAGGCTCTCTCCAGGAAAATAAGAAGGTAACCAGGATCAAAAGATGCACAGAAAATCTGAGTTGGGCCAGTTTCTGTTGCTTGAAGTTAATTTTTTCTAACTAAGATGACAATGAAGGATACACATTGATGAAACTAAATATACATACAGGTATTTAGTTTCCAAACCCTATTGTCATCTAATACTTTGTCCTAACTGCATGATAGAAATTATTTTTTTTAAGAGGGGTGGGGGATACAATACAATGATAAAAAGTTCCAAAAAAGGGAAAAATGGAAACGCCCCAAGCCCAGTAGATCTCCTGATAAGCAGATATATATGTAAGGGTTTTAACAAAAACAAAAAAAACATGTCAGCCCCATTCTGACTGAAGACTTGTGAATTTTCAGCCTGAGAGAGGAAAGGGCAAGGGGCCAACACCCAATGTAGCACTCTTAAAGAAGTCAGGAGGGAAGAGACATGTAGCAAGGTTTACCTATAGGCTAGGGACAGACATTATACATAAACTGCTTTAAGTGATTAGAAACTGGTTTAAACCTGTAACAGAACATAAGTTCAGGGCACATAAACCAGTTTCAAAATGGCTGAAACTGGTTTAAGATAAACCTGGTTGAATGTAGTATCAGACTTAACTGATTTGGGTCAAAGCAGTTTATACAATGTCTGTCTCAGACCCTTTCCTGGTTTAAGTTAAATCAGAATCCTCCAGCATCCCAGATGCTTTGCAGCCCTGGGCAAGGGGGCTCTGCTCCAGAGAACAGGGCTGGCCCTGACCCTCTGCTCTGTAGCCAGAGCTCTGGCAGAGACTGCAGGCACAGCAGGGTCTGCCTGGCTCCCCCTGCCCCACCCCCACCTTGCCGCTTGATGCTCAAGCAGGGATCCTCCCCTTCCTTCCTCTTATCTCCCACAGCATGGATCCTAGGCATGTAGTATGATAGCTACTACTGAGAGTTGTCTGTGTGTGTGTCTCCAATTTGACTGGGATGGGCAGACAGAATACTGTCCATTTAGGGCTTTCTAGAGCTAATCAACGAGTCCGCTGGTAATGTCCATCTGTTTGTACCTTGGAAAAAACTATTTAGGAAGAGCGTGGACTAATGAGTGAGGCTTTTGTTTTGTTGATGGGCTGATAAATGCTATGTAATCAGACTCCTGCTGGCTCCCTCAACTGTCAGGCTTGCAGACAGTATGAAGAAGCAGGGAGAGGGAGATGGAAAACCTCAGTATCATCAACAGATACATGGACTGCACACACCCCTTTGCCTCAGAGTGCTATCTGGGGGCCAGGGTCTGGCAAGACTCCTGCCCTTTGAGCAGCAAGTGGGAAAAAGCCTGGGACAGTGAGGCCAGGGTGCAGGGTTTTACACCCCTCCCTAATCAGAGATCTTGCTGAGCCTGGCCATGGTCCCCCTCAGCTCAGCACTTTGGAAGGGAAGAGAGGGCTGCTCCAGTACTGCCCCCCCACCCCAGCTTCTAGCCTGAGCCACTGCAGGCATGTGTCAGTATTCAACATTTCTTCAGTCCAGAGGGAATTTTGCAGTTGCAAACTGGTTCAACCTAGGCAGGTTAAAGTAACCTGCAAAGATTGAATCAATTCAAGCTCAGGCTTTTGGAATGTCTGTACCTAGCCATAAACTCCAAAGGAAAAATAAGATTTGTGGTCTCATTTGTTTATAATCAGGGAATGAGAAAACCCTAATTTTGAATAGACTTGAAAGGCAAGATCCAAGTTCACCTGAGCTTAATGACTTATTGGGTTAGTAAGGATAAGACTTACTGCATACCATAGCCAACAGAACACAAGGAGATGACACAATTAATTTTATATCTGCTTACCTTTTTTACTACTGTTATGCTTCAGCCCAAGTCTGAATTCGTTGCCCGGCATGCATGAGCCAATATACGAATACCAGTTGGAAGCTTGAAAGAAAAAAAAGTTTTTATTGCTAGCAATAAAGGTGCAAGGTAGCAAGCACACTAAACAAGATTTCTAAGCATCCTTTATACT
>JAGPOW010002514.1:17382476-17399063 GCA_030014935.1 Caiman crocodilus | reverse complement strand
TGAGGCTCCTGGCCTGGTACAGCCGTCTCCTCCTTATCACTGCAGATGGGCATAATTTACAAAACAACCTTCCAGTCTCGCTGTGTATTCTGTCTTGGGGGGATTGCTCGAGGCCATTTATTAGGCCTTCAAAGAAATGGCTCGGGGTTATTCACAACACTACCACAGCCCCTATCTCAAATGACCAGGTGGCAACTTGCAGATGGATCAGCTAGCATAAGTCCAGGGTGAGTTGTAGACTTATACCTCTGAAACAGCAGCAAGATATTTTAAGAACTTGATCACTACACAGGAGACTATAAAATGATAATTGAAAATTCTGACAAAAGAGGAATAGTGAAAACAAATTGCTCTTAAGAATTTTGTTACATATTTAGACCTCCCCTGTTCCCTATCTGACATCTGGCTGTAGTGTACCAAGTGTACATGGGTCAACTGACAACAGTCCATCAGAGACCATCTATCCTTAGAAGACTTTTCCTTTTCACTTTTGGCATCCAATTTTAGTGGCAGATCCATTTTCTTCAGATGAACATAGTGGAAAAGGAGCGTACATGAATGTGCTCTAAATAAACTAAGGATATTTGAGGTTAGGATATAGATGATGCAGTTTTGTGCGGTTTGTATTTTCTTCAGTAATAAAAGGACCACTATGCCCCAAGGAATTCTTGGGGATGTTATTTTTCTCAGAAAAAGAATCAGGTCACACAGGTCAACTAAAAAAAAGAAGATACTATAAAGAAAGACTGTAGAAACTACAGAAAACTGCTTTTGAAGAAGAACTACTTCCAACTTCTGTGATGGTTTATTTTTTTAAAGGAATTTCTCACTTAAGAGGTCCGTTGGACCATTTCTTCAAATGTCTTTTGTCATGGTCCCATCCTGCCTGAAGCTATTTCAGTTTAGTGACAGTTACTAACAAATATCATGTGGATAACTTCAGATTGACTGGTAATTTTACTGCAGTTGAAAGAGGATTTCCTGATACATTTTCCATCAGAATATGTTTTAAAGAAATCAAAATGAAGTACTTTAATAAAGAAACAAATACTTGGATTTTTCATTTGAAATTGCTTTTCAATTTGAAAATGTAATGTATTTATATGTTTTATTTCTTTATTTTACAATAAACCCCATTTTTCTCTTGCTTTAAGACTCTCCCCCATACTCAGGGGAGGGTGGAATTTTCAGTTTGTTAACTTGGCAGAGTTCCTTTAAATACAACTGTGAGAATGTACATGGATATTCTTAAATTAAATTAAATCACTTTGCAATGGGCATAGCAAAACACAACATTGGTTTGTATATCAATATAATATTACACCAGAATAAGAATAAACACTTGCACATTTAGCACCTAGTTCTACATTAGTGAGAGAAATCAGCCTTCCCATTTGATCATCTACATCTGCTGGGGTAGACAGGGACGACTCATTTTTCTTAAGAACTAAAACTGACTAGTCATCCAGCCAAATAACTTATGGAACTGCACCCTAATCAACTATTCCTTTGCAGTTTGCAAAATGAACCCTTTGGGACTATTACTGTTACTAGACTTCAGGATGACTAGCTTCCACTGCTGATGCTAAAAGAAACTGAAAGCTGCTAGGCTCTGAACCACATAAAGAAAACTCCGTGAGGTGCAAATCAAGAGAAGTGTTGTAAGTTAAGAGTGTCAGGAATGGAAGCATTGGTGCATCTGGATACTAAAGGAAAGTACTGTATTTAGAACTAATTATTTTTGTATATATCAGGATATAGCTTTGATATATTTTTGAAGGTTGAGTACTTAGGCAATGTTACATGTATCAGTGATTGAGAAAGAAAGGTTTTGTTAAAATGTGGCTTCACTCACTGAATATGTAATAAAAACATAAATGTGGGGGGGAATTGTGAAATATCTCATGCTTACTTGTTCTTAGTTTTATTCTTTGCTTTGTGTGGTCTTCATGCTCACCATCCATTTCTCCCTTTTTCTCTTGTCTTCCTCTTCTCCTCACTCTAATTCCCACAGTTGCACATTATCTAGTGCATCTTTTTTGTTCTGCTGCTTTTAAAGTCTTTTTTCCTGTTTAATAAAGATAACTTCTAATATTAAAAAACAGCATCCTTTACATTCTTTGCTATTTTCTCTTGCAGACCTGGCCTAACCTCCAGGTCCCAGAGGCAAAAAAAATTACATAAAGAAACAAAATATGGAACTTTTGTGATGCTCAAAAGAGATCTTAATTTGATTTGTGTCTTGGATTAATATTTGGTTTGATTCTAATTTTATGTATGGGATATCTAGATTAAAGGTTAAAAAACAGAGGGAAGAAAAAGAAGTGAAACTTCATATCAGTTATCTGTGTGACTTTTTATAAAAGGTCAACCAGTAAATGTTTCTATAAATACAAAGGTCTGCAAGCTGGCTACTCACGTTGATATGTTAATCAGTTCCATCAACAAAGTTCTGTCTCTTTTTCAAATACATTATTTACTAAGTACTTTGCAGTATTGCTATAGAATACAGATAAGCTCTATTTAAATCACACTAGAATAGCATATGCAATTATGATTCTTTGCTCTCAAATCCTTCTTCCCAGTTGGAACAAACTTAACAAGCATGGCCACAGGAGTATTTAGAGATATTGGGCATGGATTGATGAAAAATGTACACTGGTGTTATCAGAAATAAACAAGTGTATAAAAGTTCAGGGCAGACAATGTACCAGCATAATTTCACCAGCTTCATTGTAGAATTACTATGGAATGAATTGGAGATAGAACAATATCAGAGTAAGTTATACTGGTGTAGGTACCATCAGTTTGCACCTCCACAGCAGTGTGGCTGATTAGTCAGACAGAAACACATAGTTTTCTTATCCCCACTGCCCTTTGTTCTGACCTGCTTTTCAACTTGGGCTACTGAAACAAGGGCAAAGCATTTGACACAGGTCCTCAAAAGGAAGTGCAAAGGGGTCATGCCACCATTTTGTCCTGGGCCACCCTATTTCATATCTAGTTACAGGCAACTACCTAACAATCCCAGCAGCAAAACATTCACAGTGTCTACACAAGATGCTGACTGGACAGTTGTTACTGGTAAATGGCTGTGCAGTTACCCGAGTTACTACACAGTGGTGCCAAAGAACATCTTTTTGTGACTGTGCTCCATAGTAGCCTAATACTACTGCGCAGTAGAGTTGCATCCTGGTTGTTCCCATGTGATAATACTGCACAGTAGTATCAAGGTACTGCAGACTCAGCACCTCATGTAGATACAGCCACTATTATACGACAAGATAGAGCCAAAAGGAGGTCATGGACCTATTCCTAGCTGTCTAATTAAGTAGCAAAAGTAAGAGGTACTGAGAACACTGGGACTACATCATCTATGGTACCGAAGTGCAGAAAAGATGGACTGATGGTTTACAAAGTGATTTGTTGCCATGGCAACAGAAATGCTGTGTGATAATAACTATCAGTAAAGGGAGATGTAAGAGTTACGGATAAGTTTAAATAGGTGTTAACTGCACATATATTTATTCCTATTATGATTAAATTTTACATTGATATACAAACCAGTATAATCTACACAAGTGTAGTGTTTGTCTGTCAGCACCCATTGAAAAGAGATTTAATCAAATTTAAGAAGCAGGCAGGCTGAGTCAAGGCTAGTCTGCCCATTCTGGGAGGGGTGTTTGCGGAGCAGATGCAAAGTACTCTGGGATGCTGGGCAACTATGAGTTAACTTGAATCTAGAGGGGATCTGGGGCAAAAGTTTAATACACTGGTTTAACCTAAATCAGTTAAGTATGATACTACATCCATCCAGATTCATCTTAAATTGGTTGGGGGCACTTTGAAAGCTGTTTCTGTACACTGAACTTCTGTTGTATTACAGATTCTAAACAGATTCTGATCACTTGTATTGGTTTATGTGCAACTTCTGTCCCTAGCCTAAGAGTTAATACCCTCTCCAACATGCACAGTTCTTACCTAAATAGCTGGAGAACAGACACGTGGCTAGGACCTGCCAAGTCTCCTCCTTGCCTGCCCTGGCTCTCTAGTGGCACTATAGGTAGCATAGGTTCCAGGTTTGAACCTAATTGCAACAGACTGGACACTGCTGCACTCATTGGCCCAGATCAGGCCTCTGGGCATTCCTTACCAGCCCAAGAGAAACAGGGAGAGGGAACCCACTCAGTTACAATGGCCAAAGCTCCCCAGATTGAGCCCAGGCTGTATACGGTCCCTGGAATGGGACAGGAGTTTCCATTCAGGTGAGTGGGGAGATGGGAAAGGGAGGTGAGTAGAGGGGGAAGAGATGGGAGTAAGGGAGGAATTCTTCCCTTTTGGGACTCTCTGGGCTGCCAGCTCTCACTCCTAACATCTTGTAGGATACAGAATCCATTTAGGGGGGCTAGAAGCAGTGCCTCCCGGGATGCTAGAGGACCATTCCCAACCCTCATTGGCCTTGTGTTGTAATGTAATGTTATTGCAACATGAGCTGTCTAAAATGAGTGAGAGAGAATATTCTCCTAAAGAGGATTATTTCTGAAATATTCAGGCCACAACAACAGAAGTGTTGATGCCTGTTTCTCCTGGAACAAGAAGCAGTGGTATACCTTGTGCCACTGCTAGTTGTCCCCAGAGAATGCCTGCATCATGCACTCTCTGACATGTGGCAGGTTACCCAGGGTGGAGTAGGGGAGGCTGGGGCTAGCACTGGGATGGCCCCAGCAGGCTTACCTGGGGTTCTGCAGCAGTGGCTATCCTGTTGTTCAGAGACTGCCTGACAGCCGGAGCATGGTCTTGGCTGGCCAGGTGCTAGTTTTGGGTGGAGCACACTACCTCTGCATGCACCACTTTGCTTTTTTTTTAATTTTATTATTTTGGGCAGGGTTTTTTTGACCCCAGGATTTCCCAGGGTCATAACCCCCTCAGTCCTACTACCTTGCAGCATGGACAACAGCTGAATATATGGTATGTGCCACCTCAGATGTGTCTGTGTCACCACATACCTCATGACTATATTCATCTAAACACAGCCTCAGAGGCACCTAGGTCATCTTTATCAGATCCTGTTTTATGAGACATTCACACATGAACTATAATGTGTAATTGAAGCCTAAGTTTTTTTGCTTCATTGGTTTTTCCCCTAAGCACTTGTAATAAGACAAAAGCAAAAAAATTCCTAAATATCATTTAAGCACGCTTGACTCAAGATTACCTCTCCCATTGTCTACAGTTATAAAGAGGTGTCTGAAGAAGTTCTTATCTTAAGTACTAAATAAGGTAAAACTCCAAATGTGCTGCATACCAGAGAAGCACAAGGCTGGAAATTCAAACTGAACGCTCAGTTTTGTGCTTAGAACTCTACACTTGGCCTCACAATCAATAGTATTTCAAAAGCATTGTAAAGTCAAGCAATTCTATAGTTCTAAACATGTTTTATTCTGTTTATGCAAATAGCAACAATAAAACATACTACAATGGAACAACTGAAATTTAATTTTGATTTGTATGTCATTAGATTAGGGTCTCCATTGAGACCTTTTCTTAAAATGGAGCCTAGGCATGTTTTTCTGTTGAATTAACCATTATATTTCTAAGGCTGTATATTTTATTCTATCTCAAGCACAGACTAAGCAAAGCTAAAAAAGAGCTGGCATCAATTTGTTGGTGTGTGGGGTAATAAAAATGCTATATTAGAGCACCTGTATGTTTTGGACATTTCTCAAACTTACAAGTGCAGTTGTTCTTGTCAGCATGCTGTGGGATAGAACAGCTTGGCAGCATTTGGGGGCTCTAAAAATTGAAACATTTTTTTCTCCTACATGATTTAAATTTATGTTTACTATAAATCCAGTAAAAAATGGAAAACCAATGTCTTGTAATAATATCATTACAACTAAGAATTTATTTGAATCCAGTCTCTAATACTCATTCCATTGCTAAAAATTAGGCTCTTATCTTTGTGGTCTTCTGAAAAAAAGGACTGAAACAAGGCAAAATGCCTGCAGGGTAGTATCAACAAAAAGTGTATTTATTACAAATCATTGGACAAAATATTTTGCTTTGACTACTCTAATCCTATCCAGTCAATGACCCTAAATCAAATTATGGACTTTACTATGATAAAATCCTTCCCCCAATCCCTCCCTTCCCCTGAATACCTATACATACGTAAGAAAAAAGAGAAATCCAGATGAAATGGCAATTTCTCCTTGTAATTCTAGTGTCAGATACATTATTTGATGGAAAGGCACATTGATTTTGAATTCTTATTATTTAATTAAAAATAAAATACCTTAGATGTTGCTTGTTTAGTAGCATTTTTCTATATTTACTAAGTGGAAACCTCATATTACAGTTTTGTTTTAGAATATGACATACAGTTTTTAAAATGATTTCTGGGGAGCTTTGGCCATTGTAACTGAGTGGGTTCCCTCTCCCTGTTTCTCCTGGGCTGGTAAGGAATGCCCAGAGGCCTGATCTGGGCCAATGAGTGCAGCAGTGTCCAGTCTGCAACTTGCTACATCACCATACAGCATGCTACACTAATGCAACGATCATATGTGTCTACACATAATCAGTAGCTACATCAGCATAGCAATGCACTCTCCCAGTATAGCAGGCTGGTACAGTGGCATAGCAAAAAAATCTGTGTGCTGAGCACATGGCACAGTAACTGCCTGTACTGCACTGTGCTTTAGTACTTCCAAAGGGAAGTACTGAAGCACAGTGCCATAGCAACATCACTGTGCAGAGATGTGTAGATGCACCCATTGTGAACCAGATTAATATTTCCTGTGTAATGAGTATCTACTTCCATCTGACTGATAACATATTTAGTGTTAGTTCTATCCAATATTTGGATTGTGTGTTTGGACTATAAAGAAGCAAACTGAGAGCTCTTTGATTTAACATTGCTCAGCTTCATATTCATTATGGCAGGGTTAGTTCATATGAGGTTTTACTTCTGTGGGAAGTGTTATTCTTCTACAGGTTGCTCAGCAGTGGCTACTATAGATAGTTGACACCACTGTTGTTTTGACAGAATTGTATTGGCAATCTGTACTACTGCTACCTGCCTCTCTCCTCCCTGTGGGTACTGTAACTAGAAATAGGAACCCTACCGTCTTCCAAAGACTTGAAATGCAGATCTGGCAGAATGCCATAATTCCTCGAAGTGCCCTTGAAGAATGCAGACCCTGCTTTCTTTCAATGCATGCACCATGCATTCCCTTACATGCTTGCTGCCTCTACAGTCAGGAGAGCAAGTACTGTGAATTTTTACCTCACTGCTTTATTTGAGTGGCTAGCACTGGTAATGAACCTAACTTAGAAAAGAACTGACAGTATGCTTAGCCTACACACAGCTGAGAAAGCAGGGCAGAAGCCTCTCCACTTACTTGCTCAGAGCTAAAGAGGTAAAACCCCAGCAGAACATGATCTTATATGGAATAGAATTTCTTCATCAGTAACGTGGAAATAACTCTCCGAAATCTTTTTTAATGAGCACTAAAGGAAACTGAGAGCATAACAGACCTTCACACATTTTGCATGTTTTAAAGATAACATTTCATTGGTTTATAGGGGGAAGATGAAAGGACAAAGCTGTAAAGCTTGAAACTTATTCAGAAAAAATAAATTCAACAAACTTGAGTCAATAGGAATGTAAATCAGATAGTACTTCACATAATTCCAATGCACTTTAAGTTATTATATTGTGCATGTAAGCATAGAATTATACCAATGTCATCAGAACAATGCTGTGTTCTAGACAAGCACAAATAGGGGATGGGATGTGAAACAATATTGCATGAAGTTCTTAACTATTGAGAAATGTAGTTTAGGTTTCAGTCACCCAAATCAGCAGTCATTGTCAGTAACCTTGTCTGTAGTTATTTGGTATTCATATTAGAGGCTTTCTTGCTTAACAAGAGGAACTGGGAATTCTTTTAATTTGTAGTTTTCAAAATGTTGATGAGTTTGAGAGCCTGGCAGTATTTTACACACAGAGTTAAATAAAATATGCAGGCACTGAGAAGCTAAATGATGATGCTTTAATTAATATCTTCTGGTAACAAGTGATCAGTTGGAGCAGTGAATTGAACATTTAGGTGAAAAATGAAATGACAGAATTAAAGGATAATTCAGCTGTGGAATGTTCTGGCTTCACAAATTTAATTTCACTGTGTAAGCGTCAACTTGGTTCTGGTAAATTAATATCAACTATTCATTTAAGATTTTTGGCATGGATACTGGTATCAGATAGATCTCCAACAGGCACTGCTGCCTGATCAATGGTATATTCATTGCTTTCCTGTTCCCCAGCAAGCCAATGTCCCATTTCTAACCTATACTTCTGATCAGCTGCAGCACAGAGTGGGATCTAGCAGAAGCATAAGTCAAACAATAGGGCAGCAGTGCCTAGTATACCAGAGCCCTGGTGCTTGAATACAAGAGTAGGCTTGTTTCACATCCTCCTCCCCATCCCCCATTGATGGGCAGGGAAGGGGGGAACTCATCTTGGACTGAAGTAAATCTAGCACTTATTATTGTCTTTAGTGCTTTGTAATTCATGGTCCTTCTGGGTATTTTTTACTTCTGTGCACATTTTTAAATCTGAAAATTGAGTGAACAATGAAAAGATTTGAGATGAGAAACTGAAATTGTATTGCTTAAACTACTCAGTAAAACATAAAAAATAAAGTAGGCTAAACACTTAAGACTCACTGGGCACTCCCAGAGCATGCATGTGCCTCTTGCAGCATCTCAAAGCCATTGAGATGCTGCAAGAGGCATGGGTGAGAACAAAAAAATGTTCCCCACACTGCAAATTTGCAGCACGGGGGCAAAATTACACCCCTGGATATCCAGGGGTCACAAAATACCACAGGGGAAAAAAACAGGGCAGCGCACAGTCCAGGACCATGCCCTGAAGCAACCAGAAGCCTGAGTCCTAAACAGAGACACTCTGGTAGCCAGTCAGAGCATCTCTATGGTTGTCCTGGTGCTAAAGCACGCTGCCTGTCCATGCAGGGCAGGCAGTGTGCCAGCTGCAGGGAGCTAGACCCAGGATCCATGCCAGTAAGTGGAGTGGTAGGAGGGATCATGGAGGTCTCCTGCCAGCCCCATCCCCCACTCACTCCCCAAGTCCCCTGGATCACCGCCCCACCATACCCCATCCTCTACCATTTCCTGCAGCCCCCTGATCACTGCCCCACCTGGCCCCATCCCCTGTCTTCCCCTTGAGACCTCTGATTACTGCCCTACCCAGTGCAATCTACCACCTGCTCCCTGAGCCCTGCCCCCATTTCTGCCCTGCCCCAGCCCAGCATCTTGGCAATTCAAAAAAAAAAAGAAGTCCCACAGTCACCAGCAGTAGTCTTTTGTTTTAATTATGGAGGAACATGGATTTGGGAGTATTTTAAACAGTGACTTTGGGATTTTTTATCCGGGATTTTTTAGTTTTCAAATAGGAAACACCAGAATTCCTGCTAGGCAGGCAAGTGGCAGGACCTAAGCAAAGGACCCTGCTCACAGCTGGCACCTTGGACCCAGCTGGAGGTGGCTGCCCTTCTGGCCAGTTGGGGAGAGAAGGACATGCTTTGACAGTTCAGAGCAGGCCACCATGCTGGGAATGTCTTCCAGATGATAGCTGCCCAGATGGCCAGGCAGGGGCACACATGGCAGTAGTGCTGCACAAAGGCCAACTCTGCAGCCACAGCCCACTAGCAGCTGGCCCAGAGGAGCAGATGCCTTACTGACTGTGCAGTCCCCATCTGAGTATGGCAGGTACGCAGCAAGTCACAGCCAAGCAGCAGCCCCTACTGCCAGACTGCTGCAGTGGGCAAAGGGTGCAGGGAACTCTCAGGACTTCGTCAGCAGTCCAGCTGGCACAAGGGGTAGTGTCCCTAAGTACCAACTGGCTGGGCCCCAGAAGCTCCTGTCAATTTGTATCATTCGTGTACCGTGGGCCCTAAGGCCCACCTGGCTAACTAATAGCCCCCACTGTGTGGGGATAACGGGTGAAAGATACAACAGAATTATTGGGACAACTTAGGTAAAAAACAGGACAGGAGTGTTGTGTGGGTCAAAGGGTCAAAATGTGAAAATAACTGTGCCTCAGGGCGACACCAATTAGCCCCCCTGGGCTGCACCCACCAGTCCTCAAAGGCATCCAAGGAGCCAGTGGATGCCGCCCACTGGTTCTCCACCTGGAGATGTACACAGACAAGTGAGAGGAAAGTTACCCCACTGTCTCTGGGCATCTTCCTGGTCAAAGCCGCCTTCTTGCTCAAGTACAGGGCTCACTTAGCCAGGGCCAGGAGGAGGTTGACCAGAAGGTCTCAGGATTTGGTGGGGCCACCCAGAAGCTCCTGAGAGTGAGTAGCCCTGAGCTATTTGCTAGGGCAGCTTTTTGTACTGACAGGGCTGGGACAGGGCAGCTTTTTACACTGCTGGGGCCAGCACCTGGCTCTAGCTTCCCCTGGCTGCAGATCTGGGAGACGCCAGACAGGGTTATTTTGCCCCAGGTGACACAATTTGTACCATACCAAAGTGCATGTCTGGGCATGTGTGCTGAGGCTAAAAGCCCAAGCTCAAATTTGCACCGCTTCTATTTGAACTGCTACACATGCATGTGCCTGCATGTGTGGGCGCACCTACAGGGTGCATCTACAGGCACTTACACACATGCAGGGAATCTGCTCCAACACACTGGAAATCTAATATATTGGAGCAGACTTGATTGAGTCTGCAGGTGCACGTAAATTGATGCATTCTGGCAGCCTTGCCCGTCATGTGTATGAGAGGTGCAGCATGATTTTCCCTGGCTTGTTAACAGAGGACCCACAGAATCCTTGGTCCTTTTCTGGATCTCTTTGCTGCTTCTGAGGGGGCTCCCAGCTGTGGATGTCAAGCACATTTGGGTCCAAGAGACCCTGCAACTGATGGGGCTCCTGGTCTGGACTATGCATGAGATGCAGCCAAAAGCCACATCAGTTGTGGGGCTCATGGTCCTGGCTACACATGAGATGAAGGTAGGACTTGGAGCCCTTCCAGTGTGGGGTCTTTCTGTCCCTACTATGGGTGAGAAGCTGGAATGAGAGCCCCATATGGGCTAAGGGTTTCCTACAATCTCTTTGTCCCAGCCTTAGGGAATCATAGCAGCTGTGATTCCCTTAGCTCAGGAGTTTTCATGTGGGGCAAGGTGCAACCCTGCAGGTGGGAGGCTTGTCAGCTGATGGGACTCTTGGCAGCAGGGGAGACCCTGCTACATGTTCAAACTTGGTAGCAACCAGCTATGAGGTTAGTATACATTTTCAAGGGCTAATGTTATAGCTGATTTTGAGTTTTTTATCGAGTGAGATCTATTTTGTATGTGTAACTAGTCTTAAGGTAATTGTGCAATTGACCAGTTTATTGCATAATACCTGTAATGTGTAGGTGAGTTATAGAGCATCTTCTTGTTGTCTTTAACTGCCTTTTCCAGTGCAATCCTGTCCTTCAGAAAGAAAGTGTAACCCTCTATGTTGAAATTCCAGTCATAAGAGCTGTCCTACTAGATCTCAGTGATGCCAATCAGATCATAATACTTTTCAAAGGTACTTTTATAAATTGACAGAGAGTAGATTCACGCTGGATATCAGGAGGCACTACTTCACAGTCAGAACAGCTAGGATATGGAACCAGCTTCCAAGGGAAGTGGTACTTGCTCCTACCTTAGGGGGTCTTTAGAAAGAGGCTAGATAGACACTTTGCCAGGATCATTTGACTTCAGCATCCTTTCCTGTCCATGGCAAGGGGTCAAACTTGATGCTCTACTCAGGTCCCTTCTGACCCTACCTACTATGAAACTATGAAAGTGACATAAGGAAAGGAAATACAATAGCAGGCTGCAGCTTTCACTAACATGATGCAATAGAACTAACAATAACATTATAATTGTATAATAATAAAATTACATGATTTGTGCTTACTGGTAAAAGCAAACAATAAAATTACACAATCTATTAATTTCTACTAAAATCAAATCAAACATGATATGTGATGATACATAAAATGAATAGAATGAAGCAGTATAAAATAGTAGAAGAAAAGATTAAAAGAAGGAATTTTATTTGATTTTGGCCCTTATTCTTTATACAATTCATGCAAAGATGACTACAGAGTATGTAACAGGTTGTACGTTGTTAGAAATGAACCAAATTGTTTTTTCTTCATTAGCCCAGAACTTAATATTTTTCACTAATGGGAAGATTTATTTCCCTTTTATTTCTTAAAAGAATGAACAAGCCCAGAAACAGTGATTTATATCATCTAGCTCATTCTTTCCACAAGAACATAACCTATGTGCATATGAGCTTTGACACCACCTCCCTGTAACATCTACAGATCTCATAAGGGTGAACTCCAGTCTTGTAATGACCTCTCATTGTTTGTGGTTTTGTACTAGATAGATTGATTTCTAGGTCAAAAGACTGCTTTATTAATTTAAAAAAGGGGAAGTTAGAAAAAAATCGTACTGCCTACACATGCTGGGGTGTTTAATTCTTAAATTTATATCTTTTATTAAATATGGGTGAAGTATTAGATCAGGCCATTTGTCTAGGGGAGAGTATAGATGTTATTTAACCATCCAAATAAACCCTAATTTGGAAGAAAAGAGGCTTCTAAAATGACTTAGGGTGGGGTAAAGGCTGTCTTAATTGAGGTCTTAATTGAGCTAAAGTACTCACTCACTCAATTGAGCTAAAGAAGCCTCATTAGAGATCACATGTGTTTTCTGATTGTAAAATTCAGTAAAGATAAAAACTTCCTTGGATGTAATTACAATATTTTTTCCTATTTTGAAATGAACCAGGGGATCAGTATACTTCAGTTCTGCTCCATATAATAAAATGGATTCTACCTTATATCTTAGAACTTTAGTGCTTCCAGTATCACTTTTCTACTGGTCTTATTGTAAAAGGATAAAGCTGCATCTGAGGCTTGTTTTGCTTTAATACTTACTTTTTAAATATTTATTCCAACACAGATTTTTATAAAATGAATTCTGAGGTATTTAAATGAGGACACCACCTCTATTTTTTTCTGTAAAAATTATTACTTTGGATTTAGTAGTGTGGATTTCAAAGCTATCTGAGACACTATGTTTTTTAAAAGAATCTAATAATCTATAGAGACCCAGCTGAGAGTTTGATATTAGTAGCGAGTGCATCATCTGCATAAAGTAAGAGAGGGGTTCATTCAGTCATTCAATCTTGCAGGTACGTAGAATCATTCCATGTTAGCACATGTATTTCACTGTGGAGCATCTGAGAGTTAATATGCTAAGTGTCTCTTCAGCTTCTCCTTCTTTTCCCCACCTTCAATGGGCAATGCAGCTTTTGGTCTGTCATGGCAAGTTGACTTCTATCTGCTTCAAAATCATGGATACACATCACAGAAAACAATAGGCCTAACCCAGCTGCAGTAATAATTCTACCAAAGTCAATGAAGTTTACTTGTGTAATACCAGTATATGACAGAAAAAATAGTGTCTCAGAATAGCCTTTACTTGGAGATTTTTATCTTTTCTTCAATCTAATTTGTTCTCGCTAAGCAAGAACCTGTTCTGTATATATTTTTATTAAAGGTAAATTTCCATTCAGTTCAATTTCATCACTTTGTAAAGAGTGCACTAGCAGACAGTCTGGCTACTATAACAGTATATTGCCCAAACTGCAATGCATTTTTCTTCTAACTCAGTTTTATAGTAGAAAGGATTGGTTAATGATGTAAAATACATGCTTTGTAATTTAGAATTAGAATAGCTATTCTTACAATGGTTATTAATAGTGTTCACTGCAAAATGGTAAATGTACTTTTCTATGCAACAGTACAGTGAATATCTGTTAACAATAATAGCCAAGTGTTAAAAATAATGTAATCCTAATATTAACTATTTCTAGGTAGTAATGACAAGTCATATAAAAATGTACAAAAATAATTGCATTACAGCAAGATTTTCCATCTATAATTTTGTAAAGTGGTCAAAGTTAGCGATTTTACAACAGATTCTGAATTAATCATTTGATCATATTAATTCAAATTGCATTTGTGGAATACTGGGCAATAACTACTATCAGTTACACACATGATTTCCAAGGGGTGCTGCATGCATAAGTAACCAAAAAGTAACAAAATAAATCATGCATGCTATCAATGCATTGAAATTCAAGACATATTACGGTAATAACTCCATTGGGTTCCATTACATCTATTAATTCATATCCCATGCTGTGGAAGTGAAATTATAAACCTTAACTCCTATGTAGCAATTATCATCAATATACTGTAAGGAACTTTACAAAGAAGGTTAGTGCCATGACAAGCCATGATTCCCAGAACTAAAGAGCAGGGCTTGAGTCTCCTACAGAGTTCTCCTGTGTAAATGGAAAGTGTTCAGAATGTGTTATGATTTATTCTCTTCTCCTATATGTTGGTATAATATTTTGTTTTTATCTCTTTGACTACAAAGGGGCTGGACATAGAAATATTTAAAATAAGAGAAAAATTATTGCTGTCTCTAGACTGAATCTCATCTATTTCACATATGTTTAGGGATCTTTTTAAAGATAATTTCAAGATGGAAGAGTTATTTTAAGTTATTGTAGTGTTTAGAATGTTAAATGTGGTTACAGAGAAGCAAAGTAGAGTAAAGGCCAAATGATCCAAGGGACAGGATGAACAAGATTTAGGGATTTACAATTTATACATGCTCTAATTATCATGTGTGGGGGTGTGTATGTGTATATATATATATTTATATACACGCACACTAGCAAATTGCACAAGAATGACAGGGGAAGAGGGGCTGGCAGGGATGGAGCCCTGGCACCCCTCCACTTCAAGTCTGACCCCATTCCACCCCAACACATACTTCAGGTCCGACCCCACTGCCCCCTTCCCCCCATTTGGACCTGACTCTGCACCCCTCCCCCTGGTTCAGGTCTGAACCTGCCCCACCCGCTCCCTCCTTCGGGTCTGAGCCTACCCCTTCTTTCAGTTAGGGTCTGATCCCACTTCTCCCCCGTCTCCCCCCACTTTAGGTCTGATCTCATTCACCTCCTCCTCCCCCCTGTCCAAACCCATCTCCCCTTCCCCCTGTTTGGGTCTGACACTGACCCCCACCCATTTGGGTCCAACCCCGCCCTCCTGGTTTGGGTCTGATGCCAGCCTAACCCCCTGTTTGAGTGCAACACTTTTATCTGTTTTTACCAGTACCCTCTTTCTCAAGTAGCCTTAATGAAATCAATAGGACTATGGAGAGTATAAGGTGTTAACTAGGTCTGTATGAGGTTTTGGACTGTGCTTCGAATCCAAAGCAGCATGTCTGGATTGAAGTTCTGTCTTCTTTAGGCTTTCTGAAGTGGTTTGGAGCTTCTGAACTACTTCAGAAAGCTTAGGAGCCACTTCAGAGATCCGACTATAAGGTATAATGAGGAATCAATTAAATATCTATAACTTTGTTGCTTTTAGTTTGATTTGGATGACACTTTCAAATATGGTAGCCTCTGTTGGCTGCATGAAGCATAACAAGTTTCAAGAAGATAGATGTAGGGGTTCAGGGGAAACTGCACCCCAAATTCTTGAAACACAAACTCATGTCACATGTAAGTATTGCACCACAGTGGTGGTGACCCCTGTGGAGGCCATGAATCCTGACAAGTTTCAAGAAGAATGATGCAGGGGTTTGGGGGGAACTGCCCCTCAAGCTGCTGAGAGGCAAAATTCGTGACATAGATGACCCCGTCTGTGTGAAGGCACAGCAGGATGAAAACTGCAGGGGTGGTGGCCCCTGCTGAGGCCACAAAGCATATAAAGTTTCAAGGAGATAAGTGCAGGGGCTTGGGGGAAACTGACATGGGTGACACTGTGTGTGTTAAGGCGCAGCAGGGTGAAAGCTGCAGGGATAGGAGCCCCTGCTGTGGCTACAAAGCCTGCCAGCTGTCAAGGAGATAGGTGCATGGGGGTTTTGGGGCCCTGCACCCCAAGCTGCTGATAGACAAAACTCGTGCCATGGGTGCTCGTGCAACTGACTGTCTCTGTCCTGGGGCAGTTTGATTGTTTCCTCTCCTTAGCCTGTGGTTTTACAGGTGTTAATTAGGTGTTGACAAGTTAATTAGCAAGGATTGACTACCACTCCTGCATTTTTCACCCTCCTGTAGTGTAACATACACATGACATGAGTTTTTCTTTCAAGAGTTTGGGGTGCAGTTCCCCCCAAACCCCTACACCGATCTTCTTGAAACTTGGCAGGCTTCATGCTGTCAGTAGAGGCTACCACCCTGCAAGTTTCATCCAAATCAGACAAAAACCAACACAGTTATAGATATTTCATTTGTTGTGAATAACCGAGCCATTTTTTTCTAAAGGCCTAATAAATAGCCTCGAGCCATCCTCCTGAGACAGAATACACGGCGAGACTGGAAGGTTGTTTTGTGAATGATGCCCATCTGCAGTGATAAGGAGGAGACGGCTGTACCAGGCCAGGGGCCTCAAAGATAAACAGCGAAATACACTAGAAAATAGGTGAAAGGGCTCATT
>JAGPOW010002514.1:17341437-17382376 GCA_030014935.1 Caiman crocodilus | reverse complement strand
TTACCTGTAACCAATCACTGAATATTATGCTTGTAGATTTTAGTATAAAGAATGCTTAGAAATATTGTTTAGTGTGCTTGCTACCTTGCACCTTTATTGTTAGCAATAAAACTTTTTTTTCTTTCAAGCTTCCAACTGGTATTCGTATATTGGCTCACGCATACCGGGCAACGAATTCAGACTTGGGCTGAAGCATAACACATTGATTTATCATTAAAGCCTATGGACCAATCTCTGAGGTGGCTCCGAAGGTATGGAGCTGCTTCAGCTGGATTGAAGTGGGAACCCAGTCTGGAGCTCTAGATCGGATCACTGGCATCTGAAGTGGATGAATCTGAAGCCGGATTGAATAGCTGCCTGTTTGCACAGGCCTAGTGTTAACTCCCTGAGAATAAAGCTGGCAAGATCTAGATACCTAAATAACTAGTACAGCTCCCACATTTGTTTCAATCCTTTGCATTGCAAATTAAACTAGGGACGCCAGTGACCAAGACAAGATAATTATCTGCACTAACTTTTTAGTAGTGATAGCTATCAATGTCAGTTCTATTATCCTATGCTTCAGTAATTCCTAATGAAAAACCTAATCTAGAAGAAGTAGAAGTGATTTTCATTTTTAAAGCACATTTCATAGTGAAGGTTTCTCAAAGCTTTTAAAAGGTAATAAAGTGGCAGCAGAGTTGAATGTATGTAAGCATGGGGGCACCAATTATAAGAACAATTGTTCACTACCAACATTGGACTAAGAAGCCGCTTTTTATTGTCGGAGATCCTACTTAGTGGCATGCTGAGACTCCAACTTACTTAAACTGTGTACTGCTCCATCTCACAGAAAAGAAGGAAAATAAATATAGATATCTCAAAAGTACTTGAGAAATTTTCCTAGAACTGTTTAAACTGTGTGTTTAAACTACCCTGTAAAACATGTGCATTTCAGCAAAGTAAATGATTCTGCTGTACTTCCCTAATGTTACTATCTTATGGCAGAGTCAATTTATTGTGCCCTAATACCAACACAGTTGTAAATGGTGATGCCTTACTGTAGAGCTAACTAGTCAAATCTGCAGTAAAGTGCATGTGTAGATGCATCCCCTGTTTCTTTAAATGTATTAAAGTAATGTGCACACCATGACTGAATAGACAGGAAGTAAATATGCTAACAAAAGCAGCATACTGACACACCATTAATTATAGCACATACCACCCTTCCCTGGCATCTTCACGGAAAATCCTCAAAAAATTGTAACCCATACTAGAAGTCGTCCCAATTCTTAAAGAGATTTTTTCCAGAACCACCCATCCTAGCCTTTAAATAAGCACCAAACCTTGCTAACCTCATCACCAGAAGCAAACTCACTATGATCCAAACCACACCAAATGGATGCAAACCATGCCAGGAGAAGAAATGCAAAACCTGACATATCCCCACTTGCACAATAACCACCCCCACAACAGAACCACCACCTGGATTTTACACCTGCACCTCCAGAAGTGTTATGTATCTCATGCAATGCACTGAATGCCCTGATGGGAAATATGCAGGAGAACCCAAACAAGAACTGCGCACCAGGATGAAAGCACACCGAAAATCCATCAAAGACAAAAATATCCAATTACCTATGGGTGCCCACTTCTCACAAGACAATCACTTCCTTTCTGACCTCTCAGTTCTAATCCTCAAAGGGGCTTACAGAATACCTTCCTTAGATGAGCCTACAAACTTCACTTCATGTATCTACTGGATGCAAAAAATCATGGACTCAATATAGATATTGGATTTATGACACATTACAACCTGCTTGACATCAGATTCATCAGGTATCTGCCTGAACTTACCATTTACATTCCTCACTTCTTCCCCTCCCTTCTCTTCTTTACCCATCGCTTTCCTAATTTCTACCTGTTTACGTTTACATCTCCTGTAACATGTCTATCTTCTTTCATTCCTTGGAGATCTCAGAACAACTATAAAGTCTCCATATGCTTGCTTGTGCCCAAAAGCTTGCAAAGAACTTTGTTCCAACTATTCAATTGGTCTAATAAAAGATATCACATCTACCCAAAGAACTATTGAAATCTTACAGTACTGTTAGTGACTGCTTGCATTTTGAAGCAGTTCTTTTAAGATTTGGTCATCACATTGTAGGAGCAAATTGACTTTGATAATTACAAATAACAAGGCTATATAATGTAACTCAGATAATGGGATTTTAATTCATCAATCTATCTTCTGAATGAGTGCAAAAGGTAACAGTCAGCAGCCACAGTGCTTGACACAGCTTCAGTGCTACATATATTGCACATGTCTGTCCGCCCACCTGCAGGGCCATTATTTATACAGTCCCAATAGAAAAACAGCTTTCGGTCTCATTTCAGAGACCTATTAAAAATTAATTCAGACCAAGATGAGTTATATCCATTTAATTGTTTTCCTGTCTAAAGAACAATGCTGAGACATGCATTGTTCATCCAAACAGTGGAACCACCTCATCATCCATTGTGCCCTCCTTTAGTTTCTGCTTCTCAATATTATCCCCTTTTCCTTTTTTCACACATGGGTGCTTGTTATTTCCCTGTTAACAGGGGCAAGAAACTTTCACTTCTAGGATAATAAAACAACAAGTGATTTCAAAATAGATGTCTGATTATTTAAAATAGATAGTGATGCTAGAACATGACAATTTTAACAGACTATCTTTTGTACAGCTTCTGGCAGTGGCAGGGAAACAAAACCTATTAGAGAAATATTTGTATTAACAAGCCAATTGCCCATCAAGAATGATGGAGTGTTTCTGCGAGTGTTTACATACCCCTCCTCCCCACCCCTGCCTCCCACTCACCCTTCAGGGCCAACCATGTAAACTGTCCCTCTGCTTCCTCCAGCCTTCAGCACGGTGGCTGCCTCCCCACCATCTGACCCTGCCTCCGCCTCCTCCTACAGAACAGTGGGGCTTCCCTTTGCCTGAGCAAGTGCAGTGGCAGCAGCTCCCTTCCCCCAGCCTGCCTGCCAATGCATCCTCCTGTGGAGCGGCAGGGCTTCCCTCTGCCTGAGGTGGTGATGGCAGCTCCCCCCCCCAACCTGCCCACTTCTGCTTCCTTCTGTGGAGCAGTGAGGCTTCCCTCCACCTGAGGTGGTGGCGGTGGTAGTGGCAGCACCCTCCCTCCCCCACCTACCTGCCTGCTTCTGCCTCCTCCCATGGAGCAGCAGGGCTTACCTCCACCTGAGAAGGTAGCAGTGGTGGTGGCAGCTCCTCCTGTGGAGCAGTGGGGATTTTCCCCATCTGAGGCGGTAGTGGCAACGGTGGTGGCATTGGCTCCTCCCTCCCTCCTGCCCGCCCACCTCAGCCTCCTCTTGCGGAGCAATGGGGCTCCTGCCTCCCTGCCTGAGGTGGCAGCAGCTCCTTCCCCGTTTAAGGAAGCGGAGCCCCTGCAGCCAATCACTTCCAGGCCTCTTGGCAGCACATGCACAGTTGTCCAAAAGCATTATGGACAGACAGACACACAGATAGACAGACTAAGCCCTTTATTATATTAAATTATGTGGAGACATTAATGAAATAGTCAAACAGTAATAGAGATCTATCTTGCATATGATGTTTCAGATTTCATAGGTTTAATGAATTAGCCTTATGGCCTCAATGAATTCAGATTTATTCCATGTCAAATGCTATTTCTAAAACTATTAATCCACCAAAAGCTATACTGAACATATATTTTTAGAATTCTTTAAAGGCAACTCTGTGAACCTGATGTATTATTTGTGCACCTAGGCAGTAGAGTTGTACAAAAATTGAAATTTTTGTTTTATGGAACATTTTTTCTAATGTTAATTAAAAGGAAATAAAGAATTTCAAAACGCAACATGAATCCATTTTTGAAATTTAATGTGAAACAAAAGCTTAATGAATCAAAGCATTTTTTTCATTAATTGTGTATTATATTCTATTAAATAAGGAAAAAATAAACAAGCAAATAATGCCCCCCAAAAGCAAAACACAAAACCCATCCAGCTTGTTCTGAACTGCTGAAACAAAATGTTTTGACATTTTCCAAATGTTTTGTTTTTAATTTTCCTTAATTAAATTTTGTCAAGGTAGACACATTCTAACAGAAAGTTTAACTTCTCATGAGAGCATTTTTCCAGTGGAAAATTTCCAACCAACTCCACTTTGCTATTAAAGTAGAAGTAGAAATAGGTAATTGTTTTGTTATCGACATCACTTTAATAAGTTTGAGGAACGAAACGAAAGGATTCAAGTATCCATATCCCTCCTTCCCCTGGATATCGGGAAGATATCTTCACTTCGGTCATACTGGGCATATGATGATGTACGTGACTGATACCACTGCCTGGTATAAAACTTCATTTTCAATGGCTTGTAGCATTGTTGAAAAATTAAGCTCAAGGGCTAGGGACAGACATTCAAAAAGCCTGAACCTGAACTGATTCAATCTTTGCAGGTTAGTCTAACCTGGCTAGGCTAAATCAGTTTGTAACCCAGACAGATATCCCAGAAATGCAGGTACATGCCTGCAGTGGCTCAGGCTAGAAGCCAGGAGCAGGGGGCAAGTGTGCTAGAGCAGTCCTCCCTTTGCTTCTGCAGGGCAGAGCTGATGGGGGTGTGGCCAGGCCCTGGCAGAATGCTCTGATTATTCCCCCTACTGCCCCCTACCCCCAAACAGCCAAGGAGGGAATGTTTATTACTCTCAACTCAGTGTTTATCAATTCATTAAGAAAACAAAGCCTCTCTCCATTAATTAATGGAGCTCTTCTTAAAAAGCTCTTCCAAGGAAGGACATTAAGCTACCTATTAATTAGCTCCCAAAAGTCTGTCTGCCTGTGTTCTCATCACAACATGGACCTTAGCCAGAGTGCGGTCTGCTAGCTAATGCTGGTGTGTCTGCATAAGGCGGAGGGGCAGGGGGAATCCCTGCTTAGCAGGGAGAAAACCTTGATTTAGTTAAGTTAAAAACCTCTGTAAAATCATATATTTGTTTATAAGATTACAAGTGCTTAATACAGGACTTCCTAGAGTGCAGCAAAAATCTCTCCCCTAAACTCTTCTCCCTGCTCCCCCCACCACCAAAAAGTCTGTCATTATTGATCCAGCTACAAGGTATATTCAGCTGCTAGCATCCTCAAAGACAGTGTTAGTACACTCCAAGACCTTAAAACTCCTTCATAGGATGAAGTTGCACATGTAACATCTCCACAAGCATTGGTGATGCATAAGGGGTGCACGCAGGTGCACATTGCACCCCCTGAGCTTGGCAGTGCACCCCCTTGCAAAAAGCGCTTCCAAAGGCACCTGAGGGCAATCGCCACTCACCACCCCTCGCCACCTCACCACTGGCACCACCGGTGGGGTCTGCAGTTGGTCCCTGATCGCTGCTGGCCACCGGCCACCGGCCGCCACCAATGCTGCCAATGATGTCATGGGTGGTCGCCGACCATTGGTCGGCACTCACTGCTCACCACACCTGCCATTGACACGGCTGCATCTGCCTGCAGGCAGTCACTGTGCTCCCCCAGCCTCCGGAGGCATGCGGCGGCATTCATACCTAGAAGGCAATTGACCATACTCCAGGCCACAATAGAAAGGCAAGTATAGAAGTAGGGAGACAGGAGGGAAATGAGTTTGGGGATGGGAGTTAAAGCTTGGAATACTAATACCTGATCTTATTCATTCCTTCTGGAGTTAGCTTTTCCTTCCGTTTGTATTTAACAGAGTAGTTAGTGGATTAACAAATAGTTGCCAGTACAAAACAGATCTCCAAGTGGTCCCTATTTGGAATAAACCCACAGCCATTTCATATTCACTTTGAACAAAACATTCAGTTTTATATTTTTGAGCATATGTCTACATCTACATTTATGTAGATTGAAACAATCTACATAAATACATCCTGTTCTAAATGTTAATGGACTGTGTTTAGGGGGTCTTGGCTCTGAAATATCCTAAACCTCACTGGACCCAGAAAAAAGGACCAACCAGGCATTATTTTCTATTAAAAAGCAGTGGCAAAAAGGGACAAAAATGCTGGGCGTTTTGATACTTAAGTCATGATACAAGCCTGTGTATTCCCAGAGCTGAATACTGAAGAGATGAACCATTTTCTGAGTTTGGAAATGCAAGGGCTGGCTAGTGTAAGAAGGCATTGCATTTACACCATGCCTGACACTATTGTATATGACACTAAAGAACCACAATGTGAAAATGTTTCTTGGACACAGGGCTGGTGGCATCTCAACGTTATTTTCCTGATTATTTTCTATTCATCATTGTTCTGATGAATGATTCTGTCCATTACTGGCTTTGAGAGCCATGAATTATTTCACAAATAAAACTGCTGTTGTTCATTTTTATTGATACTTGAGATGCATATTTCTTACAAAATGGATGAGGTAAATATCTTTTTGCTATTATGAACTGTGTACACAACAAGTTGTTTACAATGATGCCTTCCCATTCATTTCCAAGGGAGCTTTGCCTTTGATTTTTAAACAAATAAGAATCATATCACACAGTAGTAAAGTGCTTGACATGTAAGAAGCAATCCCAATTATCATAAAAATTATAGATGGACAAGACCTATTAGATCAACCAATACATCTCCAAGCTCCCATGAAGACTTTGAACTTCCGTTGTACCATAGTTTGAACATTAAAAATAATGAGAAACATTAAATGTTATAATGTTTTAATCTTTCTTTCATACCCATCCTATTTATCAAACATGTGCTTAATTCTCTTGATATTTGAACATGATGTTTATACTTTTAAATGAGTCTCAAAATATATCTTTTAAAACTTCACTTTATAAAATACCTGTACACTTGAAGGGTATTATGATTGTTCACAATTAAACCATTGCAGATTGTAAAAAAAATAGGTAGGGAATGATACCAAATGAAGCCAATCAAAGGTAAGTGAAAAGGTCTGACAAGACCATCCCCAACTAGATAATCCCAGCCAAAGCTTTGTCTAGTTGAGTCTTGAAAACCTGCAAGGATGGAGATTCCACCACCTCTCTTGGTAACCTCTTCCAGTGTTTTACTACTCTCCTAGTGTTAAAATTATCTGTAATATCGAACCTAAACTTACCTTGCTGCAGTTTGAAACCATTGCTCCTTGTTTTGTCATCTGCCACCACTGAGAAAAGTCTAGCTCCATCCTCTATTGAACCTCCCTTCAGGTAATAAAAGACTGCTATTAAATTCCCTCTCAGTCTTCTCTTTTCCAAATTAAATAAGCCTAGTTCCCTCAGCTTCTCCTTATAAGTCATGTGCCCCAGCCACCGAACCATTTTTGCTCTTGGATGCTCTCCAATTTATCCACATCCTTTCTGTAGTGGGGAGCCCCAAAACTGAACACAGTACTCCAGATTTGGCCTGACTAGTGCTGGCAACACTCCTACCTATGCAGCCAGTGTGCCATTAACTTTCTTGGCTGCAAGAACAAACTGTTGGGTAATATTCAGCTTATTGTCTACTGTATCCCCCAGGTCCTTTTCTGCAGACCTGATACCCAGCCAGTAAGCCCGCAGCCTGTATCTGTGCATGGGATTGTTCTGTCCCATATAAATATATGACATCAACCTCTTTTCCTTTGTCCAGGATGTGCCACCTGGTCATAGAAGGAAATGAGGTTGGTCAGGAAAGACCAACACATAAAGAAGCCATGTTGGCTGTCTTTCAGAATGTCCCTTTGGGCTGGTGAAAAACCAATGCAATGTAATAATTGAGAACATTAGCTTTTTCCTAGGTGTTGGTTGTCAGCTTCCCATTTGGTTCTGCAAGGGTCCAATGTTGCTCTTGTTGGTTTTTTTTTTACTGACTTCCCACATATTTGAAGGACTTTTTATTGTCTTTGATTCCTGTAGCCAGTTTGAGTTCAGTTTCAGCCTTGGCTTTTCTGGTCCGCTTCCTACAGGTGTGGACCAGTGATGCATAATCCTCCTTAGTGAAAGTTCCCAACTTCCATCCCTTATAAGGTTCTCTTTTCAGATTCAGGAAGTCTATGAGTTCGTTATTAAGCCAAGGGGGTCTACCAGCCCTTTTGCTACTTTTCCTATAGGCCAGAATGGACTTCCTTTGTAGTTTTAGGATCACATCCTTAAGAAGCGATCACTCATTATGGATTCCCCTCCCTGTCAGATCATGGTCTCTCAGGGGCTCAAAAAATAGCCTCCTGAGCTTCTGAAAGTCAGCTTTCCTAAAATCAAGGATTTCTGCAATGGTGGCTGATTTTCCAGCTTTGCAATAGATAAAGTGATCAACTTGTGATCACTGTCACCAAGCTTCCTTTTGATCCCAGGTCACTGACAAGTTTTTCCCCTTTGGCCAGTACCAGATCCAGCAGCACCTTACCTCTTCTCAGCCCATAGATTTCTTGAGTCAAAGAGATGCAAGTGAGGAAGCTTCACTACCAATCAGATTTGGCTGAATGCTCTTCCTATGAGATGTCAGGGTGGTTGAAGTCTCCCCTGATGACCACGTACTGACAGCTTGCAACCTCTGCCTGTTCCCTAGAGAATTTGTGGTCAAGCTCTTCTTCCTGGTTAGGAGGTCTGTAATATACTCTTACACTTCTATCCCCTTCACCATGTTCTCCTCATATTCTAACCCAGAAGGTCCCAAGTCACCCTCCTTGGATATCAATCTCTGCTTGTAGGGAGGTGTACTGCTCCTTTACATCCAGAGCTATATCTCCCCCCTTCCTTGCAACATGATCCTTCTTTTACAAGGTACAGCCATCAATACCTGTGGTTCAGTCATAGGTAGAGTCCCACCAGGTCTCTGTTGTCTCTATAAGATTGTATTCACTTTTGCTTAGCAGAAGGACCAGTTCCTCCTGTTTGTTCCCTATGCTCGTGGCATTTGGGTACAGGCAGCTAAGCGTGCCATTGGAAGCCCTGAGCTTCCCAGGCCTTTTGGAAGAGTCTCATCCTTGGTCTGGGGTAGGAGTGATTTCCCTTGTGTTACCTGACCTGCTCATTCTCTGGTTGTCACTTCCAGGGCTTGTACTAGTGATTGTCCACCCATTCCCCAGAGATCTTAGTTTAAATTCCTGTCAAGCAGGTCAGCCATTCTGGCTGAGAAGAGCTTCTTTCGCCTCAGAGTGAGGTGGAGGCCATCCCTTCCCAACAAACTACTGCCTCTCTCTCTGAAGTGTGGACTGTGATTGAAGAAGCCTACGCCTTCACAATGGTACTAGCACTGCAGTCTTCCGTAGATTTCTTCAATACAGCTCTCCCTCATATGTCTGTGACCCATAACCAGAAGACATGAGGAAAAAATTACCTGTGCCCCCAACCCTCTTAGTCCATCCCCCAGAGCCCTGTAGTCACTCATGACCTGGCCAGAATTGCTCCAAACTGTGTCATTTTTGTCCACATGGATGAGGAGCATGAGGTAGTAGTTGGAGAGTTGGACAAGTTTAGGAATCCTCTCTGCCACATCCTAGATAGACCCCAGGTAGGCAGCTGACCTCATGGGCCAGGGGGTCAGGTGGCAGATCACTTCCTCTGTCCCTTTCAGGAATCACCCATTACAACCACCCTACATCTTTTCTTTGGGTCACAGCTAGCTACCTGTTCTCATCCACAGCCAGGGCTTCTGGTGATATCCCTGCTGGTAGGGTGACTCCTGTTGCTCAGTTCCAAGGGAGGAGTGACCCTGGTACTCTGTGTCTTGGGACCTGAGACAACTGTCTTCCTAGCATCCCCCAGGTGCAGCTACCTGTTGATCTTCCTGTTGTCCATCTTCACATAGTTGGGTACCCTTGCTTTTCTATCTTCATGTTAGGGGAAGAAAAGGATGAGGCTTGCAGTCATGTTCTGTACCTGAAGGATTATAAGTAGCTCAGCTTGAGACCTTTTGGTGAACTACCCATGAAGAATGATGTCACCTGCTTGCAGTAAAGTACCATGTGCACCATTGTGAGCTGAGCACAGAGCAAGGAAGGGTGTCATATGCACATCTAGTATATGAGGGGGGGGTGTGGGCAGTGTTTAATGTCTGAGTGAGTGCACGTAAGTGGGTGAGCATGGCTGGGTTTGTTTGATGTGACTGCATCAGTCTGGTACTTGGTACATGTGGAGTGACTGAGGGGCTTGAGAGTGAGAGAGAATTGGTTGGTTAGTGAGAGATAGAGCTAGTGATTTTGAGGCTGAGTGTGTGGTTTAGTGGACCATGGAGCAGAGCCGCAGCAGGTTTTCAGAGGGTGACCACCACCGAGGATCTTCCGTTGCATCCCTCCCAGACAGAATGGGTTGGCTCCTCAGCGTTCCTGCCAGGCATGCTCACACAGAAGTAGCAGTCCTCTGTCCCAAGTGGGTGGGTATTACCTTCCTCCATCTTCCTCTGTTCCTTGGACCAGAGCTCTTGCCTGTCACTGGAAAACTGTGCTGAGAATGGGTGCCTGAGATGCAGGCCAAGTCTGGAGCTGAAGCTAGTCTAATAAAATCTCTCTCTCCTTTAATAAGGTTACACCCTTCCCTTTTCATTGTTGATATTATGGTATTAGGATAAGTATAAGTTAGGTAGTATATGTTTAGAGACATAAGACTATTTAGGAATATACTATAAGCATAGGTTAGACAGTATAGGAATAAGATTATTGATTCTACTGTGAATTTGTGACCAACTTACCTGACTTCCTATTTTGTTTGTTTGTCATTATATTATTAAATAAACTACTAATTCATTTCACTGTAATATTTGTGTGATTGGTTTTCATTAGTCACCTCCCAATACATTGCCTAGGCTGAGTGAACAGTGATAGATGTGTCTTGGTCAGTCTGTTAACTGGGCCCAGGACCAAAAACCACCCACACATTGATCCGGGCTTGGAGATAGCCTCTGATTGAGCACTGCTAATTAGGTGCCAATTAATTACGGGATCAACATTCATTCTTCAGAAGAACAGACTGACTGTAGTAGTCATCAGTCTCCTGCTCATTGACCCTGATGGCATGAAGTTTGCCTAGCTAGGCCTGGAACTTAGTTACATGAGATGCCAGGGACCTCACAAAGGAGCATATACCACAGGTAGGGGTGACCTTGCTCTTATTCCCAGTTGCTGGCAACCATGCCAGGCAACCCTTATAGCCCGAAGCTAGGGGCTTCATCTGGGTGGAGGCCTCAGTGATGTAAGGGAGGGGAGCACCATCTGGTGCTGAGGTGAGAAGTCACGGGATACTATGCATCTCCACCATTGTGTGTGCGTCAGCACTAGGAAAATGGTGGTGGCACACTTTTGAACTAAAATACATTGAAGGTGTTTGAATTCAAAAGTGCATTGTTGCCATTTTATCAGCACTGATTTAAATTTGGCCATTTATACAAATGCATGCAACACAGCAACAGGCATGTCAGCTCATGATCCAGCATGTCAGAGCAGACAAATGTATAAATGCCCATAGGTACAAAATTAGCAAGAGATGAGTCTGCGATATTGTTATAAACAAACTGTACAATCTGTTTTGAAACCATATTTTTAAAAGCTGGTAATATGTGCCACAGTTTAGGATGAAAAGCCAGTTCCTTACAGGGCCTCTGTTCCTGCCTTCTGGTCCTACCCATCAGAGAGAAACATGTTCAGAGTTTCAGAATGGAAAAGGATGAATCATTTTAGATTACTGACAGAGGGCCATCAGCTTTTGTGAGTGAATTTTTAAGAACCTGGTGGCAAAACAGGATATTAGAGAATGGAGGGTATCTCTTCAGATATAGAGATAGATCTTCAAAGTTTGGATACAGACAAGCATACATTTGTAGTGGCTTCAAAAGGGGAGGGGGAGCAGGTATTCTGGACAGAACAGCAGCTGTTATGCAATAACAAGCCTGTGGAGATACAGGTGGAGAAAACCATTTCACCTTCAACTTGGCTTCATCCGGGGTCAGTTTTGGTGATTGAATTTACTTGTATCACTGCAGATTCATGTACGCATAACAGTTCCCAAGCTGTGGTACCCCAACTCTTTTGAAGCTACTGCTTTTTGTACATTTGTTCAAATCCTTTGTCCTAATTTCTTTACTAACCAATTAGAATGCCTGCTACATGAAAATACTATAGTACCAGGAGTAGAGGAAAAGAAATCAGGAAGAACATTAATAAACTGCTGAATTAAGTAGTGGGTGATTAATTGGTGTGGACTGCCCCTTCACCCACCTGTCAAAGTATCAAAAACTTCCTGTAAAATGACAAGATGAAGGACAAAAACTGATGCCTGGGAACTTTACAAAAGAGGGCTTCAGGAACTTATGTTCCCCAGGACCTTTTACTCCATGCATCATTGCACCTTCTAAAAAAGTTCACCCTGCATCTTCTATCGAATAGTCCAAGCAAGTAGGACACTGAAGACTGCTGCCAATTGGGTCACATTAAACAGACTCATAAAATTGTAATCTACAGCTACATTCTTTGCAGAAAGCTTGAAAAACTATTTAAAATTACAAAAGTAGAACTTAAAAACAACTTAGGTGCAATTTTCTTATTCTTTGTATCCAAAAAGGTACTTCTCTAGTTGCATAAGGTGTCTTTTTCGCACTTATGCATGGTTTGCAATTCTATTACTTTCTAATGTGTACAGAGTGGGCACATCTACACATGCACTTAACTGTGGAGTTGCCTAATTAGCTCTTCTGTAAAGCATCACTGTCTACATGAGTGCCCATATTAGGGTGCAGTAGATTAGTTGGACATTAGGAGGCACTACTTCACAGTCTGGGGTCCTGTGACCCTGACACTCGTTTCCTGCCATTGGCGGGGGGTCAGACTAGATGGCCTGCTCTAGGCCCCTTCTGACCCTAGGTACTATGATACCATAATTAACTCAATTATAAAAGTGTAGTATTGGGGACAGTACTATCTCAGGGCAAAGTACTTATCTGTGGTGAAATGAATGTGTACATGCTAACCTGGGTGTACATTGCTCCCTGTCAGCACAGGCAGCAGGGGTCCAGACCCCTGCCTGCTGCTTAGTCATAGGGCTGTGCACACTGGGGCAATCTTCTGCCCCATCCAACCCCTCCACCACCTCCTGGAGCATGAGGCTGACCCTCCAGCCTCCTTGCCAGCCCAGGCCTGCTCCACCCTGGTTCAAACTGTTGTGGTTCTGAGTGCATGTGAAGACTGTGAGCAGGTGCAACTGACTCTGGTATGAACTGTGCCAAAGTTTATGACATTGCCTTAACGGCATATGCAATTGCACCCAGTGTAAAGATAGAAACATCAACATCAATACTAAATATGCTCCAGAGGCTATATATGGGTTGTGCAGGTATGAAACTATGTACACAGGCAAATCACAAATTTGTAGCTGGAAAAAAATCCACGGTTAGGACAAGCAAGGAATTCCTTTTGAAGTTGGCTGTTTAGACACCCAAGAGGGATGGTGGAGCCAAGAGAAAGCAAACAAGTTGAAGGATGTGTGGCTCAGGCTTTGTCTTGATTTACCTGTATAAGAACAGCAATCTGTGGAATATTATGATGTCATAAAGTTAGGGATGCTTTAAAACTGTCACAGGTGAAGGCTTCATGTCATTTCAGGCCTACATGACTAATTTGCCACTAGAGAACCTGGCACGCAGGGGTATGAAGATAGTAGCAAGGTAGGATGATGGTAGGTAAGGTTGTAGCCAGAAAGCACCTTCCCCAGGGCTCTGTGGTCTTGCTGAAATTGATGCAGCAGCTCCATCCTGAGGATGTCTATACACATCTGTTGTCCTGAGGGGTCAGGGCAACACTCAGGATCTCAACATTGCACTGTTAGACAGGAGGGTGTGGTGTACAATTTCACATATATGAAAATGCAAATCAATTAGGTGCGCCCCCTCCCCCTCCCCTTCCCCCTCCCAGCTCAGGCACATACACATCCAAACCAGCCTAGGCATATACATACTTATCACCAATTCAAGTACATGCACCGTATACCCCAAAAGTTAGACACAGATCACTAATTCATATATCATTCACACAATGCCATATATATTATACACACACACACAAACACATGCTAGCAACTCAGATACAAGCATGTTCAAAATAACTAGTTTAGATTTATGCACACCTATCACCAGTTTAAGCCCATACATGCTACACACACCAAATTTAGACAGAATGAGTTACCAATTACCAACACCTGCATATTCAATACACATATGTAGATTACCAATTCATATACCACACACACACAATGATATCTATATATGTACATTCACTAATTTACATGCATACCACCCACGTACACATACACACAAATGAGTTCCTAATTTGGGTATTGTTATTTGCATACCTGTATGTATGTGCTTGGTGTACTTCAGATACCTAGGGAAAGGTTAAGGTAACAAAGTAGAAATGTAGGGAGTGAAAGTTGCTGGAAATTATAGTCAGCAGGACCAGGATTAGAACCAGTAGACTAAGGGGCTTGGGCTGGAGAACTGAGGCTTGGGGAAAAGTTTAGGTTAATTGATTAAAAGATGGCACAGCTGGCATGCTGGCACAGACTCTGGGACTGGAGCCAGAGCTACAGGGGAGATGAAAAGGTAGATGGGGAGAGGGAAAATGAGACTAAGGGAAAGAATGGGTGTTAAAGAGGGGCTTTGGGTGTGGGAAGCCAGAGGATGGCTCCAGGGCAGCTAGAGAAGTTGCAAGGAGTAGCAGTAGGCTCCAGCTGCTGGAGAAAGGCTCAGAACAGCTAAGAGGAGCTGGGAAGCTGCAGGAGGGGAGGTGGGGGAGGACTACAGAAGGTGCCGGGAAAGCCTGAACACAGAGAGATGGACAGCAAATCATAGAAAAAGCAGCAGGCAGCAGAGCAGCAGGAAAGCAGAGAAAGGCAGCAGAAAAATCACAGGAAAAGCAGCAGGCAACAGAAAGTCACAGGGAAAAAGCAGTAGGAATTGAGAGGACATTGGGAAACTAGTGGAGAGGGGTGGGGGCTAGA
Organism: Caiman crocodilus; assembly: GCA_030014935.1. Taxonomy (NCBI): domain Eukaryota; kingdom Metazoa; phylum Chordata; order Crocodylia; family Alligatoridae; genus Caiman; species Caiman crocodilus. Next base: position 17,367,428 of record JAGPOW010002514.1, on the reverse strand, counting down.
GCTGAGAGACAGAGAGAGAGACTGAAATTTAAGATAGGGAAGGGACTTGGATTCAGTAAAATATGACCCAACGTGGGGTTGCAAATGACAGTGGTTTTATAGAACAGGGGAGATTGGTGATACAATGTCAAGTTGGTTCCCTTGCACCCACACACACACACATGCACACACAATGGCAGCAGGGTTAGAGAGGCTTGGTGCAGGGGCTGCAGTTCACTGAAGTTCAGGAAGACAGAGACAGAGACAGAGACAGAGACAGAGACACTCCAAATTGTGGGAGGAGGTGTGCAGTTAATATCTACCTATTCAGGCTGGAAAGGGATCCTGGTCCAGTAGGTTTTGCCCAGAAGGAGGATGCCAGCAGGGCCTCTGGATGGATAGGTGGTGTGGTATGGTGCTGGTCCAGATGGAGACGGTGCCCCCCTGGGTCTGTCTTCACTGCCTCTTTTTATAGGGGCAGACCTTGTGTGACCCTAGTGACAGGAGGCATGCCCAGGCCAGAGTCAGCCCCTGATGTACTGAGCATGTGTGCTCCATGCAGGGATGTGCCGCTTCAGGTGTCTGTAATGGTGAGAGTTGTTGGTTCTGCAGGATCTTTTGTTTTTCAAATGCTAGTCTTGCTTCTGTTCCTGGCTGAGGTCTGTGGTTCCTGAATGAATCAATGCGAGGTGATGGCCCAGTCATGACAGGCCATTCAGTAGAGGTCTGCTACCATTGTATTTCAGTCATTCCTAATCATACTCATTCATCTGGGAACCAATTTACCAATTTAATGGGAGGGATATGCGACTCATACAGTTGTGATGACACAAGGGATGCCCGGGCAGAGGACACAAGTTGGAGGTTTGACATACAAAATGGAAACTTGACATGACTTTGGTTCATTTACAAACACAGGCCTAAATCATACAATATTCATATGAAACAATAAAAAAAAAAATCAATACAAAAACGATAATAATACAATATACAACAGTAAAAATCAATGCAAACCTAATCATTGTACAGTATAAAATGGTGGATATCCAAAACCAAAAGCTTGCTACCAAAATAAAAATGTTTAAAGTTTATCCTACATCTTAGCTTACTTATACTTATCTATAGAGAAGGAGAGAAAAAAAGTCAGAAATGGTTGGGGAAGGGGAGTGAATGAATTAAAAAAAAAAAAAAGAAAAATCTGGACGTTTTGCTACACATACTCCAGGAATGCAGGGAGGGGGTGCTTTAATTAAAGCAGCTCCAAGAGCCTCTCTAATTAAAACTCCCAGGGCATCTCATGCATCAGCATCCCCATGCTTCAAAATGGTAGTGGGAGTGCTTTATCTAAAGCTCATTCAACCTTTAGATAAAATGTCCCCACTGCCATTTTGAAGCATGGGGACTCTGATACATGAGATGCGAAGACTGGCTGGAGTGCAATAATCACCATACTCTAGCAGACTCGATTAACTGAATCTGCTCCAACACACCGTAATTACAGTCAGAACTCTTGCGGTAGTTTTAAAAATATATTGCCTCCATCTAGATGGTCTAATAAAAGATATATTTGCAATCTTTTTGAACTCACACACCCTTCCTCAGGCAAAGAAGAATGCAACCTACTAAAAGATATTACCTCTGTGATAAGAGTTCTGACAGCTTTGCCTTTAGACCATTCCAGCTACAACCTATAGCCCTGTGCATCTGAGAAGCCCACACACTCATGTATTGACACCCTGAGAGCTTAAGCCCTGGCCACCCCCCTCTCAGCACAGAGTTGCTAACACCTTGGTGAGACCTAAGAGCCCCAGGAAAGTTGCTTCCCCAAGGTTCTCTGGTTTCACTGAAACTAACATAGTAGTAGCCCTACTCTCAGTGAGGAGCTGCAGCTCAGCTAGACCTGGGGAAGCACATTTCCTCAGGACTCTCTGGTCTCACTGAAATTGAGCCTCCTGGCAGAGAGACCATGAGGTCAAATGAAGCAGGTTTCCCCAGAACCATGGTCTCTTTGCAGCTAAGCTGCTCAGAGTAGTTGCTCCCAGCATGAGCTGGGGAGAGGGGAAGACACTAGAGTTTTGGAGAGAGGGAACAGGGAGAGAATCTGGCAGCTGTGCATCCTGGGATGATGGAGGAATGAAAATAAAGTGTTTTACTTCACCTGAATATTCAAACAATACAAATATAAAGGTTCCTGGTCTCTGAAAGGCATGAAGAGGGGCATTTTTAGAAATTTCTATTTGCTATTGGTATGGAGGAAATGAGACAAAAGAGTATGGAAGATTAATTATTTCAGTTCATTTGAGATGAGGGTCTTCATTTAAGCTCCTTTACTCATATTAGGCACCTTTACATGAGGTATTTTATTGCACAGCAGATTAATTTGCTACATAGTAAAGGGTCACTGTGTACACACATGTAGCAATTAGAGTGCATTAGACTAATTTACTGCACTGCCAGATACTACTTGTACCTGATGAGACTACCTGGCAGTGCACTATATTACTGCTTGTGTGTGTAGATGACATCAGGATTAGTTTATTCCAGCTCAGACTGAACCAGAGTATATTCAATCAGATTAATTGCATGTGTACTACTACATAGCCTGTAAGACTAATATCATCTGGCTCTTGGGGGAGACTTTTTAATGGAATTTAAAGTTCCTCTTGAAACTGAAATGATATACCTACCTAAAAGGTCTGTGAAGCTTCCATTGCTGATTCAATGTGGTGGAGATTTAGCCCAATTCAGTGGCCAAATCTCCAAATCCAAATTGAATCAGGAGACCCTTTAATCTCTCCAAATCAAATCAGAGAGATTCAATGATTCAGACATAGGCCCAGTTTTAAGTGTTTTTTCTACATACCTCAAGGTACCAACAACTCATGAATGATGAGATGCTAAGCAAATGGAGCGTACCACAAAAGTGGTCCCTAGAGTGCTCGGCAACATACCCAGAAGTGGACCAGAAGCACTTCTGCTCTGCTTCCGGGTCCACCAGGGAACACGCAAAGGACCCCCCAGCTCATACCCTGACTCAGTGACTGCTATCTCCTAGGTCTATGGGGGGCACTGGGGTCTGGGGGGGCACCCAGGGTCCGCCCCCCCATGGCCAATCTGAGCCATGGGAGCATAAGGGGGTTACCCGCACACTCCCCTGCCACTTTCAGGTCTGCCTACAACCATCAACTAATTGAATCCCTGTCCCTAATTTGTGCCCGATCCAAATCCAAATTGAATACGGTCCATTTCACACACCCCCTACTACCTGGCTCTTCAAGTACTGACTCATCTTCCTTCTGCTTCTCAATTCATTGGAAGTGCTGCTCAGAAATTAATTATGGTGTTATGATTCTCCAGTCCCATTTTAACACTTGTTCCAATCTGATTTCTACTCACATTCTTTATGTCAATTCATTCCAGACCTGTTTCCTCCAGTACAAATAAAAAAAAAAAATTGGTCGTCTCTCTCGCATTGCGGCTGTATTCAGACATACAGGGGCATGGGGTTTGTGGTATCACAAGTTTCTTTTCAGCACCACAAACCACATGCAGTCAATTTTCAAAAGTGTCTTGTGTTGTAAATTTGTAACATGGGGCCAAAATTTCCACCAGGAAATCCTGGTAGCAAAAAATAAAAACAAAAAGTGGAACAATGTATGCACAACAAGCATATGCCAACACACACAGAGGCCAGACTGTCCAGAGCAACGTTCTGGCTGCAGGCCAGGCCTGTGCTGCCTGACCTGTATCTTTGATACTCCAGGCCACCAGGTAAGACTTCTAGGGCCAGCACTGGTGCTGGCCTTAGTCTCCAGCTCTCCTTGTCTGAAAAGCATGGTCAGTTTGCCTATTGTGGGCAAATCTGTCCTGTAATGAAGTACACATGCAGGGGGTGTGTGCTGTGGCAATTTCTGCCACTGCAAGCACACACCCCTGCATGTCTGGAAATGGCCTATAAGTCCATTCATACTCTAATGAAGTAGGTTCCTGCCCACAAATGCTTTGAATTTTCTGAATGAGCTAGTCTATTAGGTGTCAAGCTTAAGTTCAACAAGGTCACAAAAGATTTCCCAGTTCTGACACCAAACCTTCCCCATTTGAATCCAAGCACAAGGTCCATCCAAGGCAGATCAGTAAGCCAGCATAATTAAGCCATGTCAGTGACACAGAAAGGAGTGACATGGTCTTCATTATCTCTGGATGCCTTTGGTTCCCCAGCCATGTACCTACCCCTAGAAATTGACTGGTGATATCTTTAAAAAGCAATTCAGATCCATATTTCAACATCATACTTCTGGATGAGTTCATTATCTTGGTTTTGGCCCATACTTTACATATTTCTTCTCCTATCCATATACACATCCTAACCAGGGTCTCATAATTGGATTCTGCCATCTCTTCCTCTTACAAATGTCTGTCCCACTTCTACTCATTCAAAATGCTGCAGCACAGATCATTTTCCTAGTTTGCTGGTGTAATCATGTCAACCCTGTCTTCATATTTCTCTACTGTCTCTTTAATTAATTGAATCAAGCATCACTCACTTGTCTGCATTTTCAAGGCCATGCGCAGCTTGTCCAACTATCATGTCTCATTCACTACAAAGATGCTATGTCTTGCCTCTTATTGTTCACTGAGACCAGCTTTTGTCACTTAACCCATTTTCAGATTTTATTGCTTTCTCTTATAACTGTATAGGTTGGAGTAGGTCCCCACAAGTATTGCCTCTCAAGTTGATCAATATTGTACTATTGTTTCCTTGTGTTTTCCTGTGTGTTGGCATCTGCCTGCTGTCACTTATCTTAGATTGTAAGCTAAATCAAGGGCCATATTTTTATTCTGCATTTGTACAAGGCCTAGTACAACAGGCTTCTGACTGGGGCTTCTATGAACTACAGCAATACAGTTAAGTACGGATATAAAAATTGTATTGAATTAAATATGCTAGTCCTATGTATATATAACAGTGCTATCATATCCCTACCCTGATGAGATCCTTAATATATGTACATTCAACAACATACAATATGGTCATAGTGAGCTCTCATTAAATTTACTGTCCTTCTCTGGCTGCTCTCGCATTTTTTTTTCCGCAGTATCTGCTATGTAGGACATCAAATTATTCAATTTTCTCCATTGTGACCAATAACTTTTCTGTATGTCACTGTCTTTAAAAATTAAAAGCAGATAAGTTATTATTCTCCAAAAAAATCCATGGCCAAGTAATACATAAATCATGGTCTGCCAACATCTACTTATATGTAGCACTTTATTTGTTACTTTAATGGCTGTTTTGATACTTGTGACTCAAGATCACCGTCAAATCTGGTCTTCAGCAAATGTGAACAACTGAAGAAGCCAGCTTCTTCAATAAATACAGGTTTCTTATTTTGAAGCTTTATATGGCAATTTGTAGTCCCTCAGAGAAATGCATCTCACTAAATGGCAAATGGAAGAAAGATTCAGGTATTGTAGTAACACAGCAGCATATGTATAAGTGAGCTTATTACTCTATTTATCTTTAAGAGATGCCAGCATTGTCAATTGTTATGTAGCCATCTGGTTGTATTTTTCAGGCAGCAAAAGTGCTGTCTTCAGTATAATGCTATGCAAGATGCAGCCTCTTAGGCCTGGCTTTGAACAAGTTTTACACTAGGGTAGTTGTACTCTTTTTATTGTTCTTCTTACTTGGTTCCGTTTTCACTTATACCAGATAAAAGTCTTATGTATTGCTCCTGCTGATCAAACTACTCATAGAAAATAATGTACTAGAATAAGTTTTTTTTTTTCTGATAATTCATCAATTAACCAATCCTAACCTCATCTAATCTACTCATTAAATATACACACATATACCAAACTGTTTGTATGAATAAATCTTAGCCAATGGGAAATGATAAAACGTTAAATTTCAAATAATATACTATCTATTATTACCCATGTACTTAGGCGTATACATGTAAGGGCTTCACCTCTTTAGAGCCATAGGAATGATTAGAAATGTGACAAACTTCAGTATCTTGAACACAATCTCTGGAAACAGTCAATGCGTAAGAAGCAGCAGTCTAGTTGCCTTAAGGAAACTTCACTTTGCTTCCTTGTATCAATCTTAGCCATTAATGTCAGGACAGAAGAGTAGGATTAAGCATTCTGGGAACCAATATTACTGATTAAATGCTTTGCTGGATTTGGATTTAAAGCTACTACACAGTTCTGTGACTCCCACTAAGAATTCTTGTTACTAGAACAAAAAAGGTACAAGAATTTATAAAACAGTTTCTGGGCATGTCAAAGATTTTTTTACATTTTAAAAGTTAGCTGAGGTTGGTCAGTTCAGCTAGTCAAGAAATCATTGGTTTTATTTTTACTTTGCTCTTTAAATGTTTGCATCAGTAATCTAAGTTGTTCATGCAACTATTTCCAGATCTTATCCTATGTGGTTCTTACATTTAAAACATCACAAACCATATTTATTCATACATAAATCGGATGCAAGTTAGGTTATTAGGGTATTAGCATTATATCTAATTTATCCCAGTAACATAAGACAGTCAGGTGGTTTCTGTGAGGAATAATTTAGTAATGTTTACAAATATAGTCAGATATTAAATAATTTGTTTGGGGAGTATGATATGATCATAAAATATATAATAAAAAGTTATTTGTCATTTAAGTGATTAACATGTTAAAATCTTGGAAGATACTGACCACCTGTTGACCAGTGATGAATGACTCAATTCCCATGTTCTTCAGAAGCTATAGTAACAGATTAAAAAGATAAAACTATTTAGTTTGGTTTGTATAGGTAGCCTACAGAGTATAATAAATGCTGATATATAGCCCAAAAGGCTAGGAATTAGTCATGGAATTATGATTTCTAATGCCGAGTATGATACTGACTTCTGAGACTCTGGGCAATTCAGTAAATCCCTTTGCCTAAGTTTCCCTGGTCTTATCTTGTTAAAATTATACAAGATGGAAATCATTAGTTAGATAGTAAGACCAACACCTCAAGGTCCTCAGAAATATTGAGCATTCTTCACTTCCATTGAACTTTTCCCACTTCATAAAAACAAAACAAACTTTTATTAGAAGACCACTTGCTCTGCTACTTACATAAGCACATCTTTGTTCAGGAATTAGTGTGTTTGCCTACTTTATCCTTGAGCCAGAATAATGGATTTGATCCAAAGGACTAAAGAAATTCACTTCCCACTGGGAATGGTCAAAAATCTCTCTGGAGACACTAACTATATTTGTTACAATTTGTAGAAACCATTCCTATTTGCTTATGTGCAAAAACAAGAAGTATGCATTTCTCTCCAAGGGTTCCATGATATGTAGTGTTGCAGATGTCTTTTCCTGAATTGATCTATTGGGAAATAATTTTACCTTTCTAACAAAGTGAAAACAAGGATTTTTTTAAAAGCTCAGGTAAGTGACATTCTGGTTTACATTAAACAAAAAGACCAAAAATAAAAAGCATTTACAAAAAAAAAAAAAATGAACAATATATCAACTGAGAATTATGTACATGGTCAAAAAAATTGCAACTATTAAAAACAATACAAGTTATAAGTGCAACCATGGGCAAAAGGCAGCACTAGAATGTAGTTATGTGAGAAACCGTGATTTAAAATCTATTACTGTATTTTCACACATATAGCCTGCACATGGATATAACCTGCCCCCATGCATAACTTGTGAAAAGTTGAATTTTCACAAAAAATTCCATTCATAGCCTGCACACTTGTATTCCCTGCATGCCTGGGTGAGGAGGAGATGCGGCCCTCCAGCCTGTCCACACCACCGCCCCCTGTGGTGGTGGTGGTGCAGCCTGGCCTGCCCTGGCCCCTGTGGCGGTGGCGGTGTAGCCCGGTCTGACCTGGCCCCTGTGGCAGCAGCAGTGCAGCCCGCCCTGCACAGGCCTAGTGGGCCCGACTGCAGCCCCCCAGACTGCCAGCACTGCCACCCCCCACCCTGGCCCTGACATGCCCCAGCAGGCGTCAGCAGCGGTGGCAGTGGCCGCCCCCCCACCCAGCCATCACAGTGGTAACAGTGATGGCCCAGCCTGCCCCAGCCCCCATGGCTGCAGCAGCACACACGTCCTCCTGGACCCAACGGGCCCTGCTGTGGCCTCCCAGCCCACCCATGCCACCACCCCCTGCCCCGGCCCCCATTCAAAAAAAAAACCAAAAAAAACTCTGTGCATAGCCCTCACCCTTGTATAGCCCACACCCATCCGTTTTGGTTTTTTTTGTAAAGTTATGTATAACCCATGGGATATATGTGCAAAAATACAGTAGTTTTAAGTTGTGTTCATTTACCAATTTTCTTCAAATAAGTATTTTCTTTTTTTCAAATATTTGATCTTTCATTTGGCAAGATTTCATGATTTTTTTTAAATAGCATTTTTCATTTTCAAATGCATACAATTTTTATACTTAGAAGATAACTAAAAATAGAAGTGAAGGCTGCATGAATGCAGAGGAAAATACCTACAATTGTTCTCTGCCTTGTTTAAGTTATAGGTAGACCTTGGAGCAAATCAATATGCTCAAATCCAGTGATCATAAAACTTAAGCCAACTGGATTGGAATTTTTAATAGAAAGGATGAGGGAAATGGTTCTCTTGTCCATGATCCTGCAACTGTTTCAGGAAACCTGGGGAAGGCAGAAGATTTTGTGAACAGTAACCTATGCTAATGCACATCTGAAAGCCATAACCTTTTCCACCATAACAAATTAGTTCAGCTCAAATACCTCTGCCCCAGATCCTTACTTTTCCTCTTTAAGTTCCTATAACCCTGGGATCTTGGAATATTCTTGCTGAGAGTCACAAGGAGTGAAGAGAATCTGACTCTTACCAGATGCTGAAGTCAAATATAGAACCCTGTCCCAGATAAATTTCAGGTTATGCGAAACAATGAAGAACAGTGCATGTAGCCTAGTATGAAATGATAGATAGAATCATTCTGATAGAATTTTTTCATGGGAAAATTACAGTTTGAGGTGAAATATTTTACAGAATCACATTGATGCTGACAAAAAAAAAATAATTCAGAAAAAGTATGCTGATCAGGCCTAATTTTTGTTTTTTCTAGCTTTTCTGAATGGAATGTTTCTTTATTTCCCCCCTCATTTCAAAATTAGGCTGTTTGCAGGTTTTTGCATTATATGTTAAACTGGCAATCCCTTGATTTGAGAATGAGCCATTGTAGACATTTGTTGGTAGGTTGAGTTGATTTAAGTGACCAATACTTGAGTCACAGTTCCATCTGCATAAGCTTCAGCTCTTTCCACAGAAGGGGGTAGGCTACAAGCTGGGATTTATCTCCTTTTCCTTCCTCCACTCTTTCTTCTCTGCATCAAAAGCAAACACTTTGCCTTGAAATGGGCTGCTGGTTTATCGAGGTTGTGACACCACTGAAGTCAGTTGGCAGCTAGTTCCTCCCAACTCTTGATTTCAACATCTTTTCTTGAGCTATGCCTTCAGTAGCATTTTATTTAGCTACTGAGAGAACTCAAGCAGTTACTACACTAGGATTTTACATTTGATTATATTAATAATATACCATATTTTTCTTGCATACCAAATACAAACCAGATAAGACATGTACCTTATTTTTGCGAAAGCAGAATGAAGGGGATTTTTTTTTTTTCTAAAGTATGGCTGCATAGAGCAGGGACAGAGCCTAATATTTCAGGTCATTCACCTTCCCTTTTATTCTCTCATGTCTCCTGCATAAAGCCTACCTCTTTGGATTTTTCCAATGGGAAAGTGTTGGAAATTAAGATATGGATAGGCCTCAAAGATTACAATGATTTTTTTTTTAAATGATTAAGCTTCATTCAAATTGCAATTATTTTTTTTTTCAGTTAGCTAGGTGAAAAAAAGCACATTTAACATTATGTTGTTTCTTGATCTCAGTTGCCCCAAGGAAGCACAATGAATATAATTTTTATTCCAGATTTTTTCAAGTCCTCCAATTAGAACAGCTTAAAATCTTTGTTTCCTAATCTGTCAATTGGCTTGTAGTACAGCAGTTCATGTTGAACATACAATGTCTCTTTAGTGGGAAAGTTACTGTATGCATAATACATGTTAGAAATGACAGTATAGATTTATAGGAAAACTAGTTGGTATTTTTCCCTGCTAGCTCAGTACTAACAATTTACTCTCTCAAAAGCTGTGCTGTCAGTAAAGTAGTAATACAACCCATCTTTTCAAACTTATGTTTGCAGTATAAGTAAAATATTAGCACTAAAATGTATACTATACAATTGGAAACAACACATCTTCACATTTCTACTATCCAGCTTTTATAATAAAGCTAAATAGTGCAAATGCAAAGTACCATTTTATAGTAGAGCCAATAGACAACCTTAACTATTGAATGAATTTATATTGTAATTGCATTATAAGCCCATGTTTTTCAGATACTTAAGTGTATTCAGATTTTACTTTTTTCAAGCTGAATTTCTATAACCATTAAAAATAGTTCAATTATTGAGAACAAGGATAGTAAAATGCTAGGTAATTTTATTGTTGTTAACTTACCTTCCTTTTCCATGCTCCCAAACAAACACCAGAGGAGACACTTGATATTTGGTAAGAGGGATGATGGGAAGAAGGGATAAAGCAGATACCATTTTGCTGCCCTTCTGAAGAGTCACTGAGCTGAGACTTGTCTGATTCATAGGTCTCTGGAAATTCCCATTTGGACATACCAGCAGAGTTTGTTTTTGTTTGTTTGTTTTTGTTTTTGTTTTTTTTAGAGGCTTGCTGCTACATTTTTATTTATCTTGAATAGCACTGATCATACTCCCACCCTCAACAGATATTCCAAGTTAGACCCTTGAAAATAAGTAGCAGCTTTAACATTCTCAGCTTTAAACAATAGGATCGATCATTGGTTTGAAAACCAGAAGAACATAAGATTTCATATTAGTTTTTCCCACCAATTAGTAGTGTTGATTCTGCACAATCCTTGCTCTATGTACAGAAATGTATCAGAATGCTTTACTAAACTGAGAAAATGAAATTCCCTTTTTTTGGCAAATATCAATAACAAATTGGACAAAGTTACTTTGGACTGAGTTGGGAATATAGCCCAGGTTACTAGCATGTCAAGTCTCACTCACCTTGACACTGTCTCCAGTTGTCCACCTTCAAGCTAACTGAACAGCACTGGGTGGGATTCCCCACCTGCTCTCCCAGCTCCAGCTTCTTACCAAAAAAAGCCCCAACCCACCAGCTCCTGCTAGGCAGGGATTGATTCCTGCTGCCTTCCAGTGTCCCATGCTGTGTGTGAGGTTCTGCCATGAGCCCCCAGAAGTCCTGAGGATACTGCAGCAGCTGACGAGTGGGGGGGATTCTTTTAAAAAAATCGGGAGCTGAGGCTGGCAGGGCAGCCATGGTGGGGCTGGGAGAGTGGGCAGGGGGCTCATGGGCCAAATCTCCTCCAAATGGAATTAGCACCTGAAACGTTGCACGCCCCTAATGGACAGTATGATGACCAGAAGGAAACCATTCAACAATGCCCAAAGATTAATAGTTATCATAAGGGGAAAAGACAGACATGATGGACAAGGGCACACTATCAACCCATCTCACCCACCCCACTGGACCTTTTGACTTCCAGGCTGCTGATAGCTGACATTCAAGAAAGAACCTCAGGGTGAAACTTGCATACTGGCCAGGTGTACCTTGACTCTGATGACAGCTGTAAGTCTGGTAGATATAGAATTGTTTGCATTATTCTTACCTGCTATCACTCTGTATCAATAACATTTGCCTAATATTGAATGAAAGGTCGTGGTTAGTTTGAGAGTTTGGGGTCTTCCTGGAACAAGGTATCTGGGTCATAAATCCAGATCCAGTGCCAATGCTTATTAGAGATCTGTTCTAAATGACAAACTTCTAGATACTACATGGTATCAGAAGTGGATGGCACAACATGCTGGAGGACCCAGTGAAAGAAGAAATATACAAATAGCTGCTATGGGGCCTGAGAGACTGCAAGTAATTCCCTCCCCTCCCCTGCACGCATGTCTTCTTCAAATTAAAAGCCTCCAGATACCAAATTACATCCTTCCAGAGTGAGGAAAATAAGCATAGAACTCCATCTAATGCAGTCTCACTTAACTCTGAAGCCAAGAGATTAATACTATGTCAATCTTCTTTGAAATAGTCTTCCTTGTGAAACTGAGTTGTGATGAGACATAGAAAAGAATTATCAAGCCTTTCATAGATCCTTTCTAAAAGTTAGTAGGTCAGTTAGGGAAGGCTCTGGGGATGAGGGCCAGGAAGATAACGAAGTTTCACATGAGTGAAACAAACCAGTCCGAATCTTAATCAAGATTTTGAATCATTCAATAAAATTTATAAACCAGTCTGTGTCCTGAATTATCTTTCCTCTAAATTATATTTTAGATCATTAAATTACCATGCAAAGAATATTTAATAAAATTCCTATTCATTCTCTTCCTCTGTTATAACATTTTTTTCTAGTGTTGCAAAATTATATTTTTGTCTCTTACTTGTTTTAGGTCGAGCAAAGTAAAACTAAAGTAATAAAGCAGAAAGATCAACTTTGATTCATCCATTTACTGATGGCTATGCCTTTATCCATAATTGTCCTGAAATGTTTTATTGAAATTCCTAATGTGCCTATACATTAAATTGGTCTATTGTGTCCATAAATATATGCACAACATTTTTGGACACTTGTATCTGATATACATAGACTAACTCTGTAGGTGTCCCTGAACATCTGTTTTCTTTTTTTCATTTTCCTCTATTGACATGCATTTTTCTGTAAGTTTAGCCTAAAATATCCAGGAGCGTTAAGAATTACCATACACTGACAAAAATAGGACAATGCATCTTTTAGAATTTGATTATGATATCCTTTTATTTAGGTATATACACATTGATTTTATTTTGGTAAATGATTAAAATCATCTTAACCAAAAGACCACAAGACAATTTTAGTTTATTAAATCAAATAGCAAAAAATGAATCAATTTAATACTTTACTCCATTTTATATTGACACGAGTGCTATTGTTTAAAAATATTTAAATGGATTTTTTTTCCAGTTAAGAGAAGGTGAATATTATTCACTATGATAATAAAAAATACACTGATAGCTTTAACAAAGTAGTGACTGGTTATTTTAGGTCAAGTACTTAGGTATCCAATTCCTCAAACTCAGGCAATTTATATAAGTCTGAATGTTTCTTTTGATACCGTCTTCACTAATGATTGCATTTCACTGATATTGTCCTCAAATTCACTTTGAAATTGATTTGTTTGCTTGCTATATTTTGAAAGACTTGTGAACTGAACTTATGCCAAGTTGTACCTCTGACTTTGAAAGTAGTACCAAAGAAAAATAAATAAATAAAATTATACCAGTACTGAAAGGTTGAACACATACTTTGTAAATTCTCTTTTTCTCCTTCTCCTCAATTGAATCCAGTTCACAGCATTGTAACATACTGTCACATTAATTCATACCTTAGAAATGCCAAAACTATGTGATATGCTAGGGGTTTGAGTTTACTGGAGTAGCACAGGCATGTTACATGGGAAAATTAAAAAATAAAAAAATAAAAATGTGGTTTCACAAGGGTTGTGAAGACCCTTTTTGATATAAATCTATATTTTAAAACTAAACTGGAAGAAATGGAAGTACATGAGGAAAGTAAATACTAATAGCTTTTACTAACCCATTTCTAAATTGCACATAGAAAAACATGCATCAAATTTGAATTGTATCATCAAGTTTCTTCTTCTCTTAATCATGAAGTTTGACATAATCAGGAAAATGAAACCTGAATTGCTTACCCCCGTGGGACTTAGAGCTCTTAACTCCATGCTGATGGTTTGCTCCACTTTCAGAGTTTATGAAATGCCATAATGATTTTTTTTTTTAATCTGCTCTGGAAGATGTTAAGGGTCAATTCACTAAGTATTATACTACATTTTCTGTGGATTGACCATAATTCTCTCTCCTGTAATGTAGAAAACAGTGTAATTAGATAATTATCACTGACATTCATGTTTCATTTCCATGATTATTATGAAATACTTCTAAGCAACTAAGAGAATCAATCTTAGGGACACTGCTATTTTGCTAGAAAAATATATTTAAAGCTTCTTAAATCAAAATGTTCCCCTATGTAGCTGAAAAAAACCCTTAAATCAAGCAATGCCAAGTAAAAACAGCGAGAACTATGAATTCAGTCCTACATGTTGTTATAGCTTGCCATGAACATGAAGCATAGTCTCTACAGCAGCTAAATCACAAAGAGTACCAGAGCATAAATATGCAGGAGACCTCCCATTACAGTCAGGTCATCATATATTTGATTGTCAAATGTCCTGGGTTCTGCCCCAATGTTCCTATTATGTAAAGGAATCAGATGACCATATGTCTGAGAACAAACCAGCAGAAGAGTATGGTCAGCCAATACTGAAGGAGACTCAAAGATATTCTGGTATTCTACTCAGTGAAAGGCTGAAACATCAAGGGAAATTGATTGTGGCTATAAATCAGGTTCTATTTTGACCAAAATATATAAGGAAAATGCTATAATTATTTCATTTCAGCAAAGATAATATTTTGTTTTCTATTTAGTTAATCAAGATTTTTGTTTGGTTCATAAATCAGTCTCTGTTAATTCAGTTAAAAATAAACCTTGGTCATAGAGGCAAAGTACAAGAAGCAGAGGTACTCTAACTTTCAGACTTTACTCTAAGGGTGTGTCCAGATGACCCCGCATGTACCTTTCGCAGCATATCAAACCCCTTTGAGATCCTGCACATGCCTCTTGCAGCAATAGGAAAAGGTTCCCCCTCTCCCCCACAGCGGCAAGTTTTCAGCACGTAGGAGAAATTAGACCCCTGAATATCCAGAAAGCCAAAAAAAAAAAAAATGGAGCTAAAAAAAGTGGGGCAGAGCAGATAGCTGCTCAGAAGGCTGGACCAGGCACATATGGCAGCAGTGCCACAAAAAGGCCAAACCTACAACACAGCCCATCAGCAGCTGACCCAGAAGGGCAGATGACTCTATTGGCTGTGTAGTTCCCATCTGGGTCTGGAAGGTGTTCAGCAGTTCACAGCAAGGCAGCAGCCCCCACTGCCAGACTTCTGCAGTGAATAAAGAGTGCAGGGAACACTTCAGGTTGCTTCAGCAGTCCAGCTGGCACAAGGGGCTGTGTTCCCAGGTACTAATTGGCTAGGCCCCAGAAGCTCCTGAGAGTGAGTAGCTCCTGAGCTATTTGCCAGGGCAGCTTTTTGTACTGATGGGGCCAGGACGGGGCAGCTTTTTATACTGCTGGGGACAGCACAGGTGCTGGCCTCAGGTTTTAGCTCCCTCTGCCTGCAGATCTGGGAGGAGCCAGGCAGGGTTATTTTGCCCTAAGTGGCACAATTTGCTCCACAACAAAGTACATGTCTGAGCATGTGTACTCAGGCAAAAAGTCCCAGCTCAAATTTGCACTGCTTCTAGTTGAGCTGCTGCAGCCACATGTGGTTGCATTTGTGGATGCACTCTAAGTGTCCCCATTTAGGCTGGGAAGAAGTAGAACATGTTAGCCCTTGTAGGAAGGGCAGGGAGAGGGGGGTTAAAAGCCTGCCTGATCCAAGTGCAGCAGGTAGGGGGTGCTCTCATACACCTCCTAGAATAAGTTTATCAGGGATATTCACCAGGATCTGGGAGAATGACTGTTCACCAGAGCACCCCAAGGGATTACAAGGTTGAATGGTTATAAACTCCTGCAAGACCATTTCAGGCTGGACATAAGAAAGAATTCCTTCACTGTCCAAACCCCCAAGGTCTGGAATAGCCTGCCATCGGATGTGGTTCAAGCGCCTATATTGAACACCTTCAAGAGAAATCTGGATGTTTATCTTGCTGGGATCCTATGACCCTAGCTGACTTCCTGCCCCTGGGGCAGGGGGCTGGACTCAATGATCTTCCGAGGTCCCTTCCAGCCCCAATGTCTACAAAGTCTATAAATGCCCTGCAGGCTCCCAAGGCTGTCGAAGACTCCCAAACAAAGCTGAATGGCCATGTCACCTCTGATTGGCTGGAAGCAACATTGAAGCCCCTGCCCCCCACCACATATACAGAGAACCTAGGCATCCTGGACACAGACACACACAGACACACACTAGTGTTCAAAGAACCTATGGTGAGTAACCTGTCCAGACCCTTTCCCCGTCCTGGGGTTGGAAGTTGCACAGCAACTCACAACCTTACAGACCTTTCATGGCATGGTAAGTGTGTTTTAGCTCTCAACTGGGAAAAGTTGGGTGCATAGGCTCCATCTCCCTACTGTGGGAGCTGGGAGGTCTGGGAAACCCAATCATCAGGACACAGAGGCATCAGCCTTCTGTGGTTCTCCAAGAGGAGAGAGAGGGAGGAAGTGGGAGGCGGAGTTGCTAGGGAGAATTTCTGTTTCTCATTGTGCCTTACCTGCAGTACTGCTCTGCCAAGAGGTTCCTGGAGGAGGACTACCAGTGAAAATGTGCAGATTCACCTGTTAGTTACTCCTCAGTTATGGGGCTTGTAAAAAGCTTTCAGTGTATTTTGGGTTCTGTTTGGGTTAGGGTTTGTGTCAGGTAGATCCAGGTAAACATACCAGCCTCTCTCAGGAAAGCAATGTGACCTTTTGGGATGGGGGTGGTTGACAGGTCTGAAGTTTTATAACCCTACTCAATGTAACAGATTGATAAGGCCCCCAAACGGGGGGGGGGGGACCCAAGCCTGGTGTCTCATCTTTGTTCCAAACCAGTGGTATAGGGGTTGGTGGGGGAGGTTTGAGAGGCATGAGGGCAGTGAGGGGCATCACTAAATCAGTATCATCAGTCTTCAACACGAGCAATCATTGAGCCAAGACAATACTGAATATCAAAATAGACAACCACATCCTTCCCTATGAGCATAACCCCAATTTATCAAGGAGTCACATTAGACAGTCCCATCACCTATAAACATCACAGCCAGAAGGTCAGCAGTAAAGTCTCTGCACAGGTAACTGGCTTAAGATATTTATCCAGCACAACATGGAGTGCTAACTTCAAAGTGCTCAGAACCATCACAATAGCGTATGATTCAGTGGATTAGTGTGCTCCTGTATGGTCCAGACATTGCATTAAGAAATCAACACTGTACAGACTCATAACAGACTGCACAACTTATACACACAGATGTATTCCCTGCATTTTGGGGCATTAGACCAAGTGAAATAAGGAGACAGACCCTAATTGATCCCCTTCTTCCAAATTCATAGGCCTGTGGAGAGCCTGGAATAGGCCAGGTACTGTGGCTGTCTCAGTAAGGGGTGGGATGAATGGAAACAAAATGATAGACTGATGTGATCGGAAATCCATTCCTATGGTGTTGTATCCCAACACCAAATGATTCCCTCATTGGGCATGAACTTGACAGAGAAGAATGGGTCAAGCTGAACAGACTGAGATCTGAATATAGATGCTTCAGAACACTGTACAAGATGAACATTTTGGACAGCACTGTGTGAATGTGGTGTTCTCAATCCATACAGTGCTTATTTAAAAGCTGCAATTTTTACTAACGCCAGACAGGGTGGATGGAATTCAGACACTGAGTGATAATGTCACAATGTTTCATGGCTGGCATGGGAGGATGGGGGGTTGGTGCCAATGACAGCTTTGAGGAGGAGCCAGCCCAGTGCTCAGGCAGAAGAGATGAGCTCTAGCTGAGCCTAGAGCTCTGCCTTGTTGGTGGGGAGAGGCATGACATGATGCTCCATGAGATGTCAGTAGATTGCAGCCTACTGAGAGTTGGGATGGGATGTTCATACTGCATTCTAACCTACAGCACTGAAGTCTGATACCACATCCATCTGGGGTTATCTTAGAGTATGATCTACCATTTTTGCAGTGCTTTATGGGCCTTGACCATATGTTTGGTTATGACTTCAGAGTGCTTTCTGCATGCCTACTGGCCAAGTGTAACCTCTGTACCTGGCCAGATGTCTTAAATCATGTCAGTCTGATGGCAGGCAGCCAGTAAGGTGTAGTGATACCTTAAAGACTATGGGTGGGAATAAGCATTTGCAATATGTGGTCTAGGTATAGATGGCCTTTTTAAAGCTGCCTACACTTAAACCTACAGTAGGCATGTGCAGGAGTTTGCTCCTGCTGGGAGCAGTGCACACAGCCTTCTCATTCAGTTCCAGGAATAGAAAAAACCTCACATAAGTTAGCTCAAGGCAGGCTGAATCAGGGATCTAGTAGGTCATCAGGGGATTTGGTGAGTCTGGGAGGTTGGCAGGTGTGGGGGAGGCTGGTTGTCTGCAGGGTGGGGTGTTCAATGGGGAGTGGAATTGGGGTGCTAAAAATAACCCAGTCAAAATCAGGGGGGGCAGGAACAATGCAGTTCAGGGGCTGGGGAAAGCACCTGGACACCTGGTGTGGATCTTGTAAGGGAGCATCTTGAGAGGCTGGACCCCCACAAATCAGCTGGTCCAGACAGGGTGAACCCAAGAGTGCTAAAGGAACTGACAGATATGGTGCAGTCTGGTGAAGATATTTGAGAACTTGTGGCACTCAAGTAAAGTGGCCCTCTTCCAATCTTCAGGTAATGTGTTGCCCATCTTGAAGAGAGGGAGGAAAGAAGACCCAGGAAACTACAGGCCAATCAGTTTGATCTCAATCCCTGGGAAGATTTTGGAACAAATCAAAGAAACCATTCTTGATAGGCTAACAGAAGGCAACATTCTGAAGGATAGCCAGCATGGGCTTGTTGCGGGTAGGTCTTGCTTGACTAATGGATTTATATAATGTCAAAAATATTTTTTTCTGTTGATTTTAAATTCTTTTCCTAATGATCTGAATATTTCATGTAATACTGCTGCACATTAGTCACGTTTCTAGACAACCACGCATAATGATTCTAAGACCTCTTTCCTAAGTCCTTCCTTCCTGTCAATGCCCTTGTGACAAGATTTTTAACAGTGTTCACAGATTTCTTGGAATCTGACAGGGCTACGCTGTGAACTCTTCTGCTATGGCCTCAAACTTGTAGCCTCTGGTAGTCAATTATGCACTTTAGAGCCTGCACCATCCCAGCCCCGTGTCCTAAGTGGTGTGTGTGCTGTGTGTACACACAGACACACACCCATGGGTGTGGTAAGGCTTGAAGCAAGCCAGAAAGTTGAAATGGCTTTCTGTCAGAGAAACTTAGAAACTACATCTACATATCTGTCACGATGCATCCACCAGGGACAGCCGTGATCTCCTTGAGGTCTCTCTCGTCGTGTCAAAGCCTGGCCCAAGGACACCATCTTATTCATGCCCACCACGTCTTTGCTCTTAAGTAGGTTTGGAAGGCTGCCTTATACCTCCTTGGGCACGGCATATCGGGACCTCTGTCCCCATGATTTCCTGGACTCTGTCATCGCCCTGTATAATGGGTTCTCCTCAGGCACCATAGCCTTATGGGCTATGTGTGGCACCTACCAACCCCTAATACCACGCCTCAAGCCTTGCAGATGTACTAGACATTGGTCTGTCAAAATACACACTCGCTCTCCCGGGCCTTCTCTGTAATCTAGCCCGCTATCGGGCCTTTTCCGTAAGTCTCTCTGATAGTGCCCCCTCCTAGGCTCTCTTTGTGCCCTCTCCAGGATCTCTCTAATGTACTGCCCCTCCCTTGGGGCTCTCGATGCCCACTCCAGACCTCATCCAAAGCGTCACCCTTCTCTGGGTTCTCAGTGCCCCTTCCGGGCCTTCTCTAAAAATGTTCAGGGACCCTTGTCCACTCTGGGACCCTATATCTAGCCCCCAGTCTTTCAGGCCCACCACACTGCTTCCCCCTTTGCTGGACACTGTGCTGCTATCCCCTTTTCTGGGGGGACCACCACAGCACCCTGTCCATCTCCTGGGACACTGTCCTGCTAACCCCTTTCTTGGGGTCTACCACAGCACCCTGTCCCTCTCTTGGGCACACCAGGCTGCTAACCCCTTTCTTGGGGTCCACTGCAGCACCCTGCCCTTGTCTTGGGGTTTTCTGCCGTGCTAGCCTATGACCAGGCTCATCATGCCCATCCTGGGCTCCTCACATTTTGCCCCTCTTGGGCTCCTTAAAATACTGCCCTCTGCCTGGGGCTCACTATGCCCATGCCTGGGCTCTTCTAATGCCCCTCTCTGGGGTTTTCACAGTTGCCCCCTTCCTGGGGCCAGGGGTCTATGCACCCTGTACTACTGCACCCTCTCTGGCACTAAATTGTGCCCTCCTGGATGCTAGACTGCACCTTCCCTGGCACTCAACTTCACCTTCCCTGGTGCTAGGGCCCCACACCCTGTGGGCCCTGATGAGGCCTCCTCCAACCCCTGATAGCCTCACCCAAACCACCAGTTCAATATCAACAACAAAACAAACACAAGCCTCCTGGCTATAACTGAAACATAAGGCACCCAGCCATAACAACATCAGCCTCTTGGCTTTACCTTCATATCATTGCTCCAGCCTCTGGAGCTCTCATAAACTATACTCACATTCTGTCTCCCAGAGCTCCTACCCCTCTAGCTGCTGGCTGGGAACTGCCAGCCTAGCCTTGGCTCTGGGCTTTATGAGAGCCAAGCTCTGCCCCTTTGGGTCAGCTGACTCACATTAGTTGCCCTGGTAATTCGCAGCTGTGCTCCTTATACAACCGCTAGGGCTTTTCCCAGCAGCTTTCCCAAAGCAAACTTCCCATTTCTGTCTAAAGTTCGTGCTAAATCAGTCTACTGCACCTAACCAACCCACTCACTATCCCCAGTAGCCGTTAACTCTCACATCCTCACTTTTGCAGTTATTGATTAAAATATATTTCTTTTTATATTTCATCTGTCTCATCTTTACCCTGGCATTCTGTATTTTATATCTCTTAAATTTTAACAAATGTATTTTTCTTTAAAGTAAAGTCATACCTTGCATTACTAGAACTATTATTTTAAGAATGAATTGAAATTGTAACCATTGGAATTGCATTGCTGCATTGGGGTTGGTTTCATGAATGAATGAGAGTGAATCTGAGTGAGTGATTAAGTAATAGGCAGAGCGGGATGCAGTTACCAGTTAACAAACAGCAATTAGTAACTCGGAGTCACAGACTGACAGGAGGAAGATATCTTGTTTGAGTTAATCAACACTGGAGACTGATTCCTGGAACTAAGCACCCACCCTATTGACTATTCCTGTAACCCATGACAATACAGCCATTAAGTCAATCACGTCAAGGGTAGATTCCTGAAATTGTACTATCAGGCAAAACCCTTAGTGACTGTGACTAACAGCTGTCATGCACTACTCAAGACCCACATGAGACAGCAGCCTCTGGATTGGGCAGCCAAGATGATACTGGAGGATCATAGAAGTCTGCCAAAGAAGGGATAAAAGGCAGCGAAGCATTACCTTCAGCAGTGCCCTCTCTTCCAGCATCTGACCTACTGAAACAGGAGGACATGCAAGCAACCCCCTTCTTGAGAAGACAGCACCTTGGAGGAAGCTGACCATTGACAGCAGATCCTCAGGGCCTCAGGTAGATATACTAACACCAGTGCTCTCACAATCACTTCAGCAGCTATTATACACTATACAACATGAATTCGAATGGCATGGGTTTGAATGAGTAAGTGCATGTGTGTATATATTTTAAGGTGAGTAGTACCCATCGTAATGCCCAAACATTTATAATTTTATTATAACTTTATATCCCATCTAATAAATTAGAATGTATGATTATCCTGAGAGTTGGTCCATTGTAGCCCACACACACACACACACACACACACACACACACACACATATATATATAGAGAGAGAGAGATCTATATATATGTGTGTGTGTGTGTGTGTAAAATTTCCAAAAAAGTTGATAATTAAGGTGATGCTGCTCAGTTTGGCATCCCATTACAATTTCACTGTGTCCTTTAGATAAAAAATCTGTGTCCATTATACTGCTACAGCTATAATCAGTGAAAGTACTCAAATTGGGCCTTCACACTTAAATAATGACAGGGATACTGACAAGGCATTTTCAAAGAAGGGCCTTCAATTTTGGAATTCATTCTCCCATTTGAATCAAATTACCCTGAGATTTAATGACAGGCTGAAAGATTGCCTTTAGGACATTCTGCAAAGCCTGTCTGGTTTCAGCAGACACTTACATTAATAATTAGTAATAACATGAACACCATCAGAACAGAAAGCAATGGTGAGACAGCGTGGAGTGTTAGTAGCAGTGAGTCAAGTACCAGTTGACTGAGAGAGATGCAATGTTGTTCCTTCTAGCTCCATTACTTAACCTGCTTTCCTTGTGAGGAAATGTATAGAGGAACAAAATCCAAAACACTGAAAGAATTGAGGTGTTTTCTTCAAAATTATATATTGGTAGGCATATATTTGTCTTTACCCCAGTCATCCTGCATCATGTTAGGCAGTGTGGTCCCTTTCACCTGGTGAAAAACTGATGCAAAGAAATCATTAAGTAAATTAGCTTTTTCCTGGATGTTGGTAGTGAGCTGCCCCAGCTGGTTTAGCAGTGGTCCAATGTTACCCTTGTTTTTTTTTGACTCCCCACATATCTGAAGAAGGATTTTTTTATTATCCTTGATTTGTGCAGGCAAATGGAGTTCAGCTGCAGCCTTAGGTTTTTCTAGTTCACTCCCTGCAGGTGTGGTCCAGTGCAGTTTAATTCTCCTTGGTGGCATTTTCTGTCCTTCATCCATTATACACCTCTCTTATTTTAGAGAGCCCCTGAGTTCCCTGTTGAGCCAAGAGGGTTGTTGAGCCCTTTTACCACCTTTTCTATGGGTTGGAATGGACTATCTTTGTGCTTCTAGGATCACTTCCTTAAGGAGCAATCATGCATCATGAACTCCCTTCCCTGTGAAATCATGTAATCTCAGGGCCTCAAGAACAAGCGTCCTGAGCTTATGAAAGTCAGGTTTCTTAAAGTCAAGGACTACTGCATTGCTGGCTAAAATGCCAGCTTTGTGATGGATGGTGAAAGTGATCAACCCATGCTCACTGTCACCCATTTTCCCTTTGATTCTTAGGTCACTGATTAGATCCTCCTCTTTGGCCAGTACCAGGTCCAGCAGTGCTTGCTTCTTGTTGTTCCATAAACTTCTTGGGACAGGTAGAACTCATCCACATATGTAAGGAAGCTTTGTGATTGATTGGATTTAGCTGAGTGCTCATCCCATGAGATGTCTGGGAGGTTGAAGTTTCTCATGATAACCATGCATCAAGAGGGTGCAGCCTTAGCCAGTTCCCTGGCAAATTCTTGATCAAGCACTTGTTCCTGGTTTGGAGGTCTGTAGTAGACTCGTCACTACTTTCCCCTCATATTATGACCCAAAGGGTCTCCAGTTGTCCTCCTTGGGTGCCAGTCTCAGCTTGTAGGGACATGTAGCTCTTCATTTGAATGAATGAAAAGTGAGAAAGAAATGAATATAGAGCTGTTATTTACTGGGTCTCACAATACAAGAACTAGGGGGACACCCAATGAAATGAAATCAGCAGGTTTAAGACAAATAAAACAAAGTACTTTTGAAAACAATGTCTAATTAATGTAGAAGCCAATAGTATAGCCAGATTCACAAAGATACTACACCAATAAAGGATGAATCCACCAGAGGGTATTAAACAAAGTGATTAGGGATGTAACTGCAGGCTTATGTAGAAAAATACTTCTCTAAGCTCTAAACATGTTGCTGGTTATGAAAGTATGTCAGGAGGACGGATCACTGTCCACATACACTCTATTTTGTACTGTCCTTCTAAAGTACCTACTACTTGCCGCTGTCAGAAACAGGATACTGGACTGAATTTTTTTGATCTGACCCAGTAAGCCAATTTTTATGTTCTAGTGCTGGTCATTGGGGAAAAAAAGATGAAAAATAGGAAATACATTGCTTCCTTCCAGCACGTTTTCTGACTGTTCTTCACCATATCTCCACTCTTTGTATAATGCAGAGTAATTATATCTGAAAAGCACTTTCACCTTTCTGGGCTTGAAACAATAGAAATACCTGTCTCCACAGCAGTGAGACAAGCCAGCAAGAAAATAATTGGGCAGAGAATGGATTTAGGAAAAGGCTGGTAAAATAGGACACCATGAGCACTAGTAGAAAAGGCAGAAAGCCAAAACAGTTTGTCACACTGTTTCTCTTTGTGATGCTGGTATTCAGGTCATGACTAATTATAAAGGATCCTGGTTTTTTTCTGATTTTAAAAATCCACAATTGTTAGTTAAAGAAAACAAACCCAAATCCATATTTTCCCATAATTTAAATGGAACACCACTAATATAGAGATATTACACCACTAATAGATAGATAGATATTAGTGGTGTTTCATTTTAACCACAGAAAAATGTGGATTTGGGGGTTACTTTTTTTAACCAAAAATTGGGATTATTTCAAATCAGAGAAAACCAGGATCCCTGCTAGTTATTAATGGATGTGTCTGCAAAACTAGACAGACTTTGCTTTTGTTGTAAGACTCCTAAGTAGTCTACAGTAGTCTTACTGTAGTTTTGCTTCTCTATAGTACTTCACAGCTCATGAGAAGTGAAGAAAAAGCCAGAAGTTCCTATTAAAGTGGATATTCGTAAAATAATGTTCAGTTTTGAACTACAGACCCATCTTTATGTAGCAGCATATATGCATCTGTTTTGCTCATTCTGTGCATTCAAACATTCTGAAGCCAAGGACATAGTAGAAGGGGGAAAAAAAAGAAGTAGACAAGTGTACCAGAAGACTACATTTTGGCAAATTTGTGGCTTGCTATTATAATATAATTTTTCTCTTTGATAATTTATTTTATTTTTTAAGAAAAATAAACCCTACAGCTTCATCACATGCAGAAAACAAACAAACAAAAAATCAAAGCTCCCTAAGTACACTCAAAGTTGGTCATCTGTAGAGGTGGAACTCAGATCATCAGTTTGGGGACAGTTTGACAGAGGGTATGCTATTGAAAGCATTGGAAGATAGCCAATGTGGTCTCCATCTTTAAGAAAGGGAGGAGGGAGGACCCAGGCAACTATAGGCCCATCAGTCTTACCTCAATCCTGGGGAAACTCTTTGAAAAGATCATCAAGGAGCACATCTGTGATGGGCCGGCATCGGGGATGGATGATGCTTGGGGAGAACCAGCATGGTTTCATTAGGGGCAAGTCATGTCAGATCAACCTGATTGCCTTTTACAATCAGGTCACAAAAGCATTGGACGCAGGTGTCACCATGGATGTAGTCTTTGTGGACTTCAGCAAGGCCTTTGACACTGTTGACCACCCCATCCTCATTAAAAAAAACTAGGCAACTGTGGCATCAATGCCTACACAGTCAGATAGATTGCAAATTGGCTGAAGGGTCATACTCAGAGGGTGGTGGTGGACGGGTCATATTTGACATGGCGGGAAGTGGGCAGTGGAGTCCCCCAGGGCTTGGTCCTTGGACCCGCACTGTTCAATTTCTTTATCAGTGATTTGGACAATGGGGTGAAAAGCAACCTGTTCAAATTTGCTAATGAAAGCAAAATTTGGGGTGAGGTGGACAAGCTAGTAGGGAGGGAAAGACTGCAGAAAGACCTGGATAGGTTGCAAGGGTGGGCTAACATAAACAGGTTGCGTTTCAATATGGACAAGTGCAGGGTGCTGCACTTGGGCAGTAGTAACCAGCAGCACAGTTATAAGATGGGAAACTCCCTTCTTGAGAGCATGGAGGCAGAAAGGGCCAACAATGCCCTTTCTGCCCTTATGAACATGGGCCAACAATGCAAGGTCACAGTTGTCAGGGCTAACCGGACCCTACCAGGCATCCGCAGGTGCATCTTGAGTAGGGCCAAGGAGGTGTCCTCCCTCTCTATGTGACACTGGTCAGGCTGCAGCTGGAGTACTGTGTCCAGTTCTGGGCACCCCACTTCAAGAGGGATGTGGACAACATTGAGAGGGTCCAGAGGA
>JAGPOW010002514.1:17329079-17341337 GCA_030014935.1 Caiman crocodilus | reverse complement strand
ACTGGTCAGGCTGCAGCTGGAGTACTGTGTCCAGTTCTGGGCACCCCACTTCAAGAGGGATGTGGACAACATTGAGAGGGTCCAGAGGAGGGCCACCTGAATGATCTGGGGACAGCAGGGCAGACCCTACCATGAGGGACTACAGGACCTGAACCTGTTCAGCCTTCACAAGAGAAGGCTGAGGGGGGACCTTGTGACTGTCTATAAACTCACTAGGGGCAACCAGAAGAGTTTTGGGGATACCTTGTTTCCCCTAGCGCCCCCCTGGGATAACAAGGAATAACAACCACGAGCTGTTGGAGAGTAGGTTTAGATTAGATGTCCATAGGAACTACTTCACAGTAAGGACGGCTAGGATCTGGAACCAACTTCCAAGGAAAGTAGTGCTGGCTCCTACCCTGAAGGTCTTTAAGAAGTGGTTCTATGCCTACCTGTCTGGGTCACTTGAGCCCAGGTTCCTCCTGCCCAGGCAGGGGATCGGACTTGATCTACAAGGTCCCTTCTGACCCTACTTCTATAATTCTGTCTGCCATAACTTAGTGGCATCCAGGTTGGTACTCCAGTATCATATCATGTTTCTGCAATTTTAAAAGCTGTTACTGTATCCTTGGTTGTTTATCACTAAGTCCTTTTTAGAATATGTCAGTCAGTGGTTTGTAACCTGTTTCTTCAGTGACTCTCTGACCATACAGTAAGTTATCGAATCTTGCACATTCATAAGCCAAGCCAAGCCAACCTCTGCTTGATTAGGCACTCTCATGTGGCCTTAGCCCATACTATTGATCGCACCTATCCTGGGCTTGCGGGTGGACCCCAAAGACTACCTCAGCTGATGTCAGGGAATCCCTTTGACTCGTCTGCCACAACTTCAAACGTTAACTCAGTGGAGGGGTTCCCCTTCAAGGCAGCCTCCAGAGTCAACACGTCTCCTGGCAGACACTCACAGGGCTCCGACCTCCCCTACACCCCGGCCACTTGCCACCTTTGGTTGCCAGTCTTTGGGCTCCTTGGGCATTCTTGGCTTTGCCTGACCTCCTTCTGCAGCCTTTCCAGCTACATGCCGGTGTCTTCGGGCCGTGCCTTGATGCACAGACTTCAAAGTCCTCCAACCTGGCTCCACCGATCTGAATTCCTAAGGCCCTATACCAACCATCCTGTGCCTGGGCGTGCAAATCCCACCACCATGATAGCTGAAGTACAAGGCTACTGGGCCAGGAGGCCACAAAGGGTGCCCCTGGCCTATGGACCCTGTGGATCCCCCTGTGCCTGGTTCCATAGCCCTGATGGCTTGCCCTACTCGGGTTTTGAGTCCCAGCCTTTTATCTTAGGGCTGTAGGGGGCTGTAGGGGGCCCTGTCAGCCACTTGTTCTGTCCCTCCATGGGTCTTTGGCTGCCCTCCAGTGACACCCAATGGTGCCCCGTTGGCCATGTCCCTATTACCTCCCCTCCACAGCTTTACTGCTGACTCACTCTTTGATCCCAGTGTCGGTTTGCCCCGACGCTGCTTTTTCTGTGTCTGTGACTGGTTCCTTTGCTGGTTCTGCTGTGGGTGCTGCTGCTGGATCCTTTGATGGCATTGCTGCTGGTCTCTCTCCCAGCTCTGCTGTGAGCCCTGCTGTAGGTGTTGCTGCCGGCTCCTTTGCCAGCATCGCTCCTGGGTTGGCTGCCGCCTCTGCTGATGGCATCACTGTCGACTCCATTGGCTCTGTTGTTGGCCTCGCTGCCAGCTTCTCTGTTGGTGTTACTTCTAGCTTTTCTGCCCACTCTGTTGTCAGCGTCAATGCTGACTCTGTCAGCTCCGCTGTTAGAGCCTCTCCTGTTCCTGCCCCCAACTTCCAATGCTGTCTGACACAGCAGCTGAGCCCCTCTGGGTGAGGGCTCTCTCCCTGAGCCTCCACTCATCTGCCGCCTTGCCGTATCCTTGGGGCAGCTTTTTATTTCCACTGGGTAGTGTCTCCCACCCATGCTGCCTGGCCCCAGCTGAATGCAAGTGCGGCTGACTAGCCGTGATGGTTGTTTTGCTGTGCATGTCTCCTCCTGCTCTTTGGACTCTGCAGAAGGTAAGTAAGGCTTCCCTTTGGCCAGGGGCCCTTCTGCACCCCCATATCACTTGGGACAGGTCTCTTTTTGAACCTGTTCATATAACTTTTTCTGAAGCTGTCACTGCCCTAGTTTCATATGAGACCAACAACCAATCAGTTCCATGATATTGTAATAGTAGTACTGTTCCCAATCTATATTTTGGGGCATCTGAGGAAAGTTTGATGTCTTTTAATGAGTCAAATAGTTATATCACTGGTGCCAAAACCAATAAGTGTTTTAGATCATTACATTCACTTTCATGCTCTTGCAATATTCAGTACTGTTTTCAATTGTTCTTGATGTTCAATGGTACTATGGACCTATATTATCACATCATCAATGTTAATAGTAGGTGTGCAGAGGGTCTAGCTAGCATGAGGGCCATCAATATAGGCTTTAACACCTGCTAGTCCCTACAGCATTTGTTTTATTATATGGTGAAATATTTCTAGGGCTAAGCATATCTCAAAAGGTAGTCTTAAGAAACAATATCTTCCAAAAGCGTTGTTGAAAGTGAAGATCTTGGAGCTTTCAAGCTAGAAATAGATGTTGCTGAATGAAGCTTATAAGTTGTCCTGCAATGTGTTATAGAATCATAGAAAACTAGGCTTGGAAGAAACCTCAGGAGGCTATCAAGTCCACCTCTAGTCAAAACAGAACCCAAGGCAAATCCCAGCGAAGGCTTTGAGTAGCCTGGTTTTAAAAACCTCCCATGATGGATATTCTACAACAGCTCTGAGTAACCTGTTTTAGTGCTTTATTACTTTGCTGGTAAAAAAAAGTGTTTCCTAATATCTAACTGCATTTCCCTTTATGCAACTTTAAACCATTGCTCCTTGTTCTATTATCTGCTACCACTGAGAACTGTTTAGTTCTATCCTTCTTGGAACTGTCCTTCAGTAACTGAATGATGCTCTTAAATCCCACCTCAGCCTTCTCATCTCCAACCTAAATAAACCCGCTTCCCTCAGTCTTTCCTCAGAAGTTGTGTCCCAGACCTCTAACCATTTTTGTTTCCCTTCTGCCAGACTCTATCCTATTTGTCTACATTCTTTCTCTAGTGGAGGGCTCCAAACTGGACACATCACTCCAGATGTGGCCTCACCAGTGCTGAATAGAGGGGAATAACCACCTCTCTTGATCTACTGACAATAGTCAGAAACATAGAACCATAGAAAATAGGCATTGGAAGGGGCATCTGGAGGTCATCTAATTCAACCCCTGCTCAAAGCAGGACTGTCCCCAACTAGATCATCCAAATCTTTGTCTAGCTGGGTCTTCAAAACTTCCAAAGATTGAGATTCCAGCTTTCTCGGTAACCTGTTCAAGTGTTTTACTACCATCCTAGTGAGAAAATTCTTCCTAATATCTAACCTAACTCTAAGAGAGCCTAACCTATCCTAATATCTAACTTTCCTTGCTGAAATTTGAGATTGTTGCTCCTTCTTGTTATCTGCCACTACTGAAAATAGTCTAGCTCCATCTTTTTTTTAACCCCACTTCAGGTAGTTGAAAGTTGCTATTAAATCCTCCTCACCCCTACTCTTGTTTTCTCTAGATTAAATGTTTTCAGCTTTACCTCATAAGTCATGAGCCCCAGCCTCACCATTTTTTGTTGCCATCTGCTGAACTCTCACCAGTTTGTTCACATCCTTTCTGTAATGAGGGCCCAAAAATAAACACAGTGCTCCAAATGTGGCCTCACTGGTATTGGCTTGAAAATGATATTTAAAGGTCTGTTTTTTGGGAACTGATTTATAGATATAGCTGTATACATTTTAAGGGTTCAAGATGGGCAGCAGGGGTTAATTGATTTGTAAGGGTCTGAGGCTAACACACAGAGGTCCTTATAGGCCTGGAAGCAGACAGTCTGTCTAGTGCAACAAGGCCAATGAATGGATGCAGACTGAGAATTCAGAGGGGCATGCCATAACATGAGATCACAGCCTTCAAAGCAGACAGATTGTCTAATGCAACAAGGACACATAGTCTAGAAAACAGGCTGGGAACCAAGGAAGTATGTATCGTACTGCACATAACATGAGATGAGTGACAAGAGCTACAAGGCCCCAGAGCAGAGGTGGGCCTGAGTCCTGGTTTTGGGGGAACAGACCAAATTAGAAGGCCCGGAAGGCTATGTGGATACGTGACCACAGAGAGACAATTAACCAGATATAACCATGGATGAAGAGTCATCAGGAGTCGTAAAGGAGGAAGGAGAATACAAAAGCAGAGACCTGAGAATAATAAAGGGTCCCTCCCTGTTCCTTCTCATCCCTCCCTCTTTTCCCTCCCTGTCCCTCCCTCTCTTTCTTTCGGATCCCTCCCTGTCCCACCTGGGTTGCTGCTCCTTCTCCATGAGAGGGGTCCCTACCCCTATCTCAGTCCCCCAAGAAGGGTCCCCAAGGCCACCATGAACTGAGGCATACCAGCACCCCATCTCATACACCCTACTGGAAGGCCTTTGCATCCCACCTTCAGCATGGCTGGCATGCCATGCTGACATCTGGTACCTAAGAGACAGCCTAGAGTGTCCTGGCCAGAACTACTTTGACTCTGATAA
Organism: Caiman crocodilus; assembly: GCA_030014935.1. Lineage (NCBI taxonomy): Eukaryota > Metazoa > Chordata > Crocodylia > Alligatoridae > Caiman > Caiman crocodilus. The sequence continues at coordinate 17,336,692 of JAGPOW010002514.1, read as the reverse complement.
CAGCCTTAGGATTTGGTAGACATATAGGATTGCTTGATTGTTTAGACTACTTTTTTCTGTTATCACTGTGTATCGATAAATTTGCCTTTTTTTTTTGATTGGTTCCCTTGCCCCAAACGAGGTATCTGGATCCTAAATCAAGAGCCAACAACCAATGCTGAATAGAGGGGAATAATTACTTCCTTTGACCTACTGGCAACACATCTACCAATGCAGCCCAGGATGCCATTATCCTTCTTGGCAACAAGGGGACACGGTTGGCTCAGATTCAGATTATTCTCCACTGTAACCCCTAGGTCCTTTTCTACAAAGCTTCTGCCTAACCAGTCAATACCTAGCCTGCATCATTGCATAGGATTGTTCCATTCTAAGTGCAGGAGTTTGCACTTGTCATTATTGAACTTAATGAAATTTCTTTTGGTCCAGCCCTCCAATTTATCAAGGTCTCTCTGAATCTTAGTCTATCCTCCAGCATATCTACTATTCCCCACAGCTTAGTATCATCTTGAGGCTTCCTGACGGTGCACTCCATCCCATCTTCCAGGTCATTGATGAATATATGGAACAAAACCAGCTCCAGGACCAACCCCTGGGGTTCTCCACTTGAGACTGGCTGTCAACTAGACCTCAAGTCATTAATTACTACACTTAGAGCCCAATGCTTTGGACAGTTTTCTATCTGCCTTACAGTTCACTCATCCACCCTATACTTCCTTATCTTGATATGGAAGACCATATCAAAAGCCTGTTACAGTATAATGGATAAACTTTATTGGGCAAAACACATCGCTCCTTGTCCCACCTGTTAAGGGTGAGGAACAAGATGCAATCTGCCAGGGACTGAGGGGCCCAGTGCTGCAAATTCCAGGAATTCCCATGCAGGATCATACCCTCCTCCCTACCACCCAAACCTTAAAATAGCTTACCAAGCTTTCCCCACCTACCAGTTGCATTCTGGAAAGAATGGGTTTCCCCACTTATCCCCAATCCTGGGAACAGGTCTGAGTAAGCGAAGAAAGCCTGATTTTTCCCTGCATACCCAGACTGGTCCCTGGAGTTTCTGAGGATAATTCTGACTAAGTAGGTCCCTATATGGAGGCATAGAGTGCTGGGGATTCACCAGCTACCATGCCTCCATGCCAGACCTAGGCAGGCCTTCCCTACATGTGGAGACGTGCTCCTGGATATTTCTAAGAAAGTCAAAGTTTCTCACTTATAGAGAGACATCCTGAGATTCCCCTGGTGTCCTGTAAATGGGGCAGGCAGGGCAGATGTTCCAAGGGCTTGAGTAGTCCTTGCCCAGGATGGCTGAAGGCTGTGGGCAGATTAGGCTACCCCCACTCTCCCACCATACAACTAAAAGATGTCTGTCACAATACAATGATAGAATGTATTACTACCTTTCATCAAACTACCAATGTGGTATGATTTGATGTGGTATGATAAAGGGTAGGGACATCTAATTGATATCCATTTTTCCTCCCACATTTTTTTCATGAGGTAAAAATATGACATCAGGTGATATCTATTTCTACCCTCAATGTCCAAAGAGATCTGTCAAAATCCTGCTTACGCATTCAATTTACTAAAGAGTTTGATTCCTGAAATTTCAAGACAATATCTCACTTTTGAGGGTAAGTGGAAGTGTACTCTTTCGTTTTTACTCACCTCCTTTCAGTCTGCATACAGTTGCAGTCCTCCTCCTTTCTCCTCTACAATTACTGAGGAATAGACCCAGTCTATTGTTTATTCTCTTCACCTAATGATACCATTTGCTTCCATGTTTTGGAATTCCTTTTTATTTTTTTTCTTAAGGCATGTGGGGCTTTTTGTGTGGCATGTATCACTGGTTTACATCTTACCATAACCATATTTCATACATCTTCACATGATGCTATTAGTACCTTCAAATATGGTTCAATGACATCTTTCAACCTCTCAGTGGTATATATCTTCCTATTAGACAAAGTACCTCATATATGTACAAGCCTCAAACCGGTTGCTTGTCTCTATGCATCACAACAAACTCCTATTTTGTTTTCCCTTTGTAGCTCAGTGCACCTCCCCCAACACTGGAATGGTTCCTCCTAGTATAGTCTTTCACAGACACTTTAGTTCTAGGGTGGGCAATTATTTGGTCTGGAGGGCCACTTAAGGAGTTTTGGTTAGCAGTTGAAGGTTGCAGAATAGGGCACATTTGCTCCTATCCAGCCCATTGGCCACCACCAGGAGACTGAGGAGGGAATTCTGCACTTCATGCCTGCAGTCTGGCCTGGGCTGGACTACACAGCACACAAGCTCCTTTGCTTCTCTGCATCTATTTCCCCTCACCTGACCTCCTGTTGGTGCTGTGCAGTCCTGGCACTGTTGCCACCAGCAGCTAGGCCTGCATGGGGTGTGGTGTGATGCAGTGCAATGAGCAACCATCCCATCCACCCACATGCCCCAATGAGCTCATATACCATGCCCCAAGGTGCCACATCAGGAAAAACAGAGGTGGTTGCCCTAGGTTGAACCCCTCCTGCAGCTGGCACAGACTAGTGGAACTGTGGCAGCAGCAAGTCATCACAGCAGGCAAGTAGGTAGGATGGCTACTCGGTATGTTATATCATGCCCTGTCCTGTGTGGGCCCTGCTGGCTGGCAGTCAGGACTGTGCAGCCTCAGCACCAACAGGAAGCTGGGTGGGGCAAGATAGATGTTGAGGGAAGTGGAGGAGTCTGCACAGTGCCCAGGCCAGTCTGTCCCCAGCTGCAGCGCAGTAGAGCACTACAGGGTGTAGAGCACTACCTCCTCAGGTTCCTGGCAGTTGCCAGATAGAACCAACTGGTGGGACATGTAGCTGACAGAACATATTTTGCCCATTCTTGCTTTAGATTCTCTCACTTGTATGAGTCTTTTGCACCTCTCTCTTTCATTTTCTGTTATTACATTTACTTGTGCCCTAGTATCTACCATGTAGGTAACATAGTGCCATCTGTCTACATTTTAGTTACCTAATCTTTTGAGCGATTGGGCTTTCTTAAATCAAGTATAGGAACAGCTCTTCCTCCTCACTTAAGTCTGCATCTGCACTTGCTTTATATACTTTCTTACTTTCTCTACATGTTTTAGTATAATAGCTTAGTTTATTACAGATTCTACATTTTTTCCCAAACCCTAAGCACTTTCTATTTTCATGTTGGTTTCACATTGCTGACATTGTTTGTTTTTTACTTCTCACATGATTGTGCATGCCCAGCCTAATTTTGGTGGATTTTTGTTTTGATAGATTAGTGATGGCACTTACAGTCATTTCTTCCATGTTTTTTCTGCTAGGTTTTCTACTTTTCGTTTCTGCTTATTCTGCAGCTTGTGTTTTCTAATGTCAGGTCCTTTTCTCTTTGATCACTCATAGACTTTTTGATTATAACATCCCAGGACTATCTGATCTTTAATGACAGGATCTTCAAGTGTTCCATATTCACAGAAGTGACTTTTTAGTTGTAGGTCCCGACAAATTCTTCCACTGTGGTCTCATCCTGAACATATATCTCTCATTAGTAATATTTTTTTCCTAGAAACACAATGATCTTAAATCATTCTGTATTATTTCTGCAAGACTGTCTTCTTCCCCACATCCCCATGACGTGAGGCATTATACACACTTACTGTTTCATTCCCTGCAACTGTTAAGAGGAGAGCAATCTTTCAATCTTCCTCTAATTTATCTGCCCACATGGCTTTCATATACAGCTCCCATTGCTTTTTGGACTTTTTCAGCATTTCCCTTTATTCCCAAGGGCTGTGAGAGAGGGCTTACTTGCAGCCTCTCAGGCTCTGTAGCAGCTATTTCTTTACTGTCTTTTTCAACAGGTCATCCAGCATGTTGTATCTTCCACTTCTGGCACCATGTAGTAGTAGCACCTGGAAGCTTGTAATTTGGAACAACTCTTTATTTCGTACAAAACTTGTATAACAGTATTTCTTGCAAGAATTAACCATTTTGCTTCTGCCTTTGCAAGGGTCTTGTAACTGCCTGCCCCTGTTCCCTGACCCAGAAGTTCTTGCTAACCTTACTCTGAGGCTCATGGGATAGATAACACACTTCCTGGACACTGGGCTCTTGGACATGTGAAGGTAAAAGTGAAATGGGATGTAATGTGTGATCTACACAATTGCACCTCCTGCCATGCCACACATGTAGGAGAAGAGATGTGACTGTGAGATTGCAAATCAGATCCCATTGTGCCTTATTATTGGTGCCCCTCAGTTCATGGGGCTCCCATCTGTGCCACACAACCCCCTCTCCAGCAGCTGGGAGACCACAGCTGTTGTGATCTCCCAGTTTGGAAGTGAATCACTAGATGCTGAGTGGGACCTCCTGCAACTGGGAGCCCTGTTTGCCTGGAGCTCCAAGCCTTGGGTCTCCATGGGCTCCCCTCTGGAAGCTCCAATCAGCTGATGGGGCTCCTAGCCACAAGGGCCTCTGGTCACACATTCAATTAATGGCATGATAGGAAGCAGCTACATAGTTACTACACAACTTTTGTGGAATAAAATTAATATACAAAAATTAAAAAATAAAAACAATAGCTGCTGCTTCTTTTTCTCACACTATTAAATGATTGAACATGTGACCATGTCACCATGCAAGCTGAGTTTAACTGGTTAATCATGCCTTAAGTGTAATGCGTAGATGGGGTCTCTGTGTGTACATGGGGACTTACTCTGTCCCATGTAGTAGTAGTGCTTCTGATTACAAACATAAATCTAGCCAACACCAAACCAGACCTTTGTCTTCAACACAAGATGAAGATAACAGAGGGCAAAAAGTAAAACAAACTAAGAAAACTAAAGGAAATGACACCAGAACTTTTAAATATCCTATGTACCACATGGTTTCTATTGACATTTCTATTAAGCACAGTTTTATACCAATACCATCCTAAATCACCATATGCTGGACATGAGTTCTGGAATATACAGCAAAATCAGCTCTTCTGTCAGTCCTCAGAATATCTGGCTGTTAATTTGATCCAGGTTAAGAACTCTTGAATTGAAGAAGTCCTATGCAACATTAGTAAGTCGCATAGATAGAAGTTGAAATTCTCTCCTGTAAGAGTTCAAACTAAATACAGAAGAGCCATTTCTTCTCCTCTCAAGTTGTTCCCTTTGAAAAAGTAGAAATGAAATGGACAAAGGGCTCTGCAGCATTTAAGGGAATATTTTGGAGCTCTTCAAATAAACTTCTGATGTCTTCTTCCCCAACTCCAAATACCTGCCACAAAAGTCTCTCATACAATACATTGTAATTAATAGAAAAAAATATTTGTGTTTATTCCTTATTTTGCTTGAAAGCTGATTAATGACATAACCAGCTAAGAAGAATGGCAGGGGAAACTTCATGTTGAATCCTTCCTTAAGCAAGACTATAAAACAGCCAAATGCAGATCTTAGGCAAAGCATACTCATAGAGGGAAGAAAGGAGCCTTTTTTTCTTTCCATTGTGCTTCCCTAAATAAAGAGTTTTCTTAAATTTCCATCCTCTTTATTTTCCTGTCAACTGGGGAAAAAAAAAAGAAGTAAAACAGCGTACCCACACAAGGCAAGAAGGTATGATTCTAATCCTTTATTCTGTCTGGATGCCCATCCTCAACAGACACTGGCATGAGAAAGAAATTTGTGTTGGAATGTAATTGTATGGTAGTTTGTAGTCTGTCTTGGGAATCACATTAGCTATAAATGGAGAAGCTATTGATTTTGTAACGAAGACATAGACTACATTATATTTGAACACTTAAAGGAATGATCCCACTATTAAAAACAGCAGCTGCTACCACAAATTGTTTTGCAAGATGAGATCTGCATTGATTCTAGCAACAATATTTTATTACATGAAATCTCTGACTACCACTCAGCACGCTGCATGCTTAAAAAGGAAGATATTTGCATAGTGCAGTCTGAAGAAAGAACCACACTGATACTAGACAGCTTCTGATTTTGCATATAAATAAATGGAAGCTTCAACATTACTTTAGTGCATTTTTCCATTAACTATTTGGTATTCAACTTAAATACATTCTAAGCTATCTGGATTAACCACCCAGATTCATTTTATCACACATACTATTAAGTTTGCTTTTTCCTCCTTTGTAGAAGGCTTTTCTTTCCACACAGAAATAAAAAAAAAAAGAATCATGAAATGAATTCTATCTATAAGATGAAATAAGTTCCATCTGTCATATAGACAACCAATGTCTACCAGTGATCTTTTTACTGGAAATTGTTACCTCAGAAATACATATGAGTTACTAACATATTTCTGTCAAATAAAGTTGTAAGTATTTGGTACTACAGTACTGAAATTAGAAGGGAGGCATTAAAGATATCAGATCTATAAAGCCAATATTTCATTTACAAACATTTCCCACCTAACAAATAAATAATGTGCTGTCATACCACTTTTCTTGCAAGACAAAAATAATTAAAAAAAAAGAACACAAAATCAGCACTGGATCACCTTTTAGCCAAAGAAATGAACAATTAAAATAATACATGCTGGAATTTAATTACAATGTCAATTATATAAAATATTATTGGTGCAGCTGAATAATGGGGTAATGGTGCGTCCCAAAAGTACAGCCAAATACAGAAGGTGAAAAAATGGTCTTGTAAATTAGTGGTAACCTATAGTAATTGTCTTCATAAACATGCCTTAATTCACATAATTAGTCAATGTTGTTTTTTGGGAATATTGCTTAAATGTTATCATGAGCTTCCTCATGATAATAACATGTCTCCGGTGGGCTGTAATAAATCCCCAACACATATCAAAAAGTTCATTGTATTAAAAACCCATCCCTATTGAACAGCTCCATAGCCTTCTTTTTAAATGCCTGCAGATCTACAAAGTCAAGCACAAATTTAATTCCATTTAGTAGAGAAGAAAAATATGTAAATATAATGTAATTGAGCCTTACATACATTTTGTAGGCTTGCAAAATATACATTTTTTCTCTCAATTTGCTAAGTTTAACCAAGCTTTATCTACCAAGATCCAGCCATTGTGCTCAGGGCAAGGATTTGCAGCAAAACCATCATCTTAAGGGCCACTGAAATTAAACTGCCATATTTTGCAGTAGAAAAGTTCATAGTGGGAGAGAATATTCACTAGAGAATCTTCTTGTGTGGATTACTGATTTGAAACTCCCCATCAGTTTTTAGATGAAATTAAAAAAAGAATTTATATTCTGTATTCACCTGGAGCACGTTGAAATAAGTGGGGAAGAGTTAAAAGCCATCCAGTCTCCTATTACTGAACTTCTGAGGAAGATATTTTGAAATCTAATGTGAAGAGAGAGAAACAAGATATGGTACAGGTCAGTTTGCTGTTTCTGCTGCTTGATCAGAAAAGAACCATTTCTTCATCATCCCCACCCCACCCCCCATATAGGTATTGGCAGATGCTACCTTTGACATAACAATTCAAGGGAAGATGAGGGCGGAGGAGACGTTGAACTACCAGGCCTAGCAGCAGCCAACGAGCCCGGACCATCGGTCAAAAGGGAGAACCAGGTAAGTGATGGGGGCCGGGGCATTGCAGAGGCTAGGGGGTCAGTGGGCACAACCGTTG
>JAGPOW010002514.1:17283026-17327102 GCA_030014935.1 Caiman crocodilus | reverse complement strand
CCTCCTAATGTCCAACCTAAACCTGCTCTCCAGTAACTTGTGACCATTGGTCCTAGTTACCCCTGGTGGTGCCCTGGAAAAAAGAGCCTGCCCTATTACTTGATAGGTTGCAGGGGGTAGAATGAAGAGGCAGGACAATTTATGATGTAACTTAGGTAAGCAAGTCTACAAGCAAATATTTCAATGCAAAAACATGCCAATGTACCTTATTAGCCATACTGAAGAAACTACAAAATTGACTTAACTCTGATGACAAAAAATAAAAGCAATTGGCATCAGTGTGATATTGCCTAAAGTACAATTTATTCACACAAGAACATTCAGGATTGCCACTAATTTTTGACTGTAGGGATGAAATAGAACCTTTCCACTCACAAATCTATGATATTGTATAAGGGTTAGATTCCAAAATCTATAATTTCACACTGAGTGATACCATCTGCCTTAAATAGTTCAGCTGAGTTCAGTATAATTATTTGCGTTGTTAGGTAACATTCACTGGAACAATATGTCACTTTCTGACTTTAGGAAAGCCTATGAAAACAGATATAAATCAAGGCAGATGAGCTCCTTAGAGAGCAAGATCAAATTGCTTTCCACTAGAATAATTATAACAGAAGGAGGAAAACCTGATCTAGAGGTGCACAAAAATGCCAAAAAGATTTTTTCAAACCACTGAAACCCATATAGGACCATGTACGAAGTAAGAAGATACTCCTTCAAACTAAAGATTTCCAAATGTGATTAACAGTAATTTCAAAAAGAAATCAATGTGGTAATTTGAAATTGGAATATGATCAAAACATGACACATGACATTGGCACTGTCCCTTTTACATATCTTTAGGTAAATGAGTATCCTTTGGCATCTTGTTCATCATGGTTACTTCAACTAGATGTACAGATCAATTAGATTTTTTTTCTAGAAGGACACTGACTGTTTTTCAGAGCATGTTACTGAAAATTAAGGCACTGTAACAATTGTCTAGACACAAGAGGAAAAAAATAAAAATAAAACTTAATAAAAGAATAGGCAACAGCTGTCAACAAAGACACATTTATTGATAAATCAGACAGCTTATATTCAACTATACCCATACAATAGAAAGTAATTTAAGTACTTAGTGAACTGCACTTGGAGATGGAACAAATTCAGTATTCCAAGCCACCACACAGATGTTGGATCTCACTCTTAGTGAAAAGCCATGGTTAAAACTCTTACTTAACTCCCATAGAAGTAAATGAAAGCCTTTCTATTAACTTAAACAGACTTTACCAAGTGAGCATGGGTAACTCTCAGAATATACCAAGATACAAAGAGGCAAGGATTTCTTGGGGAAATATCTTTTATTGGACTAACTGTATAGTTGGGATAGAATTAGACAAGCATTTGAATACAAGACATTCTTCATCAGGTCTTCATCAGGTCTGATGAAGCATGCCTTGCATTCAAAACTTTTTCTAACTGTATTCCAACTATACAGTTGATCCAATTACTTAGAACTTACCAGGGCTGATTGTATGATTTTGTTTTTCAGCCTAAACAGACAGAAAATACAGTGGAGAATATTATTCAGATAATAAAAGGTGCAGGCATAATAGTAGCTCCCCATTGTAAGTCATGGCATTTCACAGGGAGTGCCATGAGTTACAACAGTTCCCCAGACCAAACAGAAGTTTGCTGTTGGATACCAGGCATTGGGAATCTAGCTGTGTTTAAAGCAGCTGCAACCCTGCAGCCACTTTCCTTTAGCAACACTCCTCCCCCCTGACAGCCTCTGCACTTCCGAATGAGAGGTGGGGAGAGAACGAAAGGGGAGTGCCAATCCCCCCACACCATCATCCAGCACCAGCTGAACAAACCCCAGATTGAATTCCCTCCACTCCTTTCCCCCCTCCCATTTGGAAAACAGCTCCAGGGCTGGGAGGTAGAGCATACACAAGATACAGAAGCTACTCCATTTTGAAACATCTTCATTTGAACCCTTAATACATCAGGGTTCAGATTTTTGTGGGATTGAGCCCTTTTAAAATTCTTTGCCACTGTGCACTTTGGTTTGATCATGGCTGTAGAGCACTTTCAGGGGGCAATTTGGATGAAAATTGTTACTTCTGTCTATGCCTAAGGTGAGAGGTTGTTTATATAAAGCCAGACTGACTGTCGCATAATAAATGTCATACAGCGATTATATATAGAACAATAGAAAATGAGGGTTGAAAGGGACCTTACAAGGTCATCTACTCCAACCCCCTGCTCAAAGCAGAACCACCCCCAAATAGATCATCCAAGCCAAAGCTTTGTCTAGCTGGGTCTGAAAAACCTCCAAGGATAGAGGTTCCACTAGCTCTCTGAGTAACCTGTTCCAGTGTTTTACTACCCTCCTATTGAGAAAATTCTTCCTAATATCTAACCTAAATATCCCTTGCTGCAACTTGAGGCTGTTGTTCCTTGTTCTGTCAACTGTCACCACTGAGAACAGTCTAGATACATCCTCTTTCAAATCACCTGACAGGTAGTTGAAGGTATCTGCTATTAAATCCCCTCTCAGTCTTCTCTTTTCTAGAACAAATAAGCCCATTTCCCTCAGCCTTTCCTCAGAAATCATGTGCCCCAGCCCCCTAACCATTTTGTTGCCCTCTGCTAGACTCTCTCCAATTTTTCCATATCCTTTCTGTAATGGGGGGGCCCAAAACTGAACACAGTGCTCCAGATGTGGCCTCATCAGTGATGAATGGAGGGGCATAACCACCTCCCCAGACCTGCTGGCAACACTTGTGCCAAGGTAGTCCAGGATACTGTTAACCTTTTTGGCAACAAGAGCACATTGTTGGCTCATATTCAGCTTACTGTCCACTGTAACCTTCAGCTTCTTTTCTGCAGAAGTTTATCTTATAAACACTCATACCGTGTTATTTTTTGTCATCTTTGACATTGAATTGGCAAGGAAAAACTTTTCTTAGTTTGCTATGCCAAGATATAGATTCTAATTCTCTATCCTCTGTTAGTGTGCAGTAAGGAACACTGCACTGGCAACAACAGAATCAGTTTGAGAAAATGCTATCTTCTCACCATTCCCCACAAAAAGAAACCAAAACATTAAATAAAAAGAGGGGTTAAAAAACCTTTTAAAATTCTTTCTAATTTCATACTTCCTTTCATTAACAAAGGTAGCACTAGAGTGATGTTGTGATTGTGTTGGTCCAGAAGTTATGCAAGAAGCAAAGATCTTTGTGAGTGATAACTTTTATTGGACCAACTGTGTAATTGGGATAAAGTTAGACAAGCTTTTGGATGCAAGGACTGATGAATAATGCCTTGTGTTAAAAAAAACTTGGCTAACTTTACTTATAAAAGACAGATAAAGATCCTTGCCTCACACTTAATTGACAACTGATTTACAGATAATATTCCCAAGAAAAGAAAAGGGTGAAAAATATTAGACCATAAAGGTGAATTAATGCTGAATTATTTAACAGCCCAGAGGAATTCACCCATGCTATAACCTCATGACAATTACATTAGTTGAATACCTTTATGCAGAGACCGAGGTCATCATTGCTAAAACAGGTTGTGATCTCATCCATAGTCAGCATAGTAATGAAAGTCTGTGTATATACCACACATCATAGTCTGGCTTAACAAAGCCAAGGGTAATTCATTCTTGTTTTCCTACTTATTTTAGAATGCCTTGCAGATAAGAGACTTTTGATCTGTGCTTTATAGGATTATATATTTCCTGAATTCTACAGCAGCTGGGCTTTTTTGCTGGTGAAGCAGTGTCAAGACAATATTGAATCACAAACAGGAATTTCAGATCAGATGCACATTTTAACAGATAGCCTTGCAAAAGTACACTAAAGATAACAGTTTTTGCTGTTTGCCTCAGTACTGCTCAGAGGCACATCATAAATTTTTGACTTCTGCCAAGCACAGAGAATTTTCCAGCAGCAGCTTACAAGAAATATGCCAAGGCCAGGGGCATTGCAGTACAAGGAAAATGAACATTATAATAAAGAATAGGTTACCCAATATTTTCTCTGGTTACTAAAGTAAAATATGAAAAGTCATTTTTTTAGCTAACTGCTGAATGAAAGTTTAGTCTACCTCATCTTTTGTATAAAAAGTACTAAGGCAATGGCACAGAACTATACATTTTTAAACAACTATTTTCTCATTTTTGGTAAACATTAAATGTACCCTCAAAGAATATCAACAGCCCACATTTTTGTGGAATGGCTGATTCAAACTGCAGTAGGAAAGACAACACATATTTTCAAAATATGTTTTCTGCAGGATTAATTTTAAGAAAACATGTAGAAAACGGATGCATCTTAACATATGCTATTTAAAAAAAATCATCCTGCTACTTGGAAACTACATAAGGCTTAAGAAAATGCTCCTTGGCTTTTTATATTATTGCATCTCTCTATTTTAACAAATACTAATACCTTGGATCTTTTACAGTCTTCCATGAAAGGGTTAAAAGAAGCATTTGAAGGACCCAGTTTAGGTCTAGGTGCCTTACTTTAAGACTGCAGGATAGGTTATAAACAAGCTAGTTATCATGTGTGTGCAACCGCCCTTACCTGGATGGAATCAGAACTGTTTAACTCTGCACCATAAATACATCTAAGTCAATAATTTATAGTGAATAGCTGACTTGCTACACTTATCTTCTCTCTGTCTGTGAGATATCTGTGAACAATATTGCTTAGTATCTGATTTCTGATACCTTTACTAAAATTGAATGTTTAGTCAATTTTGATTGATCCCAAAGAGTTTACTGCAGACAAGGTACCCAATACCAAAGGTTTGTTTTTCATTTTATCAGTGGCCCCATATACTGTATAGTTCCCTTATTGAATAACCTTAACACTTGAAGCTTGAAGACCATTGGGACTGTGATTTGCTGAGGAATATACAACTATTTAGTGAAGTCAAGCTTAGAGTCTGATAAATTATAGCAGTGATTCTCAACCTTTTTGTTCACTGGACTGGATGGGCAGTGCCGGGTCCCTCTGTGGCATAGATCCAGGCAGTGGGCTCAATATGGCATTTGGGGTTGGTCCTTGAGGGCCCCATCCAGCTGAAAAGAGAGAAGCAAGTGGTGTCTTATCCCAATCCAGCCATGTGGAGGAAGGAGACTTGGCCTAGCTGCAATCTGGCCCCATGGAGGGGAGGAAAAGGACCTGGCATGGATCCAGATCTATGAGGGAGGAGGGGGCATGGCCTGATTTCACAGAGAAGAAATGAATGTGGCCTGGCCCTACCCTGGCTATGCAGAGAGAAGAGGAAGTGGCCAGCTCCATGGGGGATTGGTGGGAGAAGGGGGCGTGGGTCTGCCCCTAAGCAGCTGCAATGGGGGAGGAGGTCTGCCCTGGCCCTGTGGGGAGAAAGAAACACAGCCCAGCTCCAATGCAGCCATGGGGAGGGAAAAGGGAATAGCCTACCCCACTCTGATCATGTGGGGGGGTCATGGCTCATGGGGGGCTTGGGATTTTGACAGTGGGGAAAGATGGCAGTATGATCTGCCACTGCTCACACATCACCAAATTTCCTGATCTGTGGGGAGACCTGTAGGCCAGCCTGTGGGCCAGAGGTTGAGCACACATGTATTATAGAGTTTCCAGTAAGTAGGTATCCTAGGTTCTTCAGAAATCCTTCAACAATGTGTTGACAGGGAAAACATTAAGCCATTGGACAAACTATGATTAGAGCACAAATTCATGCAATGCTTTGCTAAGCTTCAGTCTGTGAACAGCCACTTCACATAGTGGAGTAGAGAGTACTTTTCTTTAACATTCATTTCACAAAGTTCCCTTTGGTTTCCTAGCCCTCAGACAGTACTAGATATTTTACTTAGCCATTGGGGGAAACTCACATGGGAATATAGTTTTACTGTTCAAAATTGCCATCTCTTCTTAGACAGTTACTTCTTAGTTTGAATGTATATATCCTGTTATAAAAACTGTTAATTCTTTTAATACAGAATTAGAAATTAATGACACAGAAAATAGGTTTGACATTTCAACATCTATCCCTTGGATCTTCAATACCAGCTTTCGTAGCTCTTGATTTAGTGTATTGATACTATACCAAGAGAGACACTAACTATGCTGAAAGTTATGAACCAGATGTCAGCTTGCTGGCAATGGGAAATCTGAGTGCCTCTTATGTGATGCAGTCTGCAATATGGTACAGTGTTGATGCCAAAACAATATTGTCATCTAGAAAACACTTTTTAAGAAACTTTCCTACTGTGAAAAACACACACACATTTTTTTTTCAAAAAAAAATTCAAAAATCTTCATTCTAGTCTGTAGAGTAATACTTATTAAATAGATAAGACATTTAAACAGCCTCTGTTAAATGGTGTATTGTACAGACTGACAGCATAGTCTCGTTAAACATTTGAAATAGAAGTTACTTGAACTATTCTGGTCATAAGTCCGTGAAAGATCTAGAAACTATTAAACTACTAAATGTGTCTGTTGTTATGTCCTAATGGTAAAGACAATCAAGAAAAATCTTCCTTTAATGTGGAAGGAGGGAACTGATTAGACTAAAACAAACAATATTTTCCCCAAAACTTTTCTATTTCCTTCTTTCTGTATCATTGGAGAGCTTCTTCCCTAAAAAATGTGGAGACTCGTCCTGTCTGATTTCTTGGTACAGATTTAAACACAAAATTCTTTTCACATATGAGGATCAGAGTTTTAATGCAAACATTCTCATATATCTAGAAAGAGTAAAGTTACAATTATAACTATTAATAAAACTAAAGTTAAAAAACCTCACCCCAGTCATTAAGATATATTCACAGCCATTATAAAGTTATGTAAGTCTGTCTCCAATAATCAGTCCTTTTCCATTTTGTCCAATCCTCCATTTTTCTTGCCCTAAGCTTTGTTGCATACCATTGTAAATAAGATGTTACCTGCCCTGAGGTGTATGTCATAATTTCTCCAACTGTATCTGGGATATCTAATAGATCTCACTGGTAAATTATCCCCCTCCTTCTTCTTGTTGGATAACAAATAGTTAATGGTCATGTAAAGGTATAGTGTGTCATACGTTTGCTGATTAGTTGTGTGTATGTAGGCAAAATATGTAAAAGCTCATCATTTTAGAAAGAACTAATATCTGGTTGTTCATAGTAAGAAATGCAGATAATTGGAGTAACTCAAGTAGTGCAGGTTCATCTAAAGAGATGCAGTATGGAGTAATGTATAAAGCATAAGAGAAAGCAAAGGCATGCACCTAATGGTGAGTGGGACAGCCACCTGCATCCTAGGACTGGGAAGTGATTATTGTTCAATTGTATCTGCTAAATATTGTAACTTTGCAACTAAAAGGTAACAATGCATTATCCAAAAATTCTATTAAGTAAAGAAGCTTCAAATTAAATACACATGCAGATAGGTTTTGAACCATGTCTTTCATGTAACTGAATGGGAAATGTTGATGGAAAAAGAATTGTCAGAGTAAAAATATCAAGAGTTTTTGACTACTAACATTTTCTTCATAAGCAACAGCTTCTGTAACAAGAAAAATGTTTTGGCAAAAACTCAAATTCCATTTGCCCAACCTCCCAGTAAGACAGACTTTTATACTGAAAAAGTAATGATAATAATCAATTCCCACAATTCTGGAATTAAAATTTCAATGCTTTCCCTTTGTATGATTTCATATAATCTCCCCACTTTCTCCTCCAAACCCACTTCACAGCTAGTGTTATTTATGTAGCTCTTGCAGCGTTTGCAATGATTCTCAGCTTCCATACATTAAATGAAACAGACTCATGATGAATTACAGTATATTGCACAATTACTCAGCATGAGACATTGGCCATAAGCAATCTGCAAGCTAATTTTAGGCAGCTATAAAATCTGAAAGTAAGAAAATGGAGAGGTTTTGAACACAATAAACTTCAATTCAGTACAAGACACAAAGTGGCAAGGGGCCAGATCCCCATCTATTATAAGTAAGTACAGTTCCACTAACTACCATGCTGGAAACCGGAAGCACGACACAGTTCAAAAGTGTGAAGTCCAACAGAAATAGCTCCTTGTCAAAGCTGTGGGCCCCCACCCTCTGCAGAAACCAGCAAGCCAGTTGTTGCCAAGGTAGGTGCTCTTCATTGTACAGGAGTCGTTGAAGGGCCTGCAGGTGGAAAGCAGCCATCTTGCTTGCAAGGTCAACCAAACTCTGCTCCCCCTCAGCTACAAGTAGGTAAAGAACAGCTCATGGGAGCCAGTGGCACCCATCCCAGAAAAAAAATTACCAGGAGACACTGGAGTCTCTCGAGTAGGTCCTGTAGTGGATCAAGAATGATGCACCAGTGCCACAAAGTCGCTGCCGCCAGGTTGTTTGCGATGAGGACACATCCATTGTAGGAGAGGCTGGGTAGGTGCTAGTGCCACTGTTGCAGGCAGGCCTCCACCCCTTCCTCGAGGCTATCCCAGTTACACGCCATGAAGGTTGATGGCCCTATGGAATGGAACATGGCCTGGACCTTAAGATCCTCAAGGCACCAGGTGAAGCCCCCTGGCAAAACTGGGGTTGTTGTGGTGATCCATGCACCAAGCAGCAGGGTATCACTCTTGGTCCAGTTGATACGGGCCAAGGAGCTGCATTTGTAGGCTCACTGGCAAACTGTCAGGGCCTTCACATCTTCCTCGGTGTTAAGGAAGATGCTCATGTCATCTGCATACATTGATAGCCAAAGCAGAGGGGCAATGGACAAGCCCATGGCTGATGATAAGGCCACACCAGTCAGGTGGTGCCATAGTGCATGCAACAGTGTCTCAATGGCTTGGGCATAGAGCATGCCCGACAGGGGGCAGCCCTGATGGATACCTCTGCATGTGGGAGACAAGGCACAGAGCACCCTGTTCACCTTGAGCAGACTGGAAGGGTCTTGATACAAGACCTGGAGGGCCCTGGTGAAAAGGGGCCCAAAGCCAAAGGCCTCTAAGGTATGAAAGAGGTAGACGTGGTCCATCTGGTCAAAGGCTTTCTCCTGATCCAGAGAGATGAGGGAAATGTCTAGGCCAAAGAATTTGCTGCCTGTGAGTAGGTTGTGCAGCAAAAACAGATTGTCTTGAATGGTTCTGCTCGGCACGCAGTAGCCCTGCTCAGGCCCAGTGATGGAGGTCATGACAGTGCGGAGACAGGTCCCCAGAACTTTGGCCCAATCTTGTAGTTTGTGCACAGAAGGGAGACTGGTGACCAGTTCTTAATGTAGCCAAGGTCTCCTTTCTTGGGCAGCAGCATGAGCACTGCATGGTGGCAGCTGATCATCAAGACCTTGTTGGCAAGAATCTCCTGGAAAACGCGCAGGAGACAAGGGCTGAGAAGAGGCCAGAAAGTCTTGTAAAACTCAGCAGGTACCCCATCAAGGCCTGGGGCTTTGATGGAGACATGGCCAGCTGCAGCAGCTGCCACCTCTGCCAGAGACAGCTCCTGCTTTAGCTTGCTGGCTTTCAGGGCACAAAGGCATGGCAGACCCTCATGAAGTTCCCACATGGCCTCAGAGCAGGACGGCTCAGCCGGAAACAGATCATGATAGAATGCAATGGTGTGCTCATATACTTCACCTGGGTCAGTGATTACCCAACCCTCAGGGGTCTTGAGGTGATCTAAGACTTTGCTCGCTGCCTGCCATCACTCCAGGTTGAAGAAGTAGGTTCAGTCATCTGTTCTGGCCAACTTTTGGCAGCAGGCATGGATCCTTGCTGCATGGGCCGCAGTCTCCGCCAAGTCATGCAGACACTGCCTGTAGAACTAGAGGCTCTTGTGCAGCACTGCATCACTGCCGGCAGCCAGCAGGGTTGCCTTGAGTTCTACCACATCTTCCTCCATTCCTCTGATACGGCAGTTCAGTTCATTTGTGGACAGCTGGGTGCACTGCTAGCAAAAAGCTTGGATCTGTACCTTGCCCACATCCCACCATAGCTTCCAGGAGGAGTAATTCAGCCTTGTGGCCTCTCAGTCCTGCCAAAAGTTGGCAAAGCAGTCCCAGAAGTAAGTCTTGAAGCAGGCTGACACTTAAGCACCAATAGGGCATTCATGTGCAGGTTGTCCCCAGCAGGCTTAATTTGCAGCAAGCCAGGCCATGATCTGACAGGCATGAGAAAATGATGTGACCGCTGTGTAGGAGTGGCAGATGTTGCCTGATGATGTAAAGGCAGTTGAGCAGAATGTCAGTGATACAATTGAAGTCCCCACCTATGAGGAACAGTTCATCATCCTCACTAGCATCGTGCAAGAGCGTGGCCAAGGTCTCAAAGAAAGTGACCATCTCCTAGCCATCAGTAGGTGCATACATGTTGATGAGTAGCAAATGGCGTTGCGCTAGCGTGATGCAGACAGTCAGCAAGCAGCCAGGGACAATCTCCGCATCATGCTGTAGTTGTGATGATAAGAGAGTCTCAACCCTGGTACTAAGTTTGGTGCTATGACTCAGGAACAAGTGGCCTTGCCAGGCAGTGTGCCAAGCCAACTGGTTGAGTCTGTCAGAATGTGTCTCCTGGAGGAAGGTGACAGCCGGTCACTTCTGGCACAGGAGCTCCAGGACAGCCTCCTGTTTCACTGGATCTCGACAGCCATTGATGTTAAAAGTATCAATGGTTGTAGCTACCATGAATGTGAGTACAGCAGAGGAAGAGTGAGGTAAGATGTAGGGAGAAGAGCAAGCCCTCCAAGAGCAGAGCAAAAAGTAGAGACATGTTGGAAAAGGCCTATCATGCCCTAGTCTAGGGACCCCGTCAGGTACCACTCGTCTCTCACCCACTGTGTGAGCTTCTCCACATGGTAAGCCATCTGCCAAGTGTCTAGTTCTTGTTGCATAAGTTTGACTGCAGCTCTGGCAGCCTTGATAAAAGCTTTAGGATCTGCACACTATTGAGTGATGTACCTCACTATGTTCTTTTGTCCTTTAGTTAGTGTCAAAAAGGTCAGGAGCCCCCGATAGCCGGGACCAACCCGGGGGGGGTGGGGGTTTGCCAACATGGACTGCACATTTCCAAAAGATGCATGGTGAGGCTGCACCCTAGTTGGGAACTCACATTCCTCTGATACAGCAGTATCTACACCCTCAATATCTAAACCCATCAGCTTTCTCTGATCATCCAGGTCAAGGACTGCTCTCAAAAAGCAATCCCCACCTTCTTGGGGGGGAGAGGTCATCCTGTTCTCAAGATCACTTGCAACACTCAGAAAGCTGGATCTCCATCTCACTAGCCTCCTTATCTAATTCAATAGCCTGGGACATGACCAAGAGGTCAGCAGACTCCTCTGCAGCCCCCTGGGTCAGATCTCCAGAAGAGAGGCATTGTGCATAGTTTTCCAGAAGCTGGGAGACAGGAGAGGGGTTCATGACCCTTGCCTTTTCCTCCCCCAACTCAAAACCACCTCCACCCCCAGTCAACAGGGTCACTGACATAACAGCTGGAGTGAGGCCAGGATCTCCAGCAGGTGTCCCACCAGCACCAGCTGAGGAGGGTTTCAGTGGAGATGGGGTGTCCTGAATGGTCCCTTTCTCTTTCTTTTCTTTGTTCTTCTCATTTTGGCAGGTGGCCCACCCTTCATAGATGATGGGCTGGACTCCTTTTGGCCTGCCTCCCTAGGGCCATCCACCTCAAACAAGGCCATGGTGGAGGGCAACCAGGAGGAGGCCTGCACCCCATCATCTGACAGGGCCTTGGTCCCACAATCACTGACCACCCCAGCCACCTCAATCAGGGAGGTCAGGGCAGGAAAGGGACAAGTGGAGGCATCAGCTTCTCCACCTTGTGGTGTGTCTGTACCAGTGGGGGTGGGCACTGTAGGTGGAATGGACAGGGGAGAGGGTTGTGACCTAGTCCCAGCCTCTCTGCTGGACAGCGTTCTCACAGCAGAGACTCCAGCCACCCTCAGATGGAACAGGGGTGGAAGGAGTTTGGGAAAAGTTCCTGGCCTCACTGGGTGAAGCCTGTGTGCCATAGATTGATGCACTATCCATTGGCACCACTGTAGTTGCCAATGTTCTGGATGCTGTCCCCGTGGGCACTGGGTTGCTAGGTAGGAAGAGCTACCACACTGGAAACATGTGGTTTCCCCAAAGGAAAAATAGATCACAAACCTCTGCCTGTTGAACATGAGGCTCAAGGACTGAGGCAGAGACTGTGGGCCCTCCCTAAGAAGCCTGAAAACTTACCTTTGAAAAGACAAGGCATGCCTTATTTTTGGGTTCCTGCTTCCTACCATCAGTCAGTGAAAAGGACTCATAAGAACTCCATAAGGCTTGAGTTCCTTGGTCAGTTCCTGACTGGTCACATGCAGGGCACATTAGAAATAACCACCCTCACTGCTGGGGTGTCTATGGGTGTGACAAAATAGTGTGCACCTGCAATGTCCAGGCCCTCTGTGCACACCCTGTTAACTAGGGTGGAATCACTCTGGTAAATCATTGGGAGTGTGTTAACATGACCTGCATAACGTATGTTACACTGTCCCAGGAGACTAGCAAGGACATCTATGCAGACCTCAACGCCGATGTAGGGAGGGGTGTGAACCCTCAAGCCATGGGTAATGGGGAGGTTTTGAAAGGCATCCTCATGCCAGCTGCTGGGTGTAGGAGCAACCATTCCTGCTAGGACAGGGTTAATTTCAAGCTGTAACTAAGAAAAAGAAAAACCAAAATGTTTATACTAACTAAAAAAAAGTGTCTTGGAATGAGGCCATAAAATCGTAAAAGGGAGGGGGGAAGAGACTGTAGGAGGAAAAAAAACAAGAGAGAAAAAGAAAAATAAATAAGGAAAGTGGGGAATAAGAGCACCCCTCGGAAGGCAAGCTATTAGAAAAGATAACTCCCAACAACAAGCAAGCTGAAAAGAAAGAAAGAAAGGACGAGACAGTAAGAAAAGAAGGCTGTAAAGAAAGAGCTTGCAGACAAAGAGACTGGATGTACAGAGGACAGAGGGGAGGGGACAGAGGGGAGAGAAAAAGAAGAGAAAACACTGTGAAGATGCAAGAAAAAGAATCAGAAAGTGAGCTAAACAGAAGCTAGACACCATTAGGCAGGTGGGAGTCAAAAAAGCAAAGAGGAAGGTAGAGAGTCTTACGCTCAGGATTGCCCCACACAGCTCCAAGCATGTCTTGTCTGTAGTGTCCAAAATGGAAGGACTTTTGACTTTTTAACAACTTTATTTCGCAAAAGATCAGGTACAGAAAGCAAAAAAAAATTAAACTACACCAAAGAGAAACCATTCCAGGATATTAAGAACAACACACTGTAACAAACACCTTTGCAGTAATACGCATCATGTCTATCATGTCGTATATATAGCCCTCAAGAGACAAACAGTTCCACCCTTCCCTGTCCCAAAGTACACGTGCAAAAACCTTCTGCATCTCACCCCGATAAAATAAACAAAAGTAGCCTGGTGAGGGCCCAGGGCACAGCACAAGCCAGAAGCCACAGTCCATCACCGCGCCCTCCCAGACGCCCAGATCAGTCAAGACATCAGAGAGCGTATTTGAGATGGCCGTCCTCCACGTGGCACAGTGCTCCCTCAGAGGCCCACAGTCCCTCAAAAGCGGACACTCCCTCCCGGAGCAAAGCTTGCTCAAACTCCAGTGAGAGGTGCACCCGCACTAGGAGGTCAAAGAGCTGCAGGGCATCATCTGAGCCAGTGCCGGCAAGCCAGTTGCAGCGGCTCTTGAGGGCAGCCATGTTAGCCTGGCCCAGCAAGAAGTTGGCCAGGAAGATGGCGCCTTGCTCAGCCGCCCGGTAAGGATAGGAACACATGTAGGTGGTCTCCAAGAAGCTCCTGCCCAGTGCCCACAGTGGCGGCTCAAGGGTGGTAAAGAGCTGCCACAGACAGGGACAGTCCAGGAAGGTGTGAAAGAGACCCTCCGCCATGCCCCCAGGGCAGAAGGGGCAGGCCATCGAAGCAGCTGGGTCCAAGTGGGACGCAAAGGGGCCAGAGGCTAGGATGCCATGCAGCAACTGCCACTGCAGGTCACCAGTCTTCTTGGCGGTCAGCAGCTTATACAATGTGCGCCAAGCCGGGCCAGTGGGGAAGCCGGTGGCCCCAGGCGCCATTGCCACGGTGTATCAGGGCAGCCCACCAGCACCTGAGCGTGGCGGATGCAAACCACCCCGGCATATAAGCTTCTACGCAACAGAGAAGAAAAGGGACAATCCATGTCACTATCCAGAGGCATGGGGATCTGCAACAGAGTGCCCGGCCCACCGGCCAACTCCATGGCCACCGCCGGGGTGACCGGCAGCGGAGGGAAAGCCTTACTTGTGGCATCCGTGGCCTGCGGGATCTGGCATGCCCAGAGAAGTTCATCCAAGGCAGCCGCCACCGCCGGTGGGAGGGCAGCACGGATGTCACGCAGGAGATGACCCACGGTGAGGACGGAGTGCACGCCCAGCCATGCGGCCAGCGCCTCGGGCACGAGCCAGGCTGAGCAAGCGGGGTCAAGGAGATGGTGCAGGTGGAGGACATGTGCCTGGATGAGGGTGGCTGTGAGGCTGGCAGAGGCCAGGCTCGGCACAGAGAACGACAGGGCCGAGTTGTGCACCAGAGGCTCCCTCAGCAGCTGCGGGAAACACAGAGTACGGGCTGGAGGCTGGAGGCGGAAGGCGGCCTGCCAGGTTCATATCATGCTGCGGTAAAAGGCTGGAAGCACTGCCCAGTTCAGGAGCATGGGGGTCAGCAGAAAGAGCTCCAGGTCAAAGCCAAGATTGCTGACCCTCTGCAGGAACTGGCACACCAGTTGTTGGCAGGGCAGGTGCTCCTCACTGTAAATCAGTCACTGTAGGGCCTGCAGGTGGAAGGCCACCACCCTGCTCACCAGATCAACCAGACCCTGGCCCCCCTCGGTGACAGGTAAGTGAAGAACGGCTCGCGGAAGCCAATGGCGCCCATCCCAGAAGAAGTCCACCAGGTTGCACTAGATTCTCTCAAGTAAATCCGGGGGGGGGGGGGCGCTCGAGCATGGTGCTCCGGTGCCACAAGGTCACTGCTGCCAGGTTGTTGATGATGAGGACGCGCCCCTGGTAGGAAAGGTTGGGCAGGCACCAGCACCACCGTTTCAGGCGGGGCTCCACCCCCTCCTTGAGATCATTCCAGTTGCGTGCCATGAAGGTCAGTGGCCCCAGAAACACACCCAAGACCTTGAGGCCCTCACGGCACCAGGCGAGGCCCCCCGGCAAATGCCCGACAGTGGACCCCCCAACAAATGCCCCTGCATGCAGGGAAAGGAGCGCAAAGCATTCCGTTCACCTTGAGCAGGCTGGAAATGTCCTGGTACAAGACACGGAGGGCCCCGGTGAAGGCAGGCCCAAATCTAAAGGCCTCCAGATTCTGGAAGAGATAGGTGTGGCCCACCCGGTCAAAGGCCTTCTCCTGGTCTAGAGAGATGAGGCCAACGTCAAGGCCAAAATGCTTGCTAGTCGTGAGTAGGTCATGCAGCAGGAACAGGTTGTCTTGCATGGTCCTGCCCGGCACACAGTAGCTCTGCTTGGGCCCGGTGAGAGAGGCTATGACTGCACGGAGGCGGGTGGCCAGTGCTTTGGTCAGAATCTTATAGTCTGCACACAGCAGGGAGACCGGCCACCAGTTCTTAAGGTAGCCGAAGTCTCCCTTGCGCAGCAGTGTCAGCACTGCTCAATTGCAGCTGTTCGGCAAGATCTTGTCAGCGAGGCTCTCCTGGAAAACACGCAGAAGGCTGGGGCCGAGGAGAGGCCAGAAGGTCTTGTAAAACTCGGCAGGCAACCCATCGAGGCCCAGAGCTTTGCCAGAGGCAAGGCCGGCCATGGCGGCCGCCAGCTCTTCCACGGACAAGTCCCGCTCAAGATGTCCGGCCTCTAGGGCATCCAAACGAGGTAGGCCCTCGTGGAGTTCCCGCGTGGCCTCAGGGCACACTGGCTCAGCCGCAAACAGGTCACGATAGAAGGCGACGGCATGTTCGTGTATTTCGCTCGGCTCTGTAATTACCTGGCCCTCAGGAGTCTTGAGATGATCCAAGACTTTGCTCGGTGCCCTCCGCCGCTCCAGGTTGAAAAGAAGTGGGTCAGGGTGTCAGTTTCCACCAGCTCCTGGCATCGGGTGCGGATCCTTACACCGTGGGCTGCACTCTCTGCCTGGTTGTGCAGGCATTTCAACGGCCAGCAGAGCAGCCTCGAGCTCCACCACCTCCTCCTCTGACTCCCGGATGTGCCGGCACATCTTGTCCACGGCCAGCTGGGTGTATTGCTGGCAAAAGGCTCGGATCTGTACCTTGCCCACGTCCCACCACAGCTTCCAGGAAGAGTGGCTTGGTCTTGCAGCCTCCCACCTCCGCCAAAAGTGGGCAAAGCAGTCCCAGAAATAGGAGTCCTGAAGCAGGCTGACATTGAAACACCAATAAGGTGCCTATGCACAGGCTCTCCCCAGCAGGCTCAGTTCACTGAAAGGAAGGACCCTCAGTGGAGGCACGTCCTGTCTTTCTGGAGGCAGGTCATCATGCTCCTCAAGGAGGGTCCCCAGTCTCTGCTGTGCCACCATCCCTACTGCCACCCAACTCCGGAGGCTGGGGCACAGGCGAGGGGAGGGGGACCCCTGCAGCCTCCTCCCCCTCTGCTAAGTCTGCCTCATTGATGGCTACATCCAATGGGGCGGGTGGTATGTCATCCAGAGTGGGGTCAGGCTTTGTAGTGGGAGGCCCCTCTGCACTAGCCAAGGAGGGTCTTGACAGGGATAGGGCTTTATATTTTTAACCACTGTTAATGTCTAGTGCTTCTTAGGGTCTGAGGATACTTGCAGCTGCTTAGGCTGTTTTTATTAATAGAATATAAGGTTTGTAATACCCTTTAAAGGGCAGCTTATATATATATCGCACAAAAAATCTCAAGAAGAAATACAAGCAAAAAATCAATGTATGTGTTTTTCTGCATTTTATCTTTCAGTGACATTTCCCACTAAATGGAAATGTAGTTGAGTGAAAATTAAACTTTCTTCCCAAATGCTGTGACTCTATCACAACTGCCCTATACAGCATAGTAACCTCCCCCACACAACCTCTACATTATTTCCATAATGCAATGAATTGCAAAAATAATAGATTGATAGAAAGCTTAATTCCATAAATTGTCTTTACAATATCTGTGCTGTTTGTCTGTATCATATTCATAAAGAGAGACAGAACTTTCAATCTGATATATTGAACTATGTGGCATAAACAGTCTTATTTGTTTTTCAGATGGCATCCTTCTTTGGAATTTTCTACTTTCCCTGACAGTTACTATTAGGGATACAGAATACTGTTCAGACAGAGAAAGTGGGTTCTATGAGTGTGTTAATAAATTACATTTAGTTTTTTTTTTTTTAGCAGAATTACAAAATTGTAATCCCCAGGGACAAAGGGAAGAATGTAGATATGATATGCTGGAACTTTAGTACAGAATTGTGTTCCTCAACAAATTATAAATGAAAAATTATTTCCTTGTTCAGGAATGTGGTCTCATGGATTTCAAACTAGATAAAGCTATAAATGCAAGATTACAGTAATCTTGGCAAAGTAAATGGCAACATATCAAGTTGGAGAGAGCTGTCTACTATGATTCTGCATACACTGGTATTGGGAGCATTGTTCTAGATGATCTGAAAAAGAATAAATGGCACATTCATTAAATTTGCAGAGGATACTAAAATGGGAGGTGTTGTGAACATTAGCTATGTCAGAGCAATAATACATTAGAAATGGAGAGATAGAACATAGATGAAGAAAAAAATGAGATTCAGTTTAGGAAAAACTAAGTGGGATTAAAATATTCTGAAGCATCACACTTAATGGAAAGGAGAAAATAAAAACCACTGTCACAAGAAATCTACAGTTGCTAGTAGACATTTTGAGTTCCAACATGAGTACAAAATTGGAGTTTGCAATATATAACTACATGTGTACATGGGCACACACACACGGGCCAATGCAACCTTGGACAACATACACAAACATAAATCCATAAAATAAATACTCTACCCAGCTGTGGCAGGAAACACAGGATAACTACAAACCCTGGTATAGAATACATAGCTCCTCTCAAACTCTGGTACATGGTACATGTCAAGGCAAGTGTCACAGTGAGGCTCAGTATGGGTTGTATAAAATGGAGCAGGTGGATTTTATAATAATTTCATGATGTAGTTTAATTCTCCTGTGGAACAAAAGACTATCATTCGGAAATTGTTCAATAAAGGAAAAGCAATGATGCCCCCGGTTCATGGACAATTCCTCCCGTTAGCTGTTACAGAGTTACACTGCTGGAAGTCTTTGGGTTTTGTTAGTATCTTATTTGACTTACAGAACAGAGAAACTAAGGTTTGGATAAGACTCAACCAACTGCCTCTAGATATAGAATAAAAAAGACATTGCAACGAAATAACAGGGAGTTGGGACTTCATGCATAGAAGCTAATGAAAGCAACTAAAGTGTACATTTTCTTACCCCTGGACTACAGTAACTTAGGCTTGTTTCATGACAACTAAAGGTTTTACTTACCAAACATAAGAGTAGGAAAATGGGGAAGAAAGCTTATGCATAGTAAGTTTTTTGCCCCCTGTTTGCTTGCTGAACGTTTTTGCTTATAATCACAGTACAACATTGAGGCATGAAGCCATACAGAAGCATCTGGGTGATATTACTGATATTATTAATAAAGGCTGTGATCTATCAGTTAATTTGCCAAATGTTACTTGCAAGCTCTGCTGAATATCCAAAACTGTCCAGAACTGTTGGGAGTTGGGAGAACTCATTACTTCAAAGTGGGCCCAAAAAACAGTTATATCCCACAGGGTCATCAACCTGCCTCAAACACTGAATTTGCTCTTAGACATTAAACTATTTTGAAAAACAAAACAAGACTTTACTATGCTGATATATGAAACTTTAATTGAGAACACTATTCATTACCTATAAGCTTGTTTCAATTAAATTAATGTCTCTACTTAACAACTGAGCTTGAAGTATTGTTCAGATAAGACAATTCTAATTCCCAGAGGTTTCAGCTTTAAACTCACATTCAGCTACAAGTTCTTCATTTACCAAACAAATATAATTAATCATGACAGTAACCCCACATTTTGGCTGATAAGTGGGAAAGAAAAGGAAAAACCTCATAAATTTTAGCTGAGAATTTACAGCTATGAAAAACTAGATATGCAATTTCTATATTAAACTTTTAAGGTTTAAAATATTGTTGTTTCCTCCTATAATTTATGCAACAGTTTAAGAGAATGCAAAAGATGGATTTATCATGTCTGATTGGTTATGATATGTGGTTATTTTGTCACTTACTGGCATGTGTTATAGCAGTTAAAGATGGTCTCTAAGAAGAGCTATCAAAGTCACATAAAAAGCCAAGTTGCACAGAAACAAAAGCAATGAAAAATATTTTGCCATATTTTTGATTAAGAAGCACACTTTGTTTCAGATTATGGTGGTTACTTTTAACAAAGTAATCAAGGTATTAGAACAGTACTGTTCTGAAATATTATGACTATGCTGTTTCCATACTGTTTTCTTTTTAGTAGTAATTTTGACAGTAAATAACACTGAAAGGAAGTACTTTTAGAGTCAACTTTTTCAACAGAGGAAAACTAAAGAAGGCAGCACAACTGTAATAACAAAGAACATAGAAACAGAATGCTAAATAATTTAAATATTTAAGAAACCTGAATAGCTTCAACAGATAAGACAATTTAAGCTCAGAGAATAATGTTATCCTCATGATGTTCTTATAATAATGTCAGTAATTCTAGATGTTCTCGTTGGATTTGTGAATAATTGAAGGAGGCAACTGCACAATTCAGCTCTTACCCTTTAGGTTGCCTGAAATGACATAATGAAATATCACTCCAGAGAGACTTGAGGAAGTTAGAAAAACATTTTGTTCCCAGTGCCTGCCTGTGAATTCTCTGTCTCAAGGGCTTTGCACAGGTGATTTACAATACATTGTGTATGCATTATGTCAGAACTCTGAGACTCTAAGTGATGTTATGTTTCATACCCTGCTTGCTTTGCAACTAGCAATCAAAGACATTAAGTCATCCATATTAGAATACATTCATGAAGTAATCTCCAAGTTCCAGAATTAAAATCTTTCCTTTAAAGTGTGAGGATAACTGCCAGGAAAAGGATGGCCAACTAGGTCTAGGAGATCATGACTCTAGGCACATTGCAATGGCCAGATCCTTACTTTATCTTATTGGCTCAAAAATGGATGAATAATCATTATGCTTAAGAATCCAGCCAGGATTCTTTTCAGAGAACTGAGGTGTGCTCTGCTGTATCTTATAGAGCATATTGCACATTCGGCCCCATATCTGACAAGCTAAATTCATTGACAAGAACTGGGGCTAGAGTTATACTGTTCCACCTATTCCACATCCTCTTTGCTTTCCAGTGGTATAAACCTATTAATATATTCACTAGCCACTAGGCCTGTGCAAAGCAGCTAGTATTCATTAGGAATTCGAATTCAGACCATTAGGGGGATGATGATTCGATGCTGCGATTGAAATCACTGTCCTGAATCGATTCGGCTGAATCTCTGAATCACACAGGCCCATCCCCTGCCCACTCTCCCAGCCCAGCAATGGCTGCCCCACTCACCTCAGCTCCCAGCACTTTGAAAAAAAACCCCACACACACTCACAGGTGCTGCTGGGTGGGGAGAGCAATCCTCACTACCCCATGCAGTATGGGGATTCTGCATGAGCCCCCCAATGTCCCCAGCTGTCCCAACCCCCTGCCATGACTGCCCCACTAACACTGGCTCTGGCCCTTTAAGGGAAAAAAAACCCCAAACCCCCAAACTCACTGGTTCTTGCACAGTGGGGAGCGACCCCCACTGCCCCATGCCACATGGGTACCACAAGCCCCCCGAAGCTCCAAGGGTGCTGCAGGAACTGGTGAGCTTGAGGGGGTTTTTGGGGGGGGAGTTCTTACAGGGCCAGAGCTGGGATAGATGGGGCAGCCATGGGGGGGCTGGGGGAGCAGGGGAGTTGAGGGACTCATGTAGAGCCCCCATGTAATGTTTGGCAATGGGGGGAAGTGGGGATCACCCCCACACGCAGCAGCATCCAGTAAGTGGAGCTTTTTTTAAAAGCACTGGGAGATGGGGTGAGTAGAGCAACCATGGGGGAACTGGGAGAGCGGGGGGGGGGCTGGAAGAACAGCCAGAGGATGGGGCCTGGCAGGGGTGCCCCCATGATTACCCTCCCTCCAGCGCTTCCTCTCCTGCCCCCTACTTACCAGCTTCAAGTCTGGTCCCAGCTCCTTGGAGCTCATTGCTCCAGCTTCAATGTTTTTGAATGACTCAGAGAGCTTCAAATTGATTTTGAACTTTTTATTGGTCCCCTGATTCAATTCAGATTTGGAGGTTTGGCCACTGAATCAGGCTGAATATCCTCTATATCTAATCAGCACCTGAAGCTTTGCACAACCCTACTAGCCACCAAAATTGGCACTCACAGTATAAGAAAATGCACTTCCATCTCTTGGCTATCCTCACAGGGCCAACTACAACCTGATCCTATAATACTTCAACCTCCAATATATGGACTAATACAGGTCTGTCTATTGTTGTGTTACAATTCATTTGTTTTGGGAAATTCAGTCTTTCAGCTTCCCCAAAAATATTGTTCATGAATGTAATTTATCTTTAGCATTTTAGTTGTCTGAAAATATTGTTTACCCTACTATGACCAGTGTAACCAAAGAGTAAAAAGTGCTCACAGAGAAACAAGAACTAGAAACTTCACAGGTTATCCATATGCCTGGAAAATGGGGAAATCCTGAAACCTTTTACCTGGATGTCACCCCACTCTATCCCCTTTCTGAAGGAATATTCAGAAGATAGTGATGACTTCTGGAAGTAGGATGCAGAAAGCTCACCTTAAGTTATAGTATATGGTTTGTGATGCATGAGCGTAAGGGCTGATAACACTACAGAGAACCACAAAGTTAAATCAATTGATAGTTACTGCTTAAATTAAACTCTGCAAATCTTTCTTCACCTACCTTTCCTAATCAAGGCTTGCCATTATCTACAGAGAGCCAAATTATCACCATCCTGCTGACATGGCTTGCCCAGCATAGCACACTCTGTTAGCAAAAAGTTTCACTTTGAGCCTCAAGCTCTTCAGGGACATGAATAACTTGATGCACCCCAATCACCCAGGAAATATTTTTGGGGGAAACAGTGATTATTTTTATCATCATATTCTTCCTGATTGGTTTCAAGGTTACTTCTATCACAGGTTGGGCCAAAGTATTGGAAGAGGCCAGAATTATAATCTTCAAGTTTAATGATTAGATATCTTAGCACAATGCATTAAGTAACACCATCTTAAATGGCCTAACAGGAAAAGGAGAGTGAGTTTGTTCTAATTTCTTGTGGAAATAATTAATGGTTGACAACAACACATTTTTAAAGCAGCAGGTATGAGTAATGTAGCTATGTGTTATTGGGAATCTCTGTTGCTATAATTTTCAGTTAACCTAATTTTTTCCTGCAAGTGAAATGTTTGTTTCTTAGGGTGAAATTTATTTTAATTATTTTACTTTAAAAGGAAAAACCTAGGTGATAATGGTGTTCTGTTTGGTTTATCAAACTGTTGGTATTTTTAAAAGTATGTCCAAGATCCTCAAAATAATTTAGGTATTTAAGTATGACTTAAACCCATAAGAGATAGGAATAAGTTATAGGTATAAAAGCCTTTATGCTGTTCAATATCTAGGCCTAAGAGTGTGGATAATATCAAAACAAATAAGGCTACATAGAGTCATTATGTTTAAAATGACCTAAATAGGGTTAGGTTGATCTAAATGCCTATTTCTGTAGATGTTTGGAAGGTGGGGGGTGTGACAGCTGAAATTCTGTCTGTGTGATAAAGGTGCTTGCTGAAGGCTCTAGGAAGTGTTTTTCTGTATTTGTTTAGATATTAAGCTATGTGTTTTTGCTAAGAGCCTAATTAAAGTTTAAGATGTAGTAAAGCCTAGTAAATTTAGCAAAGCCTTGAAGTAGTAAGGCCCTGTGGCATAGTTAAAATTTACCTTATCAAAAGGAATGCAAGGCTTGTACTGTTATTGGTCAGTCTAAGGACAATTGAAGTAAAAAGAATCTGAATGGCTGTAACTTACCAGCACAGCTCAGAAATTATAAATTGGCTAAACATCCAGAAATCATTCAGAAGGAATATACAGCTCTGTGAAAAGGATTAGTTAACTGATGACCTGGATCAGTGGGCCCATGGATTTCACAGAGCCCAAGTACTGAATACCAGGGTCCTTCCCAGTACCTTTCGGACAGTACTGATCAAGGACAGCTCACTTCACTGAGCTTTGTAGAAAGAGAAACTTGTTGTACATCAGGCATCAGAGGGGACTGCTGATAAGTTGTTGATATAAATTATCATTGTTTATCTTGTTACTACACATAGTTATGTTTTTGTTAAGTCAATAAACTTTTCTTACCTTTCTACCCCAACCATACTATCAGTCCCAAACCCTCCTCAGGCAGTTGGGACAGGGGGCATTAAATCAGGTAAAAAATAGTGGGCCCATTCTAAGTTAGTTCACCTGGGCAGATGAATTAATTTAGAGTGGGAACAAACTAGCCCAATCCAGTGACCATCTGCATGAGTTTGGAATGCAGGCCTGGGGCTGGGAAGCCTAGCCACTTGCCCGAGCCCAAAAGTGGCAGTCTTTCTTCTCTTCCTCCTCCTCCCCACCTCCCCGCAACTCTTAATAGACTATTTTTAATCCCTGGATGGGCAATTCTATCCACAGACCCACTATCTGCCCCCAAATCCTGCTAGCCACTTCTGGACCTGTCAATCCCCACTTTAAACCCATTAATCTCCCCCAATCCCTCCCACCCCTCCCCCCTCCTGGATGTACTTACAAAAGGTTCCCCACATATCTCCTGGTGCCAGCAATCTCTTGTACACACACTCCTGGTCTACAATTACATAGTTTAAACTAAGCTATGTGATCGTAGACTGGGTTCAGAGAACATTTGTACCTACCCTAACTGATCTTGTTATGATTCATAGTGCTCCAAGACAAAACATGGTGTCTACATTATTTTCATAACCATAAATATTTTTTGTCAGCAAGTAAAAAGTGCTACAACATATTTCCACATGTATTCATGTTTTTAACATAGATGAAGTAAGCTATTGACTATGAAAGTTCATGTCTCTGAATGAGTTAGTCAATAAGGTGCCATCCTAACCTGCCTCCTGCCACACTTCTGAATAATATGACTAATTACCTCTCTCTAATCTTATTATTCATAAATGCTGCCATAATATTAAATATATATAAAAGAATTGAAATAATCTGTTATGGTAGACATCACAAACCCATAAAACTATGTATACACTTACAAAGCTGATTTATTATTGACTTTGCCTTCAAAATTCATCCTTAATTATATACAATTATGATCACATATAAAGGAATAAATTCTGACCTCAGAAGTTTTCAATGGCAACCATAAATATATATCTGAGGACAGAAATTTGCCCACCTGAATAGGGATTTTCTTTTTTCTTGGTCTCTCTGAATATCTATTAGCATAGTTATGTGTTACTATCAGAAGAGGGATCTCAATCTAGTTATTTGTTTTCTCTTAATATTAGGTTAGAGATTTGGCTAATATAAAGTTGCAGAGAAAAGAAGGAGGGAAAAAAGCTCTCTACATTAAGAATCTGGATTATTTGTTTCTTAGAGTCAAATCATACAGTTTTTGCTGAACATAAACTGCCACTGTGAAAAGTACTATTTTATTTTTAAATACAACTGATATATTTCCGAACTTTTGGCATCTCTCTCAGGGGTTGATGGGTCAGGATTGGAGGGCTAGTGGGTATACAGAGAGGGGGCAGTGGTGGAGGGAGGGGTAGAGGTGGAGGCAGGTGTAGGGTTGGTGGTTCCAGCAGCAGGGGCTCAGGGGTTAAATATAGCCTGATCAAGGGGAGAGCAGGAAAAGTGAACCCCTGGGATTTGGTTAAGGACTTGGGTTTTACCAGCCTTAGGACTGTGCTCCAAATATGTACAGACATTTGTTAGATTGGGATAACCAATTCTTGACCGCCTCACGTGAACTAAGATAGAGCTGACTATTTTTTGCTTGATCTAACCTCCTTGAATATCTATACAGATCAGTATTTAGATTGTTCTAATCCTAGTTACATTAAAGTGCAACATCTGTGCATACCTAAAGAGGCTTCTGATACTAGTGTCCTGCTACCACCATGATGGGAAAGTAGTTATTTAATATATGGTCAGAAGATTATTCTGGTCATTTCCACATGCCTGCCAATGCACAGCAAGTGGGTGCTTCTAAAGCAAGTGGGGCTGTTACTGTGCCTGCTGCTATAGCTGTTTTGCTGACCTCAGTACTGTTCCTACAGAAACATAGGAAGCAACTCCAGCCCTCACCAGGCCATAATGCTCCTCCCTGGTGTTTGGGGATTATTCCCTGATTTCTTGGGAAGCCACATCCTTGGCCCCCACAGGCCAAAACAAATGGTAAGCTTTAGAAGGTTAAGTAGACCTGTGCAAAGAGGTAAGCCATAGTGATGGGTTGTCTCTTATTTTATTTTAGTCATGGTGATGGGATTTATTTTTTTTTCTCTTCCTATCACTTGATAGTTTGTGCACAAGCTTTATTTGACACCAATAGTCTTGACAGCTATTTTTGTACATACCAAGATTGAAGGACTGTCAATTCTTTCTTAGTCTACAATATATCAGAGAGAATTGCTTGCAGTATGACAGATAAAAATCCATCTAAACATCATATCTCTGTTCTCCCTTTAAATGAAGCTATCTAGAAAGTGTTACTGATTTGATTTTTTTATACAATATGTAAGCAAGTCATTGCAACAGTATTCTTAAAGGTAGTTTTGATCATTAACATTTCTGGGGATCACAAGTTCTATTCTGTTTTTTTCTTTGTTTCTAAATTTTTCTCATATTGTCTATATTCAGCCTTTTAGGCATCATTCTAACCATATTCAGCATCTAACTACTAGGCAAAATACCTCGTTACTTTTCCCTATTGCTATCAATTGTTCTTCATTAACATCTAAATATTTCCTCTGGTTTAGAAAGAAACCCTTATTTTTTGTTTCTATTTCACTTTTTATATTTCCAGAGTGTCTCTCATTTGGCATCATACTCCTTGCATCATACTTATTTCTTCCTTTTTCTTATATTATATGCTGCTTCTTTACAGCATTTCGTGTTGCTTGGAATTTAAATCTTAAGTTACTATACATCTTAATTTCTCCATACAACACCTTTTTCATCTCTCTTGACTTGATACTGTCAATCTAGTTTACAGACAAACTTATAAATATAATTCAAAAAAATATTTCACCAGGAAATTTTACCACCTCTCACCAGTCTCTAGATCAGATATACATTAAATGACAATGTATCATAATTCACAGTACATTGAGTTAACTCTCCCCACTCTGGCCCCCACAAAACACCACACATTCCTTTTCACCAATTTCATTGTCCAGTTTATTTTGTTAGCATTCTTGAGTATACATATCCATCATAATTTCAGTTTGAAAAGGTGCTATGCAGATTCAGCAAGAACTCAGGGAGCTTAATGCCTTAGAGGAAGCACTTAACCTAACACTATAATCTGCACAATATATTCTATGCTCACCATCCTTTTCACTAATTGAAATTTAAAGGGCCAACTCTTTCATTAGAGAGAAAAGTAAAAATGAGCTTTCTGCCACATCTGAACTCCTCCCCTTTGATCTGCATTTCACTGTATGCTCTTTGACTTAAGCCAAATATCAACCACCATATTGTCAAAATGGGAACAGAGCTGGTATAGACACAATCTAAATGCAGATATGTCAAAAAACCCAAACAACTAATTAAATGGGGAATTCAGTAAAACAGAAGTTAAGGTTTGGAAATTATATGGCAGTTTGCATTACTGCAACAAACTCCCAAACGAGCAGAGCCACAACAATTACTTCCCCTCCCACAGTTAGCCACTTTAGCCTTCAGGTAAGGAATGTACTCAAGATAATACATAAAGAGTTTACATGAGATATGGTTGGAATCTCCTCTTTCTACTTGTGACCTATTATATGTCAGATGCTTCAGGAATATTTAATGGGGATGGGAAGATGGGGCAGGGAACATAATACTCTCAGCCAACTGTGCAATAAGAACATGGGACTGGAGTACAGGACTAGAAGGAACCACATGATTCAGTGAATTCATTGCTCTGTCCGAGGCAATCACATCCTAGTTTTGGTATTATTATCTTTTTGTATCTCACAGGAAGAGCAAAGTTTTTGCTAGTTTCAATGCAAAAGAAGTCTCAACTGAAGTATAGAAAGATCAATCAGCAACAAAGATTAATCAGCAAGACTTGGGAACAAAATGATAAACTTCCCTAAAGACAAACAGAGAGAGAGAGAGATTTGGATAAGGTCCTGTGGTTCCAATGGTCAATTTGATTAAGAAGTCTGAGAATTCATTAATCTATTGTGTCCCAAGTTATCTGCATGTTAATCCGCATGTTTCCATGGCTTGTCACAGATTGCATTTCAACTAATGCCAATATAAACCCCACTAATATATTGTTAAATAGTTTTTGAGAAGGAGCACAAACATTTAGAAATCCTATAGTTAGCCTAACAAGCTGAATCATCATATTCTCTGTACTTAAGGAAAACTGCAGTATATATTTAAATGGAGAACTTGCAGGAATCCTAGCAAAAAGGACTGATCAACATAATGATCTTGAAACTAATTTGATGTAATCAAAATAGGAGAATAGACAAAGTTGTCTGTCAAGATGAAATCTTGACTTGTATTTAATGTTTTTGCTTCTGAACTCCAGAGTCATTACTTTAAAAAATGTAATAGCTATAATTTTGTAGCTTGTTCTCAGCGTTATTGTCAAATATAGTGGCACATTTATTTGTCCCCCAAAGGGATGAGCTGTACAAACAAAAGTCTCATTTGTGCTCCTGGCAGCTGGTCAGCAATTTCAGCTGATATCTGCTTTTCATGAACTGTATTTCATTTGAATCGACTTCAGGTCATTTTATATTGCTAACAAAAGTTGGTTAAATATAGCAGATTTCCTTTCCATGGCAATTAGTTAAACCCTTCAAACATGACTGTGGTGACCGGGAAAAGGAAATGTAGGAAAACATGGATGAAGAAGTTGTTCTCTGAACTTTATTTCTGTTGCTAAGGCAACCACTTGCTCAGTCTGTATAGAATATGCTCAGAACAGCTGCCTCATTTAGTTGTTTAGGCATTTCAGGTAGCTGCATCAAAGTATAAGGCAACAAGGAAGGATTTAGATATTAATAAAATGTTCAAACACAGAGTAGTATCAGATCTAGACCTAATTTATCATTTTACCCATTTTCCAAAAGAAGAAAAAAAGGCCTCTTATCCACTGCACTTCTGTTAATCAGTATGAAAAGATGAAAAATAATCGTCATAGGAAATGGAAGAGTTGAAAGTCAAAGGATGCACTGTGAGTCAGATGAGTTTTTAGCTATATTGCCAGTGCTCAGAATAAGAATGACCTGGTGAGATAGATCCTTGATCTAACACAACACAGGTGGATGGTACTTAACTTGAAGCTATGCACATTTGTTGACTCTGGGACATTGATCAGAAGCTTCAAGTGCAAAAAATAAATGATTTAAAAAATGCCACCATGTGTTTGGAAGTTCAACAAACTGGGAATGGGGCAGGTGTTATCCTCTTTAAGGTGTTCTAGTAGAATTCAGTATAGTCAGACATACAAGACATTATACAAATTTGGGCAGGACATAGAATCAAAATGAAGAAAGAGGAATGATATTTGGAAGCACAGCCTTGCTCCAGATGCTCTACCCATCTGATCCCTTTCTTCATTTTAAGTAATTCCAGCAAAAGCACAAGCTGTCATTGGCATTGCTGTGGGATATGATATGTATACGATAGTCTAAAAAGTACAAGGCAAATAATAGAAATAAATAATCCTATACAGGAGAAAATGTGTTAGTTTTAGGAACAAAATCATTAAAAAATGTGCAGTAACTGATTTTTGGCAGGTGTCTACATGTGCAAGCAACTGGCACTAAAGTTAGTGCCAGTTCCCTCAGTCCTGCCATATCCCCCTGTGGCTACCAGGGGAAGCTCCAGGCTCCAGCCATTTTTAAAACACACCTGGCATACTGTGCAGTTTGGGCAGAAACTTCCTCTGTTAAAGAAGCAGCATGGCATGAACACAGGCAGCATGTGTCCTGCTCCAACTGTATTTCTCAGCCATGGCTGCCCCAGCCACTGGCCCTGGCACCCAGGAACAAGATGCCCAATCCTCCTGGCCACCTTGCTCTTCTTGTTGGCAAAGTGCATCCACCATCGCCTGGCCCTCAGCCATTTCACTTTGCCCAGCTTCCCCCACATGACTGCCTCACACTTTCCTAGGCCCTCTGCTACCATGTAGATGCTGCCACCAGCTGCAAAGACCAGGGACTCCAGGATGTCATCACTGGAGCCACTGTCACCCTTCTAGCCCTCCAGACCCACTGACTCTGGGCCCACAGCACCAGCCAGGAGTGGCCAGCAGCAGCTGGTACAATGTGACTGGGATGATGAGCACTAAGTTGACACCTTCAGGATGACATAGGCCACCTTTGCCAACCTTCTTCACCAGTTTTGGCCCCACCTGGAGTGCCAGGATGCTGGCATGCACCTGGCCCTTCTTGCCGACACCTACCTGGCCCTGCTGCTGCTTCAGTTGGGCATACCTGACAGCCTGCATTATGTGGGGCACCTGTTTGGGGTGGGCAAGGCCACCACTGGGGAGGCTGTCTGAGGTGTGCAGCACCCTCCAAGATGTGCTGGTAGGCACCCTCCTCTTTCTGTGGGTGAGAAACCCCCAGGTGGTGGTTGCAGGATTCCCCCAATGTATTTGGGGCCCTGGACTGAACCCACATCCCAGTCACTTGCCCACCTCGTGGAGACAGGCCCTTCTATAGCTGCAGGGGGTTCCACTCCATGGTCCTGAAGGCCATTGTTGACCACCAGGGGACTTTCACCAACACTAGTGCTAGCTGGATGGGCAGCACATTCAACACCACACATTCAGGAACTGTGGCTTGGGTACACTCTTGTAGAGCCAGGAGGGGAGGACCTGCAGCTGGGCCCTGTTGTCATCCCACCCTTCCTCACTGGGGACTTTGCCAACCCACTCCTCCTGTGGGTGATGAGGTCCTAAACTGGGAACCTGGACCTCCACCAGGCCCATTTTAACTGGTGCTTCAAGCAAACCCATGCCCTCATTGAGTTCACCTTCAGCCCCTCAAAGACCACTGGCATTCCCTCATGGCCTACCTCAAAGTGGCTGAGAACAACCTCCTCTGAGGCATCATCACAATGTGTGTGCTGCACAATGTTGGCGAGGCCCAAGGAGAGGTACTCAAGGAGGTCTGGGCAGAGAAGACATTCCTGGAGAAGGCAACCTGGTGGCAGGAACATGATGTGCAGTGGTAGTGGCAGTGCCAGTGGTAGGTTCCTTCTGGCAAGGCCCCAGGTGAGCCATGCATCTACCAGCGGAGGCCAGGGCACTGGATGTGGGAAGTTCTGTCAGAGAACCTCATGGAGAACTCCCCGCTTTAACCTGCCTGCACTGCCCCTACACACCCCCTACTCCCTGCCCACCCCCCAGTACCACTCTCAGGACATGCCTACATTTGAAAGAAAAAGCTTTATATCCCTGACAACCCCCACTCCCAAGCTGCCCCCTCCCCTTCAACACATAGAGCCCACTCCCCCTCAACCACAGCCCTCTTTCCCCTCCATCCCCAACACACAGAGCCCCTGTACCACCTGCCCCACCCACCAAAAATTAAAAAAAACCCTCTTTCCTAAGTGAAAACTATATATAATAGCATGTCTTCATCTGAGTCCTGGAGTTGGGGGCCTGTGGAGGTGCCTAAGGAGCAGAGCCCGGGAACAGGCACCCAACACCCCAGCCTCAGCAAGTTTCCCTGTGGGTCCATGAGTCATAGCAACCATGGCTCATCCATGGGCAAGCCCAGACAGTGCTTCTTGATGGCAGGCAAATCCCCCTCTGCCTGCCTGAGTCCAGGGCAAGCATCCCCTTACAGTGCTGCACTTGGCAGCTCAAGGTCTTTAGGCACAAGGTTTTGGGGCAAGTGGCAAGGATGATCTCAGGCTGATGGTGGGGGCCAGACCAGGGGCTCCAGTGGCTGGGAGGCAGTGGAGGGCCTCCTCCTATGCCCAGACAGGGGCCTGCTACAGGGCAGCAGGCAGGAACCACCACCTTGTACGGCCAGGGCCAGGGTCAGGCAGTGGGTGGCATGCACATGACCATCAGACCCAGTAAAGTATCTGAGGCCTCCCCTTCCCAGGCCAAGAGGGCCACCTGATGTTGGAACAGGTCAATACTCTCCCACTACAGGGCCTCCATCCATGTCCAGTGTACCCATGGCACCTGGTTCTATGCCTTCTTTCAGACAATCTCCCAGGTGATATACTCCACCTGCCAGGCATACACTTGCACCTCCCTCTCCTGTGCCACTGGCACCAGTCACTGGAGCAGGAAAGTCCTATCCAGTGTATGCAGCTGGTGCAGGCAGCACATCCAGCAGGCTTTAGTGCTGGGTGGTAGTGACCCAGAGCCTGAATCCCCACTGGGACTGGTGGGCTCTCTCTAGTGTCTACGTGTTGGCCCTTGCAGAGGCAAAAGACATAAGCCTTTTGTGAGAGTTTTCAATGGTTCAGAGACAAGATGATCTGCACCAAGCACTGTGTGCTGCCCAGGCTCAGACTGGGGATTGGCCATCCACCAGCTCCCCAAGGACCATGGTAAGTTAATCAGGCAGACCTGGGCCCGGGTGGCTACTGGCTAAGCCCCCATCCCTACTTGATTCCCTGGGGCTGGGGGCCTACTGAGTGCTGGCCACAGGCAGCCTGTCTACCCTGCCCCTTTCCCAGGGTGAGACACGCAAGGCGGCTGGCAGTATCTGCTGCCACAGCTCCAGACCTCACTTCCCTTCTGCCCCTGCAGCCTGTGCTGTTGCCCAGCCCAAGGTACCAAGCTTGGGGCATGTGGAACTCCTGGATAACTGGAATGAGCTTCTGGCTGTGCCCCTGCCCTCCCCATTAGGGGCCTCTCCAGGGAGGTGCTCTGGGGTTTGTTCCCCCCATGCCACTGCCACACCCTGGGCATGCCCCTGCTGTTCTGTGTCCTGGGTAGTGCAAGAAGCTTGTGCAGGCTGAGGGATGCCTGAGCCATTATGACCTGCTAGTGATGGTTCTCATGGTACTCCAGGCACATCTTCACCCCTGGTTTGGGACCCTAAGCTATGATGGTGCAGGGGACAAGCCTGGGCAACCCCACAACCCAATATGGGGTTCATCTATCCTTATAATATGGGGGAGATTTTTCTAGATACACATGTAACTCAGATCTCTCACACCCACTTGTGACCTTGACAATTATCTTCCTAGAGGGGATGATCCAACCTGACAACAGATTGGTTAAGCTAGAGATACATTTTTTTTCAGTAGATGACTAAAAATAGATTTCTCCAAAGCACAATTCACCGTTGATAAAATATAGACAGAATGTCAGGGATCAATTATTTTACAGCTGGGTCTGAGCCTCAAACCAAAATCTCTGACCATGGATGCCTTTTGAGTTACAGAAGATTTTTTAAATTATATGACTGTCCTCAATAATTGGAATGGGGAAACTAAAAGGCAGAACAAATCAAGTCTGATTCAAGTGGTATAAAACTAGTACAAATTATTTAGATGCAACTCCTTAGTCTTGGCAGCTGCTTATTTTATTCTTGAATTCATTTATTATTCACTAAATAATTTATACAACAGTCACTTATAACTGCTTGAACATTTCTTTCTGTAATTCCTTTTATTTGACTATTTTTATGGAAAGCAAACAGAGCTGAAATGAACTCAGGTTTTTATATGAACAAATATTCACTGATTAATTTTCCCCTGAGTTAGTCACCGAGCTCTAACAGTTATATCAGTACCACTAAGAAAGACTTAGAGAAGGGAATATTTGAACAATAAAAAACTAGAAGCATCATATTAAGTCAATTATATCTGTGTATGGAGTAGAGGTAAATTTATTTGGCCTGACTTGCTGTTCTTTAGCACTTGGTGTAGTCACTTATACCTGTGCACAATGCATGTAAAACATTATCACACTGATCTGATAGCATTTTTCACCCACTGTGGATGACTTATCCAAGCATCAATAACCACCTCACTCTGCTCAGATATATATGTGAGATAGGGAAGAACTGGGTCCATTTTTTGTTTGTTTTTACTTGATATTGGATATACTATATATCAAAATTCATATAATATATGAAAAGATTATGATATTGTCTTTGGAGGGATTGAAGAAGCATAGAAGAAAAGGATAAAAACACAGTTATACAAGACAATATTTAACACAGAGGCACCCATATGCATCAGGGCTACTTCTGTACCACAACTCTCAACATAGTAGTGCAGGGGAAAAGTATTTTGGAGTTGGATCAAGATAGCAATGTGGGGCATCTTGACTGAAAGTACAAGTAGATGCATCCTGCATTCACTGTTCACATCATAGACCATGGAGAACTCAAGGCTACAATTCAAAGCATGTTACTAAAACTTGGTCCACAGAGGTGACCTGTTGTGGCAGCAGGGTACACCCTCGGGAGCCGGAAAAACCAGGGGCAGACACCGATGCTCCCAGAGAGGGGAACAGGGACCCTAATAATACCTCAAACTTACCATGAAGGCATACAGGGGCAGAGAAAGAGCTGTGCAAGCTGGGATTGCATTGGATCTTCAAGCGCCTGTTGATTAAGCTGGGCAGTAGCCAGCTGATTATGTTGGCTGAGGCCGCCATCGCAGCAGATTCAAAAACACTGACAGAAGCCAAAGGCAGGGCAGAAGTCAGCTAGTGAGAAGCCAACCTGGCTAAGGCCTGGGACATCAACATGACTGACCCCTCCAGCTCTGCCCCATGGTTAATGGGTGAGGGCAGTAGTCAGAAGATGGCTGGGACATTGCAAACACAGCAAGAACATGAGAGGCTCATGGCCAGTGTTTCTCCATAGGAGATGTGACCAGTCATATTCACCCCAGCCATGAAGAACCCATCTAAGGCCTCAGGGCCAGTGCAAGGATCAGGGTGGACCAAAAAAGAAGAGGGACAGGCAGGCTGAATTCACAAGCCTGCACCCCATCCACATTTGAGGATGCTGAAACCCCTAAGGGCAACAGACAGGCCATAGCCCAGCATTGGTGTGGCACCACAAAGATCCACACAGTTGATAAGTGGACGGGGTAAAGGGGTGACAGAACTCAGAGAACATCCGCAGTGAACTTGCGAGTATCCCCATCTTTGGGTCAAGTGGAAGGAGCACCACTGAACCCTTCTTTTTACCATCCCATCAAGTCATGGCAGGTAAGTTGGGAGCCCAGACCATGGAGTGGGAGGATACTCACATGCATCAGCCAGGGTCACCACAGTAGTGCATTGGCCAAGGGCAGTCAGAGGATCAGTGATCCCGAACTGGCAGAGGCAGTCATGCATCCCACAGGCATGGCCCATGCAGAACTCCTAACTCAGGCTATGCAGGCAATAGGCCATGTGCTGGAGATGCAGTAAAGGCAAGGAGTGCACCAACAATAATGGATGCAGTGGAATGCGTCCTTATTTAAGATGCCCCGAATGACCAGGGACAATGACCCAGATGCCTATATAGAGACATTCAAGCAAAACAGCCATACAGACTGTGTTGAATCACTCTCAGTGGGCCCACCAGTTAGGTGCCCCAGTAGTCAACAAGGCCCAGGCAGCATATCAGGGGCTATTGAGAGAGGAGGCTCACAACTATGTTAGCTGTCATACCAGCTGCTTTTAGTTCTTCTACGATGTAAAGGCAGCCATCCTGTACAGGCTCAAAATATCACCCGAGAGCTACAGACAAGCCTTCCAAGCCTGGAAGGCAAAAGATGCCAAGAGGTACTGCAGCTTCCTGCAATACCTGTGGAACACCTTGAACAAGTTGCTCCCAGTAAACTGGTTTGACCAGAAGAACATGATAGACCAGGTCCTACTGGAACAATTCCTGTGGGACCTGGAAGAAGATACCCAGACATGGGTGAGATGGCACCAGTCATGGAGCAGTGATGAGGCACTCTGCCTGGCAGAGGCATTCTCTGCCTTGGAGAATGAGCATAGCTGAGGTTGGGGTTTACATTCTCCAGCAGTAAGCCTCATGTGGGAGAAGGAGAAGAAGATAAGGCCTCAGAAGGGAACAACAAGGAACAGCATCTGCTATCATTGCAGCAAGACCGGTCATGTCACTCAGGCTGGGCCTAAGTGATCTGGGCCATAGGCTGGTGCCTACCCTCATTCCTAGGGATAAGTCCAGGGAAACAGAGTGAGGTGAGCCTATGGACTGCAGGTTTGGAAAGGCCCTGCAGGAGGGAGGCTATGAACATCTAATGGTGATGGAATGGATCGGTGACCAGGCGGTTCAGGCAACATTAGATATTGGATGCTCAGAGCTGCTGTTCCATGTGGACCTGGCCCCAAAATCCAGTGTGACAAAGATTACGCCCCTAACTGTGACCTGTATCATGGGTGGGGAAATGCACTCTGAGAGCTGCTACCTCCTACTAAAGGTGATGGAGTTCCAGGACAAGTTGAGGGTAGGACTGGCCCTGATGTTGGCCTATGAGATGATCCTAAGCTGTGAAGGGGACCCAATCTACATGGTGC
Organism: Caiman crocodilus; assembly: GCA_030014935.1. NCBI lineage: Eukaryota > Metazoa > Chordata > Crocodylia > Alligatoridae > Caiman > Caiman crocodilus. Next base: position 17,291,224 of record JAGPOW010002514.1, on the reverse strand, counting down.
TAGAGCAGGTGAGAGCAATGGAGGAAGAGAGGAAATGCCTAAGGAGAAGCAAGGGCTGGGCAGGGGAAGTGAACCCCCTTCAAGGAGGAGACAAGCAGGCATGCATAGACCTGGATCAGATGGCCAGTATGGCTCAGTGTTGACAGGCCCAGCAGGAATGCCCAGAGCTACAAGGACTGGTTGTTGAGGACCCAGTAGAGAGGATATTGACAAGCATGGCCTACAACTAAGTAAAGGGGGCCCTCTATATAAGGTTCAGAAGGCCCAAAAAGCCAGTATGGAGAGGTGCCAAGTGGTGGTACCAAGCCTGTTCCACTGGCAAATCTGGTGGTTGGTTCACAATCCCCCCATTGGGAGGTCATCTGGGACACAGCAAGACAAGGGCAAGAATTGTTCATGATTTCTTTTGGCCCCGGTTGCAAGGCAGTGTGGATATGGCATCCTAAGTGTCAAAGAGGCCAGGAGCAGAGGCCTCAGAAGTCTCCTCTACAGCCCATGCTGGTAATTGAGACACCGTTCTCTGAAGTCACACTGGATATCGTAGGACCCCTGCCAGGGTCCCACATAGAGCACCAATATATATTAGTCTGGATGGACTATGCTACTTAATTCCTGGAAGCAGTACCACTCAGGTCAATCATGGTGACCTGGGTGACAGAGGAGCTATTAAAGTGAATTGCCCACACAGGGATACCTCATGAGATACTCACCAACCAGAGAATCAATTTTGAGAACCATTACCCTTTTGGGGGTAATGAAAGTCCTTTGCAACACCCTGGGCATTACCCATCTGAAAATGTCTGTATACCACTCCCAGACCAAAGGGTTAGTGGAGAGGCTGAAACAGACCATCGAGAATACTTCAGAGGTGAGCACAGGAGGACCCACACAAGTGAGACACAGTACTAACTCTGTTGTAATTTGCACCGTGCGATGCCCCCAAAGAGTCCACTCAATTCTCATCCTTCCAGCTCATGTATGGGCACAGCCCAAGGTCGCTTCTACATATTGTGAGGGAAGAATGGGAGAGACCAGTAGGGCATAGGACCATGGACAAAAGTTAATTGGTGACTTGACTTAGGAATGACTAAATAAAGAGCATCAGATCGCTGGCCAGAATCTGAGGATGTCACAAGAGCAACAGGAAGCCTAGTATGATCAAGAAACAAGGGAATATCAACCCAGGGAAAAATCAAGGGAATATCTACCCAGAGATATGGTGCTGGTTTTGCTTCCTTCATCAACAAGCAAGCAGCTCACCACGTGGCAAACATGGAGGCAGAAAGGGATCTTGGAGTCATCATTGATTCCAAGAAGAACATGAGCCAACAATGCAAGGTCACGGTCTGCAGAGCTAACCGGACCTTATTGTGTATCCACAGGTGCATCTCAAGTAGGGCCAAGGAGGTGATCCTCCCCTTCTAAGCAGCACTGGTCAGGCCACAGCTGGAGTACTGTGTCCAGTTCTGGGCACCCCACTTCAAGAGGGATGTGGACAACATTGAGAGGGTCCAGAGGAGAGCCACCGGAGACAGCAGGGCAGACCCTACAATGAGAGGCTATGGGACCTGAACCTGTTCAGCCTTCACAAGAGAAGGCTGAGGGGGGACCTTGTGACCATCTATAGACTCACTAGGGGGGACCAGAAGGGTTTGGGGGAGACCTTGTTTCCCCTAGTGCCCCCCAGGATAACAAGGAATAATGGCCACAAATTGTTGGAGAGTAGGTTTAGATTAGCTATCCATAGGAACTACTTCACAGTTAGGGCAGCTAGGATCTGGAACTGACTTCCAAGGGAAGTGGTATTGGCTCCTACCCTAGGGTCTTTAAGAAGTGGCTTGATGTCTACCTGGCTGGGGTCATTTGAGCCCAGTTTTCTTTCCACCCAGGGGGTCAGACCTGAAGATCTACAAAGTCCCTTCCGACCCTACTTCTATGACTCTTCAAGTTGATCAGACAAGTAGGGCCTGTAGACTATGAGGTTTTTAAATCTGGACACTGGCAGGAATGCCAAATCTACCACATCAACCTGCTCAAGGAGTGGAAGATACCACAAGGGTGGATGGCACAGCATGACAAAGAGGATGAAGATCAAAGACTGTCTTGACTAAATTTAAGGACTAGTGAGACACCCAGGGCACAAGTCCAGTTTGGGGAAGATCTGAGCACTGAGCAAGATGGTAAAAGCCTTTTAGGATTTGTTCCAAGAAACCCCTGGATGGGCCAAAGGAGTGGAGCATGAGATCAGAACCACACCAGGTCCTGGTCAAAGAGAGATGGAGGCCCATACTGCAACAGCTCCAGGAAGAGGTACAGCAGGAAATTGATAAGATGTGGGAGCAAGGGATCATCCGCCCATCTCAAAGTCCCTGGTGTAGCCCCATAGTGCCTAACCCCAAAACCAATGGGTCACTTCATTTGTGCATTGACTACAGGAACCTGAATGTGTTGATGACTTTCAATGCTTTCCCCATGCTGCATATCACTCATCTCCTGGAGAAAATAGGGGAAGTGAGATACATGTCCACCACTAACCTAGCCAAAGGATACCAGCAAATCCCCATAAGACCCTTGGATTGTGCCAAGACAGCCTTTGGAATGCCCTGGGGTTATTTGAATTCCTATAGATGCCTTTCAGGCTCAGTGGAGCCACTGCTACTTTCCAAAGGCTCATGGACTTCTTATTGGCCCCGAATGCAGCTTATGCTGCCACCTATATTGAAGACATAGTCATCTTCACCACCAAATGAGCACAAAACCTCCACACCCTGAAAGCCATCATAGAAGAACTAAAAGCAGCTGGTATGACAGCTAACCCTAGGAATGCAAACTGGCCAGGTATGAGACCAAATATTTGGTATTCAATGTGAGCCCAGAATGATCAGACCCCTGAGGACAAAATTAAGTCAATACAATCACTTTCAGGAGCCATGTAACTGACGACAACTACATTCCTTCCTAGGGCCCACCAATTATCAGAAGTGCATTCCATACTTTGAGGAGCTTGCTGCACCCCTTTCTGATGTCCAAAGAAGAAGGGTCATGGGTCCCTTGACCCTTGACCTTGATGGCAAAAAGCTTTGAAAGCTTAAAGAAGTCAATGTGTAGAGATGTAGTAGTGCATACTCCTGACTTCTCAGCACCTTTTACCTTGCAGACTGACATGTTCAGAAGTGCCTTGGGTGCTGTCCTGCTACAGTAGTGGGGAAGAAATGAGTGCCCTGTAGCATTCACTAGTCATAAACTTAACTCAGTAGAAGTCAGGTACACTACCAAAGAAAAGGAGTGCCTAGCAATATGTTGGGAGATAGAGTATTTTAGGTATTACCTGATGGGCCTTGAGTGTCTAATAGTCACAGACCATGCCCCACTTCAGTGGCTGATGAGAGCCCATATAGAGAATGCCCGGTAACCCACGGGGCACTTGCCCTATAACCATTCAAATTCATGGTGGTGCACCACCCTGGCAAAGACAACCTTGTGGCAGGCTTCCTTTCCAGGTATATCAACCAAGACAAGCTGGCCAAGCAAGCATAATGAAAATACCAGAGGCAGCACCAGTTGATGGCACAAGATCAACGAACCACTGACACACCACAAGGCAGCTTAGAGGAGGAGGTCTGTAGCAGTGGGGTACACCTTCAGGGGCCAGAAGTACCGAGGGCAGATCCTGACACTCCCAGAGAGAGGAACAGGGACCCTGATGCTACTGCAAACTTACCAAGGAGGCACACTGAGGCAGAGAAAGAGCTGTGTGAGCTGGTGTTGCGTCGGATCTTCAAGTGGCTGTTGATTAAGTTGGGCAGCAGCCAGCTGCTTATGTCAGCTGAGGCCACCACTGCAGGAAATTCAAAAACCCTGCCTGAAGCCAGATGCAGGGTGGAAGCCAGTTGGTGACATACCAGGCTGGCTGAGGCCCAGGAGACCAGCACAAATGAGTCCTCTGGCTCTGCCCTGTGGTGAACGGGCAAGGGCAGCAGTCATAAGCCAGCCAGGAGCTAGAGCACGAGAGCACAAGAGACTCAAAGCCGGTGATTCTCCATAGGAGACACAGCTGCCAATATCCGCCCCAGACCTGAAGCACCCATCTGAGGCCTCAGGGCAGCACAGGGATCAGGGTGGAGGCAGAGGAAGAAGGGCAGGCACGCTGAATTCCCAAGCCTATGCCGCATCCATATTCTAGCAGGAAGATGCCCCTCAGGGCAACAGACAGGCCGTAGCCCCGCATTGGTGTGGCACAACAAAGATCCATGTGGTTGGCAAGTGGACATGGTGTAGGGGAGGTGGAGCTCCAAGAACATCCGTGGAGAACCTGTGAACCATCTTTGGGTTACAGGGAAGGAACACCACTGATCCCGTCCTTTTACCATTCCATCAAGTCATGGCGGTCGAGTCAGGGGCCCAGACCATGGAGTGGGAGGATAGCCACAAGTGTCAGCTGGGGTGCCACATCTGCACACTGTTCATGGATTTGGCTAGGATTTTCTATTCCACCAGAAAACTCTTCATATCCTCCCCATGTATACAACATATTGGTATTAAGTTATACGTGGTTTGAATGATAATGTGATACAAAATAGGTACACTTTATTTTAAGCATTGCGATAAACTATTGTTTTTATTTCAATATTTCTGTCTTAACTGCATTTATGTTGTTATAATGTTGCATGCCTCAGTTTTCCCATAAAGCTAATACATCAGAGAAGAAAGAGTCAAGAGAAGAAAGAATACAAAAGAAGGGATTTCAGATCAGCAGAGGGTCCCTGAGGGAGGAACCTGAGGCCACCATGTACAGAAGGTGCATCACCAGCCCATCTCACCCATTCCAATTGTGGGGGGAGAGGGGTGGACCTTGGTCCTCAATCTCAAGGCTGCTGACATCTGACATTCAGAGCAGCAGGGGATCCCTGAGCAGGGGGGATTCCAAAGCCACCATGGAAAGAGGGCAAACCACCAGCCTATCTTACCCACCCCACTGGGGTGGGGGTAGACCTTGGCCTTTAACCTCCAAGACTGCTGACATTCAAGCAAGAACCACAGAGTAGCATTTGTGTACTGGCTAGCCATACCATTCCTCTGTGACACTCTTTGGACTGGTAGATAAGTAAAATCAATGAGTTCTTTTGTTTGCTTTGTCTTCATTACTCTTATCTGCTGACACTGTGAATCAATAAAATTTGCCTATTATCAAATGGAAGAAGTCACTGTCAGTCTGAGGGTTTGAGTCCCCCTGGAACAAGGTATCAGGACTGGGTCATAAATCCAGTGCCACCAACTGGCAACTCTACTAGGACACCAGTTCAGTGCCAACACAAGAGATCATGGATGGAGGGTCATCCCCATGTACACCCCACCCCGACACCCCCAATTTGTACCAAGGTACTGTAATATTTTTTGCAATTATTCAATTATTCAGTAATTAATACATTTTTCTAAGTAGATGGACTGAAACTAGCATTCAGATAATATTTCCCTACCAACCTATAATAGTAAACAGATATTAGCTATTTAATAGTGTATTGCAAGAGTTTACTATATAAAAATATATATGCCCCATAAGGTCAGATCTAAGTTCCAGTTAAGTGAATTGTATTTTATCTCTAAGAAAGATAAATTATTCATTTGTGAAATAAGAACTCAAGGACATCTGATTAATGGACTTTTTCAGCATTGTACAGTATCCACATATACAATATAAAACACAGTTAGCTTATAATCACCAATATCTGAAAACCAATAAAATGTTACCTGGCCTACAATGGTTCACCTGAATTACAAAGGCAAGGGTCAGAGCCTTGAATCTAGAGGAGACAGCTGATGACCAAAAAAAATCCCTTAAAATTATACCCAATGAGATTGTTGATATATATCTATCATATAAGCTCTTTAATATGCCAGTTTAGCTTTGTAGGGTATATCCAGACAAGCGGGAATGTGTGTTTCCTTGGGGACAAGTAACAGTAGCATGCCTTGTGTTGCTGCTACTTGTTCCCAGGGAACACCCATGCCACATGTGCTCTGGCACCCAGGTTACCCCAAGTGGGGTAGAAGAGACTGAGGCTAGCAACTGTGCTGGCCCCAGCAGCATTATCTGGGGTCCTCGGGGTCAGTAAAAATGGGGGCCTCCAGGAGCTGCAGCAATTGTGATCCTGCAGCAGGGAACGTGGCTGTCAGTGACAACATGGCTCCAGCAGGCCAGGCTTGAGTTTTGCATGGTCCATACTACTGACATGTGTGTCACCTCACTTTTTATGGCATAGTTTTTTTTGACTCCTGGATATCCCAGGGTCAAACCACCACCTCACACACACTGAACAGTAGCTGTGTGGGAAATGCCAGCATGTGTGGTGTGGCACCTCAGACAGGTCTGCGGCAACATATATTGCACATGCACAATCCCCTGAATGTGCCCATGATATTCAAAGCGATAGCTTGTTTTTGACAATGCTGAAAACTGTGTTTGAGAACAACTCTGTGGCTACTGACAGCTATGCTCACCAACAGCATATTCCACATTCATCTAATCAAACAGACCAGACAACTTTGTTTATAGAAAACATGATCCCATTGGGTTCTGTATTGGCATCCTGGCTAATAAATATTGATAATGCTGACTATCTCCTCATATATATTGCCAGCATCCCCCCAAAGAAATGCAGTATTATCACAATGGGGCAACTGTGACAATGAGCAGAGATTTGGCAGTTCTATGAAGATCTTCAAAACTTTCCATGATTCCTACATAATTGCAGGACTTCTAGTTACTTGTCAAACCACTCAAAACATTGGGATTGTCACTGAAAAGACAAGTGGTGTGAAAAAACAGGTTGAGAATAAGGACCATATAGCTCAAACATTGAAAACTTCATCAGAACCTCATGATAGGTACTTTAGTCACATAAACAAAAACTGAAAATGAAGAACAGCTGGCCTGTGATGACAAGAATTCCAAATTATGTAAAACTTATTGAATCATAGGTCTCTAAGGTACTTCTCTGAAAGAACAATTTCAAATTATTCTAGATTACTGAAATCCAGAGTATAAAAATAAACTTGGGTTTTGACCTTTAATGTTGCTTAACAAATTCCTATATGAAAGAAGATTTGGTGCAATGAAGCCTGTCTGGTATAGCTGTCTTGTAAACTATTTATATCAGGTGATAAATGTAAAACTGATTGAAGCATAAGAAAGATTTTTTTAAAAAACAGAAAATAAATAACCATGCTTATTTTTGCTGTATTTGCTAAACCTGCATTTAAATCTTGTCTAATTAATTAGGTACAGTCAAGCATTGTTCTGTATTATTGCTACCTGCCCAAATTTACAACTAAAATAATTCAGTGGAACCTTTGTTTAGTTTTGCTCACCAAATATGATGTGTAATTCCACTGTTAGTATGTCATGTGTAAATATTTCTTATGCTATATAATGCACTGGTTCACCTATGGGATGCATCCACATGAGCATGTTCATGTGTGTTGCAGTGTCTCAAAGGAGTTTGAGATGCCACAGAAGGCACCCGTGAAAGAGAAAATGTTTCCTGCACTACATATTTGCAGTGTTGACTCTAAATTTGATACTAAGGTATCCTGGTAAAAAAATATTAGCTGGAAAAAAATAGCACAGGGTGCACTCTCAGAGTGTGCCTAGAAGCAACTGTTACCAGATTTACCCATCACTTTGGGGTATGCTCATTTATTAGGGATACATTTCTAGGGTCTTTGTAATACTATCAATGTGCTGCTCGTATTACTTGTGTTTCTATATAAAGCCGTATCTCTCCCTTCTGCATGTCCTCACCCCCAGTAGAGCTATCTTGCAGGACTCAATTTCAATGGGTCTGGGTTCCTTGTTACATCTCAGCTCTGTGTTCTTGGGCAACCCTGGCACAGGATGCAGTCTGTCTGACTCACAAAGCACTCACCCCCCCCTCCTCTACCTAAACAAAACTGATTAAGATGCAGTGAGAAACACACCTAAGACTCTCAAGATAAGGACGACAAGAGTGAATCAACTGCCCTAGGTCTCATTTGCATCCGAGATGGAACCACATGACCATTCATTTACATGAGAGATGGAGAACAGAAAGCCTGAAGCTGAGACTGCAGTGAATTCTGGGACCAGAGAAGCAGGGGAGCACTGCATGATGGGGAATCTGTGCTCCAAATGTTAATCAATCCATGTTCACACACACCCA